>OY998152.1:13857096-14418152 GCA_963921925.1 Sphagnum tenellum
CCCTTTTTTAACATTTTAAATGAAATTTTCATTACATTATAATATGTTAAAGTGCCCAACTTGAATATTCAAAATACTATCACATTTTAAAGGTTTGGGGATAATTTAGTAATGGAAACCCCATTTTTTGGATGGCAACACCTACTTTTTATGTATACTTCAATTATCATGCATGCACCTCAGTAACCTTAACTTAAGAAATTTACATGCATAGATATATAGTGATTGTAATCATTTGTGGTCACAACACAAGAAGCCATATTTGCCAACATCAAGGTTGATATCATTGGGAATGGCCAAAATGCTAGCTTGTGAAAAGTTGGGAAAGATGATGAACTAGACTATTTACATTGAATGGACTAGTGGTGAAAAGAGAAGGAACAAGGCCTTGAGTTGGAGCAAGAGGAAATTTTCAACTTGGATAAAGAATGTGATTGTGGTCTTGATACAAAGGAGGTTCATGGTCATGTAGTGCAATGCATATGTTTATGATTTTTCCTTTCGTTTATACTTCTACATTTATTATTTAACTTATAATAATTGTTGGAGTTCTTGCACATTCCAAAGATTTGTTCCATTTTTGTTATTACATTGGTGCAACTAAGGTCACTATTGTGATACATGTGTTGTATAGCTAAAGAGCTAAATTACTATGCATCATGTTGACATATAAACCTCAAATTGATTTTGAAAATGTTTGACCATAGCCACAACAAAGGAAGAAAAGTACGTTGTGGTGGTAAGGAGGTGTGCAATCGTATGGAGGATGGAAACAATTGTCTAAGTGAAATGCAACAACTTCAAACCTTACTTGTTAATTTAATAATATTGAAATTGACACCTTCGAAAATAAAAAATGATTGCAAAAAAATATTGTATCATAAAAAGGTGTTCTTGAAATATTCCAAGGTCTTACACATTCAAAGATTTATATTTATGAAAAATATAATAAATATTTAGAGGTCATAAGGATTGCTACATGTGCTTTAGAAAAAAAAACTCACAAATTTAAAATGAAATAATAATACATTATTATAAATTATGTCCAAATCCATTAGAGCATTCCACCTAACTATCCATCATTGGTTGGAAGACACCATGTCATAACCCTAATCTTGGTCTGGTGACTAAGGTAACGGTTTGCGAAAGGGCAGGCCAAAATTGAAGGTTGGGAATCACATTTCATGTTCCCAGGATTGTAAGAGAGTGTGAGGGGATGAACTTCCACACCCCCAAGTGAGCTCCCACTTTGGGAGTTGGAGTCCTGATGGATTTTCAAAATTTAAAAGAAAAATTTTAAGGGTCAAAACCCATTGGATTTAAAAGTTCCTTATATCATTGAAAAGCTCTTGGAACATAGATGTTTAAATGGGTTTGCATGACCCATTTGAGTAATTAAAACACAAGTTATGGCCAAAAGAAAAGCCATGAGTGAAATTGACAATTTGACTTTTGACCATTAAAAGTCGAGAATCGCTTTGGCTTCCTTGCGTGTAGGTGGTGTGCCATATATCGTTGAAAAGCTCTTGATGAGGGTTACAATTTTGCTTCATACTTCACTTCAATCAAAGGTTTGCACACAAAGTTATGGGCCTCCAAAGGTGGAAAATTCCCAATTTTGAGAATTTCAAGACTCACACTTAGGAATCTTGGGACAAAATGACATTTTCATGTTGGTCTTATGGCCAAACATAAAAAATACTATAAGGGGAAGGTGGTGGCTTCCCCTCAAGTTCAGGCCGTGGTGACTCTTGTGAGTCCGTGCATTAAAGGTGTTTTGGTTATGCATTAAGTAACTTGTGGTTTGGTTTGTGTAGGCCCATGTGAGTAATTAACTTGCTTGTCAATATTCCCAGTCCCCATCTCGGAGCTTCAGCACATGCCCTCTACCTTTGAAGTGTTGTTAGCCAAGGAGTGTGCCCCAACTCCTTTTCCTTTCGTTGTTTACATCTTTGGATTTGCAATTGAGTTTATAATGGAGCTTGGGGGTGTGTCACACCATCACCCATGCCTTATACAAGACATACAAGTGGAATGGAACATTACACTTTCATTATAGTGGATCTTGTGTGAATGATTTCAATGGAAAAATATTTATTTAAATAAATCATAGTAATTTTGTATACATTCTCTTGTCTTGTAGAATGAATCATGGGTGCTCCATGTGTGGAACTTGGGGTTTCATGTGCTATGTTTGTATTAGGATTAATAAACACAATTTTAAATATTTCATTGAACATAAATTCCATTTTATAACCCTAAAACAATCACATACATTTATGTCTTTTTTTCTTTTTTTTTTTCTACATACATTCTTTATATATAATCTAATGAATTATGGCATTTTCAAGAGGTGATAGAGTTTCACTTTACACATGATCAAGTTGTTTGGAGATGACATGACATTGAACATTTGTAAAAAAATCCTACTTTACTTCCCAATATCCACTAAGAGCATAAATCATTTTCTTTTTATATATCTTGGATGACTATAATCTCATGCCACATTTAAACAATATGATCATCTATCTAAATTAAAACATTTAACATAAACTCAACATTTTGCTTCCTTTGCAACAACCTCACATACATACCTTAAACTTAGTTTGCCACTAAAGTGGGTTTAAACAATTAAACTCTAACTAAAGATTTTGTTATATACTTGGCACACAAAGTGTAATCTCAATACATCAAATAATATAACCCCAAATATAAAACTGAAACAATCGATAGGATAATTACAAAGACTCTTCACTTTGCTTTGATTTCAATATCAGCTTTCATCATCCCCCATAACCATCCCTACTATTACCACTACAAGGATAGTTCTATAATAAGTTAAACTATAATTACCCAACATAATGAAAATTGTTAGGTAACCTATAAACTAAATTTCACTACACAAAATTTTTAAAATCCTAAATTATCATTGAACAAGTATTTTCCTTGTCAACAACATTTCTTTTACAACATAACACATATATTACTTTCTTCCTCTTTCACAAAAACATTATGAATTGTGCATTTAGCTCTCCCCATGAAAAACCACACCACCATCTTCTTATCCCACATCTTGTTCTCACCAATCACCTTATTGCTAATATTCCAAAACATCACCATAACACACATAAAAAAACAAACAAGCTTGGTAGTAGCATCTTAGTTACCAAGTTACCATTATTAACAATTTGCACAACCACAAAATTGACACACAACATTTTTATTTTAAGCACAAAAACACATCATTCTTATTTTGCCACCTTTAAGCAATCTCCAAAGGTAACTTCATTAATCTTTGTTGATGACTATAATTTTTGCATACATTGGATGCACTTGACTCTCATTCCCCTTTCACACTTGCAAAAAAAAATGGCATAATTTCCATCTTGCACTAAATCATTACAACAATTTAGGAAGGAGTGAATTAGCTAGCAATGGACAATGCCATTTTTAGTTTATTTTTTGACTTTTCAACTCTCTCTACTTTGAAAAGAATGTAGACTATTGAATGCTTCAAAGATACCTCCTCGGATTGCATGGCTAATAATTCCATTTATTATGGCATAACTATGACTAACCATAAATTTTAAACCATAAACTATGTCCATAACGAAATATCTATGCTCATATTTGATAAAATACAAACGAGGAATTCGTGCATGTAATGTGTGTATGATATATTAAACAATTATATGGTTTGGCAAGTTACATGTGAAGGATGGTGTCAATGTAATCCTTGGATTGGGTAGTCAATGGATTACTAATACTTTGTTATGATTGTTTAATACTTCAAGAAAATGGCTATGTCATTTGAAGGCCAAAATGAATTGGTAGTCACTAGTTCACCACATGTGACAAATGGATGGTGGGTGGGTCCAAGACAAGCGTTTCCATTTGACTAATTCCCTTGCTAACCATAATAGATAGTTCAATTTTTATTTTTACAACATACCTAATAATAAACCACATGCCTTTATTTATGTATTAACCACCTACACATGCATCTACTTACATTTTATCCTACCTACCTATCTCTTGGATAAATATCCTTTATAAATAAGTAAATCTTTCCATCAATCCACTTGGGGTTCATCCGCAACTATGTCATATTATGCTTCTAATATTGGATGGTGTAGTCTAATGTTGCTAGGTCTGTTAGTTTGGAGTGTTAGGTTTTTGTGACCAAATTTGAACTGACACCCTTTTGGTGGAATTGGCATAAGAATTGGACTATTTGTTTAGGATTTAGGTTCTTTAGGTAAACAAGCTATTTTTTTGGAAAAGTTGGGGCCACATAATTGTGGGTAATGTAACAATACTTTTTAACCATATGATTAATTGTTTTTTCTATTAGGGTGATTAAATCCATAGGTTTATCTTAAAGAGGCTTGAGTGCCTATTCTTGAATTCAAGCTTATCTTTTGGGTTTAAAACATTAATCAAAACATCATTGAAACTCATCCTATCATTTATTGAGCTTTCAACACCATGAGAAGAGGAGATAATGTTTATATGTGATGTACACATGCATTAACCCACATTTGCCTCCTTTGTCCTACATTATGTAAGGATATGTTTTTTAATATTAAAAAAATTGAAATTAAGAAATTAAAAAAAATGTTAATGTTGATATTTATTTTTTTTCAAAAATATGTAACTTTCAAAAATATTAAAGTCTTTTAAAAAGTTCTGAAATCAGTAAGAATAACTAGTTACAAGGTTTGAATTTTTTTGGAGAATATTTTATATTCATTAGATTCATCAATTTTAAAAAATTGATCCCATAATATATTTGAAACATTCTTGTAAAAGCACATGAAAAAAAATCAACATTAACTTAGCTTACCATTTAAAAACATGAAAAATTAACCACTAGTTACATTGCAAGTGGGTCATAGTAGTTCATTTTAGCCTAGGTCTTCTCAAAGTTTTAAAAGAATCATTGGTTCTAGTTCTCATACAAGTTTTAAAAAACTGTTTCAGTTCTTTAAATTGATTTTCCAACCTTAAGAAAAGCAGCTAGTCCATCAAATTTTTGAAAAGAGAATTTAGCCAATTTTGACAAATTTGATAATAGTTGGTTCTTGAAGGCAGTTGTCTACATGTCAGTGATGAAAGTTCAAATTTTTGAAGTTAAAAAAATTGAGAAATTTTTATTTGTCAAAATTCAAAAATCCAAAAAAAAAACTAGTTAAAAAAAAAGCTAGCTAAAAATCTAGAATCCCTAGCCTAAAACTAGGTAAAAACTAGACCTAGACCTTACGTACCACCCGAGACCCTACTTATTACCTAGCCTAGACCCCTAGACCCTTAGACCCAAGAATTGGAACTTCCTACCCTTCAGTACTTTGCTTGGGTATTACTAGGTTTTTGACGGTTCTCAAGGGCTGGTTCTCATTCCAGTGAGAATGGTTGGGGCAGACCTCATCTCCACGTCAAGAACAAGCGGGAAACCCTGGTGGGTTCGCGCCTGGTTCCTGGTACCCACCCTTGACAAGGGTTTCATGAGGCCTGCTATTTATTGACTAGTTTGGGGAGCAACTCAAGTGCATGATTTGATATGCTCTTGATAGTTATTGCAGTAAATTGAAGCAGGGGTGGGTTGTATTTGTGCTTTACCATGATGATATTCCTTTAGAAAAGAATACCTTTTCAATCTTAGCTTTCTTCTGGATAAATTTTGTGTGGATTCCAAACTAGTATCATGTGCTGGTGGAGTAGAGAACATACAGTGTTAAATAAGACAACTATTGTGGATGCCAGACTTGGTATCTAAGTCAATAGTGCCCACTGTCAAGCTTCCAGCACCCAGCTCAGCTAATCTGTGGAATCTTGACCATTGCAAATCAGACAATTGCATCTTGACTGCAGAAATTGTTGTCAGAGAAGAACTGTCCAACGGCATTCTGTGGGTCTGCTCTTTTCTTATCAGATACATTTTGCATGCAGTTTGCAAAGCTGGATAACTTAAACACTTGTACCTCTCAAGTTTTGTTGCTTGTCATTGAATCTGGGGAATTTTAATTTGTTTTTAGGACAGACTATTTTGACAAATTTTAACATACCTTGTGTTTCATCTGCTTGTCATTTTTGACATCAACTTCTCATGTTTTTGATGATTATCTGCAGTTGTTTGATATGATTTTAAGTTGTAACCTTGGGTCATAATGGTTTTTGAAAACAATTAGTATCAAAGAACCTCCAGTTCCAAGTTTTTGAAAAATATCAATGGATCAGCCAGTTTCCTGAATGAGCTGCCAATGAACCGGCAGTTCAGGGTAGGTTGTTTGATTGTTCAAGAAGCACAGTTCGGAGTGAAGACTGGATTCTTTGAGGTCCATATAGGCTATCCAAGATAGAGGGTTCTTTCATTCAAAAAGAAGAAGGTCTGAGGCAACCACCATCCCAAATTCCAATATTACTAGTCAGAACTCAAAACCAGACTTGTTATCTGCAAAAGAAGAATCCACAGCTAAAAAGTGATGAAGTTCATCATCCCTGAACTATACCAGCTGTGTGGTTTGGGGATCCATTGGCTACAATTCTTCTTTGTGGACCAAGGCACTTTTACTGTCAGGCTTTCTTCTTATAACAATGAGCAAAGTTCAACACAGCAGAATATATGGACCCGTTATGCCCACAATCATAGGCCCTGCCTGCATTATCTTTCTTGGGGGTCCTCTGCAAGGCACGCAGATTCTCTGACTTCTGAATTATTATGAAGTTGAACATCCAAAACTTGAGCATATCTTTGCAACAATTGACATCAACTTAGGTTCTGGGCTGCAATTCTTTTTATTATCAATACCATATGGGCCCTGAGCCTAAAATTAAGTGGCTTGGTGTCATGAGAACCAGTTGGTCTGCATGACTGACCATTTTTTTGGAGAAGAGGGAGGAGGAGGGGGAGAGAATGTGACAGAACGTCTGGCGAGTTTGGAGGTGAGCATTGTACTGTTTAAGGCACATGGTTAGGAATATTAATAAAATCTCCATTCCCACAGGCCAAGAAGGCACATGGGAAAACAGTAGGTATTAGTTTTTGGGGGTGTTTGTGGTGCAGTGACAAGGGCCACTTGAAAAAAAATATGCATCATTTTTTTTTAATGAAATCCTTGAAGAAGAGAATATAAGCACATTCAAGTAGGTACAATATAGGACTCTTTAAACACTCCAAAATATGTGCAGCAAAAGAATATATTCACAAGTTCAACCATTCGCTCTGAGTTTACAGGTGCTCACAAATCTAATTGACTCAGATTCCTCACTAGTGTGAAATGTTGTTTGAGTTGTAATTTTTGGGAAATTGCTACAAAGAGAGAAGATGTTGAATTATCCATCTCCAACATTTCATTAAAGGCTTATGTAAAAATGTTTTGATATTCAAGTAATTGGTAAAGATGGTAAAACCCAAGAAAGGACCTTGGGTTTCAATGAACCAGGGGAAAAGAATCAAAATGCAAGATGAAATTGCGTCAAAGAAAATAGCCAAGTATGAAACTCAAATTTGTTTTTTCATCTTGCGATGATTTGAGTTTCCTTTTATCTTTTGTGTTTTGCCTGTGTCTATCTGAGGCATTGCCTAGGCTATGGAATACTTGAAGGAGATCTTAGGGGATACTTAGCTTAGTGAATAGCTTATGAAAAATGTTAGTCAGGGATTTCCTAAGTTTAGGGATACTTAGGAATTACATAGGAGGCTACCTAAGGTGGATTCATAGTGCAAGAGGGGGGCTATTTAAGATAGGGGCTATCAAAAGCCTACATAGGGGCATTGCATAGAGCCTAGAGACTAACTAGGGAGACACCTAGGGCCTATTGTTCCAAGTTGCTCTACTTGAAATCCCAAGCCTTGTGAGAGTTTTTGTTTTGTGGAAAAGTTTCGCATCTTAGGAAGTTTTGGAGTGTAAGTTTTTCTTAAATTGTTTTCTTGCTTTGGTTTTTTGTTATTTTGCTTTCATTTTTCCTTTTAGTTTTGTGAATCACTGTGGGTGGAAGTTTTGTGAGTGCAGGTTTTGTGAGTGAACATTTGTGAATAAAAATTTTCTGAGCTTTTACGCTTGGAGGTCTCATGAACTCCCAAGAGTGATTTTTGTATTGTGCGTGGAGGTCTTGTGAGCTTTTAGGATTAATCATTTTCACGAGAAGTTTCATGAGCTTTCACACATAGAGGTCTTATGAGCTTTTGGGAATGGTTTTTGTTTCGTGCACAAAGGTCCCAAGAGCTTTTAAAAATCGTTATCATGAGCTTTTGTGAGTAGAGATTTTAGTTTTAATATGCTTGAACATTTCAAAATTGTTTGAAGGAGGTGCATCTTTCTTGGCACCCTCTTGATGATCCATTTAGGTTATGTGAGTATTTTTTAACATTTAAAAATAATTTTGGGGGGGGGGGGGCAGGGGGGCTGCAATTCTTTTGACACGCTTTTGATGATTCGTTTAGGTTTTGTGGGTATGTTTGAGAATTTGAAAATTATGTGTGATGTATGTGGGTTTTAAAAATAAAAGAATGGTACAGCCTCAACAATATGAATCTCTTTCTTTGCATAAGGGAATCAATCCCTTTTAAAAAAGAAGGTGCATTGGAAAACTGTGAAGTTCCTACAGCTCATTACACTAGTAATCTCATACAACATACATTTTGCTGCTTACACCTTTGGCAAAAAAATCATGTGACCTAACTTATTCTAGATGTAGTGTGGAAGGTTGTTTATCAGGATTATCGAAAGGCCTATCCTAGATCACAGTTTCAATAGAAGACCTTGAAGGACCTGCTTCATGAGACCTTTTAAGGAATTGGAAATCAACAATTTTAAACAAGGACGGGTTTGAGAGGGCAACTACACAATGTGGCAGCGGATTGGAGTGCTTGAAAGCCATAGATGGGCATGCCACAATAGGTGTATTAAAGAGGTGAAAAAGTTTCATTGATGGCACCCTAGTGTCCACCTCATTTTTTAGGTCTATGTCTCATAGCTCTTGTAATTCAAATCTCAACCTACCAATGGTGTGCCTACCTCTAACCCTAACCCTATGCTTGTACCTAGTGAAAGCATGTTCCATTTGAGAAGGTGTCTAAGGGTGAGATGTGAGTAATGTAAGCTAGGAAAATGGCAAGCATGGCAACCCACTTTTCTTCCACCTCCAATGTCCATGATGCCTTTTTGATAAGCATGATGAACATCAATCATGATAAGAACAACAAAATAAAAATCACCAACTTGAAAATAACCAGGGAGTTAGGAGTAATATTAGAGGATAAGTTTAAGGTCAAGGTTGGGGCAATTTTGGACATGTAATTAAAGGTCCCATGTTCATCCATATTTAGTTGCGTCATATTTATTCTTTTCAATGATTTCATATGTGAGGTTTCATGGTTTCTAGTCTAAGCAACTAGCCTGAGGAAAGTTTTGAACACTAGGCAACTAGTCGTGAGGAAAATTGTGGTTCAAAACACTTGAAAAATTTCATTTTGTGGAAATGAAGCTAGAAAGTGTTTGGGAAGAACTTTTCATTATATAATTTTCCCCTGAGCCTTTATGTTTAAACTTTAGATTTTTTTGTCCTATCTGACCTACTTGTAAATCCACATCTTTGGGTCTAAGTTTTTACTTACCCACCTAACTTATGCTCTAACATAAACCCCAAAACATGTTTTCTAATTAAACATTCATTCCTAACACTTATTTTGACCATGCCATTGAAATTGTATCTTATACATTATCGTTAAACCTTTAAAAAATTCTAAAACCAAAACCCTAAAAGTCAAACCCAAAAACCTTAAATTATAGACCCAAAAATCTGAACCTTAAAAACTTAAACCTAGTCATGTTAAAACAAAAACAATAAAAGCCTAAACTCAAACCCTAAAATCCTTAACCCCTAAACCCAAACCCTAAAATTCAATCCCTAAAAACCCAAATCCAAGCTCTAAAAAAAAAACTTTGAAAAAAAAACTTAAAAAACCCAAATGTTAAACATTATCCCTAAAAGCCTAAACCCAAGAACCCCACAAGTTAAAAAGTCTGTGTAGAATAATACCCTAAGATTGGGGAGCCCATAGTGGGTAAAACAAATTGTTGTTGGTACCCGTTTTGGGCCACAGTGAACCAGTACCCAGCAATGCACCATCCACTGGATGCCTGTGCACCATCCACTGGATGGCCGTTATGACTCTGTTGTGTATGATCCTCAACTGAGTTACTACCTGGTTTCATCTTGGCAACCCATTCTATAGGAAGTAGGTCTAACATTAGACAAGTAGGTAACAAAATAGGGGACCAACAGGTAAGTAGATAGTTTTTACATAGTAAGTAGGTGCTCTTTTTACTACTTACCTAGTTCGTAGGTATTAAATAAAGCAACTGAGCTAACCAGCATGGTTAGCCAGGGAACTGGAACCCAACAGAAAACTTTTTCCTCATCACATATCATCCATCCTTGAACTGGTGGGTGCTGGTTCACTGTGGCCCCCCTTTTGGGGATCTCATGTTGAGTTTTTGAATCCGGTTCCTAATTTGAAATTGTTTACAGATATTCCTCTCACAAGTGGGCACGAGGAGCTAAACAAGGTGTGAAAGTGAGGTCCAACAAAGACATCACTTTAAGGAAAACTCTAATAAATTGTTTTAGAAACCATGGAGTCACAAATTTTTATTCAAAACAAAAATTATAGAAGCTATGCTCAAAAGCATCTCTCATAACTTGGCCACTCTCAAAATAATTAAGTGAATGATTTCTGTGTTGAGCATAGATGGCAGAGGCATGTGAACTTTTGCTCTGGAGATTGAGTTGCATTCGATTGATTTCTCATGCTTAGTGCTTACCCTTCTGTCAGGAATCTTGTGGGTGGGACATGGTTTGAACAAAGAGACGTTTCTGAGGAATGTGGATTCCTGAAGAACGCGTGAGTTGGGTAAGTAATTGACAATTTCGAGGATGATCTGATCATCATCATCGAGGTGTAGGATCCTGGCAAAACCATGGACACTGAGACTACTCGTTCTTTAACTATATTCCTAAATGTGTAATAACCTTCTGTTATGCGTCTGACCTAGTCCAGCCAAAATTATTCCTTCTTCACCTATTGCGTGTCTGCAGTGGTTGTTCAAAATCCTTGTTTGGAATAGCCGTAACGTTGTGAGAGCCTGACACAACAATCAGCATTGTTGCCAGAGAAAGAGGGAGAAGACACACACGTTGTGACAGTATGGTATTTCACATAGGAAAAAGCTCATTTGCATTATGTGACGGCAATGACCCATTGGCCTGACAGACAGTTCTTCTGGGCTCGTCAAATGTGCATTACTCATTCATGAAAATGCCTCTTTTTCTTCCTTTTCGGGGCCTCCCAACATATTACAATCCACTCGCATCACAATTGATGAACTTGTGGCTTCAATGAATGATTGATCCAAGTTTATTAGTTGTACCCAAAGAGCAAGCCTACTGTAGTAAGGTTGCATCACGTGGTTGTACATGGTGGAGAAGTCTATGACATCATGTGGGTACTTGAGGAGCACAGATTTTAAACTGTCAAAATCAAACATTCAGCACACCATCAAGAACTTAGGACTTTTACACCAGGAATGCGTGTTTTGTGTTCACCTCCATTGCCACCACCCATGACAGCACGAATACCATATTCAAAATTAAGGCCCAAACTAGTTCATAGTAGTACTCCCTTTGAAGAAATTGCACTTGTCCAATATTAAAGTGGAAATGTAATGTGAAGCAAATTCATGAGTATTTAATAAGACTCCCCCATTATTCAGCCCCTCTTGGAGTTTACATCATCAGCATTTCAGCCTACCATTATCATAATTCCCGTTAAGTATCTTTAGATATGGAATACTGTAGTACCTAGGCTGGTTCTGCAGCAAGGTGCCTAATTATATATATATATATATAAACACACACACACACACACACACACACACACACACACAGAGTTTGGTCAATTACATTGTTTGACAATAAATAAAAATATTCTACAATTCAGCTTTATGTTAACTAATAAAGCTATTGTGCTTGAGAGCTTCGTTCAGTTTTTTGGCATGGTAGCCATGTATTTTCCGAAATTTTTGACAATTTCAAAAAATAAATAAATTAGTGCCTAATTGGCTAGGTACTATGACAGTTGAGATGTCAAATTCATGGTGTCAGCAAAGAGCTGGAAGTAAAGAGATCCCAGTCCCCTAAGCAGTGTGTTTTTTAAAGAATTTTTGTTTGTAGCTAAAGTGGTAATTATCCCTAGCAAGATTTAGCCAAATCTGGCTATAAACCAAATCTTTAATCGTACTTCTATATGTTTGGCTACACAATGAAATTACATATATCAATCTGACGATTTCTACTTTTTTTCCCTCTCACTTCTGGCAACTGAAAACCTCCGAAATCACTTTCTTTTTTGAATTTAGAATTTTTATTTCTCATTTTGGCGATATATATGCCAGTAAAAAAAGGGCTGCCCCTAACATTACATATGCCCATAGTTGTTACTGCAGTCAGTACAATAGTACTGCTGGGATTTTTTTTCCCCCGGTAGCCTTTGCCCCATTTTTTTTCACCTTGACATTTATAGACATGTTTTGGGTGCTGGGGGCATGTAACATGCTACAACACTGGTCTTTGGCACATGCTATTTGGCATGTTACATGCCCCTTGGCACTCATAACATGGGAGGTTATGGGTGCAAAATATGACAAGGTGAAAAAAACACAGGGCCTAGGGCAGACTAGACTGAGGGAAACAAATTGCAGCAGTACTCTTGTACTGCTGGGCAAATGTAATGTTAGGGATCAGAGCATCAAGATTCTCACAATGGACGGCTATGCAAAGAGCCTGTACAATATTTCTAGTGGGTATGGAGGCAGAAATTTTACTGAGGCAAAACAAACAGCTCTATTCCTCAAATGAATCACAACTGTCTGTTTCTAAAAGCAAAATTCTAACTGGTTTGTTATGCTGGGTAAGGAACTTGAAAGGGGCTATTCTGGGAATTTGGGTCCAGTACTCAGGTCTGGCCTTGCACAGGACCCTCATGTTTTCAGTCCTAGCCTTACATGGAAATAGAACAAACAAAGACATATGATATGTGAGCCAGGTAATCCTGTACCAGATTAACGAGATTTTAGCTCAAGTTGCGCTGAGCTGAAAATTAGTTGCGCCAGTTTTTGTGTTGGAAGAATTTCTCTAGGACTGATCATGTGTACTGAGTAGATCAGATGTTTGGGGAAAGCAAATTACTGTCCACATTCAACAGGGCAGAATCAACTCGATCTATGTGTGTTAATCGGGTGAAAACAAAAAGAGATAGAACTGGGTGGGTTGAAAATCTTTTGGAAGTAATGGAAATTTAGAGCATTTGAGACATGATTACATTTACAGGGCAACAGTGAAATGAAGCGATGTAGTCGTGTAATGGGCTGCGAGAGATCAAGCAAAAGCCTGAGAGTTTTACAGCAATTTGGTTTTCTTCCTGTTTCTTTACAATTTTTTTATATGAATGATTCTTCTGATGTTGCAGAACTCAATGCTCCTCACTGATGTATGCAGAAGAAGCTGCAGCTAAACATTGACAGTCTACATGTATGATTGTCCAAGTCCACACCCATTTGGGAGGCTGGACCGTCAGGTCAGGTTCCCTCGGATGTTCCTTTCATCACCGGCTTTGACATTAGGTGAGGACCAAATTGCAGCTCTAACAAGCTTAATATAGCTCATGAGGCGGTTTCCAAACCAACATTTCATCAAATCTCTGCGAATTTCAGCTCAATGAGGTGATGAATTCGTGTTAGATTCTCTATAGTTTTTGACAGGTTTGCAGGAAAGTAGTTGTGGGTAATTTTCTAACAGAAAAAACCCAGCTGAGGGCCTCAGTAAAGCTCTGCCGAAGATGATAGATACTGCGGCCTGCCGCTATGGCGACAAACCATGGGTTTTGAAGATTGTGAGTCCCACGAGTTCTACACACGGAATCTGGATGTAAGATGCAAGTTTATGTAAGATGCTCACTAGGACTCATGATGGCTTCTGATATTCTAACGCTTCCAGTAGGAGCAAGTTTGTTCAAAAAATTATTTGCTTGATGGGATTGAAATTTAAGGCAGTTGTCGAACCAGGCAGACCCACTGATCGATTGTTACACTTGAAAAAAGAGTATAAGATTCAATGTCGAAAGTGGCAGATCGTGGGTACTGACTGTCAGTGCGACAACTTCTAGCCTGCTACATGTGGACAGCCAAAAAAGGTTATATTGTCGATCAACTGATGGAGATGCAGAACCAAAAGATTACTACGTCCACTACTAGCCTACTACTATTACTGCTGCTACTGCATGCTGCATCAACAGGTTCTTCATCATGTGCTAGGATCAAGAGAGTGACACGAGGACTGTCTCCAATCTATGATTTTCACCGTGTGAAATATATTACAAACTTGGCTGTAAAGAGCAGCTAAAGCAGCGCCTCATTGTACCTTTTGCAGAAACGTGGTTGACAAATGATGTATAAGCAAATGCTTTTTTGCGGATGTTGAACACCTTTTGCAGACTAGATCATGATGGCTGCCCCACTCCAAATCCACACTGCAACCAAGCCGATGGTGATGGACTAGTAGAAGTGGGGCCTGCAGGCAGGCAGGCAGGCATGCATGCAGCAGCTGTTCATGAGCTCACACGGAATCCTGCCTGCAGCAGCTATTCCCTTTCTGGACCAGAAGGAAAGACTAGTAAGCAGCTGCTGCACTCCTGCAAGGGACTTAAGAACCAGGGTTTTAGGGTTTAGGTCCTTTGAGAACCAGGGTTTAGGGTTTGTACATTTGAGGATGTTGGCTTGTTAAGTACCTATATTGTGTGTTCGATGGGTGGGAATACTTTCATCCCTCGTTCCATAGGTACCCCGTTTTAGGACCAGAATGAATACTCAGAAGCTGGTCCAGTACTGGTTAAATAGGGTTTAGGGTTTAGACCCCTTGAGAATCATGGTTTAGGGTATAATGGATGTGTGGTAGGGTGGACCAATTTTGGGTGAAATGTAATCTATTGTATTTTTTTTGATACAGGTGTGATTATAAATTGTCACATGACTTTGTGCATATTGGAATTGTTAAATGGGACAAGCATTTTGAAGTTATAGACTTCAATATGTACATCATATAATTAATTGATATGCATAATTCATAAAATAAAAAAGCTTTGAATTTTTGAAGTTGAAAATTAAGGCTTATATATGCCAGCATAAATTAAGAGACCAAACTTTGGTTTGGTACCATGATGGACCTCAAAACTTATTCTATGGACTTGATTTTAGTTAGAAAATATATTCTTGTAGTACCTTGGCCACTTAAACACATGTTTGTCAATTAATTAATTGATTTTGAGGATTTCATTTCAGCAAATGATATTCTGAAATATTCCATCAGATTTTTTATTTTCCATCAGAGAAAATTATTTCTGAAAAAAGATTTTTTTGAAAATTTCAATAGTTGTAAATATTAATATAATTGGTGTCAAATTGGCCTAGGTGCTATGGCAATTGCAACAAGATTGAATTGTTTTGCATAAAGTCAAATGAAGTTCATGATTTATGGAAATTTTTATCGTAGAAAAATTAGGTACTTTTTCAAAAGTTCATATCTATGATTGAAATCAAAGATGCTCACTATGTTGGAATTTTCCAAAGATGTGTACAAACAATGATTTGTAGGTGTTTTGATACAAAAATTGAAATAAAACTTGGAATCAATGCATTGTTGCCACCTAACTACAAAATGCTTGTCAAGGTTCAAAAAAATAGGAAAGAAATGAACATTTGGATTTTCAATTTCTTGCCACTTTTTAGTCCACCTTGCCATGCAATTACCCTATAATTTAGGTCCTAGTGTTTAAGATAATAAGTGTAGCACAATGATCAAAAGGATTTCTTGCGGTTGGATCCGGAGTCAATTTACTCAAGAAAATTATGGATTTAAGGTTTCAGATTTAGGAACTCATTTGGGTATTAGCACACTATTAAAGTGTCCGTAAATGGACTTCAAACTAGTGCTATTCTTCTTGCACCTCTGTGGATTGGAAAGTGTCCGAAGTGAAATGGTTTTTGAACTCTATGAAGGTCATTCATTTTTATGAAATTCTTACATGGTTTAATGTGATACACTCTTGAAATGATTTCAAGCCTAATGTTTTACATTGAATGTGGGACTTGTAGTGTCACAATATATATAAAACTTGTAAATGAACTCATCTTAATCAGAGTTTGTAATGAAATGTTAACATCTTCTCTCCCGAATTCACAAAGGTGCTTTAGACAAATTATTATTTTTGTGTTAATAATTCAAATTCCAAACAATTTCAACATGCCACATAAACTCTATGAACTTTTAAACTACCCCAAAATTAAGAAAAATGACAAAGTCCTTTATGACATGGATGTTGTAACAACTTTATAATTATTTTCACAAACATTTATCATATAATGTATTAAAGGGTCTTCCATAGTTATTGTTTTGAGAACACATGTATATTTAAAAATGCATAATTTTATGATTTTGGAATATCAAAAATAAAATTTGAAAAATATTATTAGGGACTCAATTATTAAAATTGGTCAACATTACCTTGCAAACGACCTTAAGTTGAAAATGTTGGATTGTTAAATACTTATGTTATGTACAATGGATGGGAATACTTTCATGCCTTGTTTCATAATTATTTCTTTTCAAGATTAGAATGAAGATTATTAAATTGGTCTAATACTCAAAGGGATTTGAAAACAAAGGTTCAACATAACAAATGTAGTAGCAACTTAAAGATGTGTGCTTGGAAGAGCCAATTTTACTTGGGAATTTTAAGGATTTAAAGTTGATTTTTAGAATGATGTTGGATTTTTAGGTACAGATGTTGTGTACAATGGATGAGAATACTTGAACATACCTTATTCAAAATGGCTATTTCTTCTTAAGACCAAAATGAAAACTAATAAACTAATTTAATATTGAAATGGATTTACAATTGAAGTTTAAGGTTTAGAGTTCAAGATCTAGGATTTAGGACCAAGGGTAGTAATTTAAAGGACATGTAATTGGAGGAACCATGAATTTTATTTGGGAACATTATTAAAAGTTTAGAGGTTTAAGATGGAAGGTTTGTTTTTTTTGAGGATGCTAGATTGTTAAGTACATGTGTTGTGCATCATTGATGAAAACATTTTCTTGCCTCATTACTATCATGTCCATTTTGTGTCTAGTTTTCATTTTAGGTTTGCTAGGTGTAATAAGGTGCAAACACAATATAAAAAGCCATTTGGACCAAGGATTTTGCAAAAAAGAAAAAGATTTTTTTTAAAAATCATGATTTATTAATCAAAATTTAAAATTATTAGTTTCAAATCATTGAACAAGTTTTTTTTCAAGTCATTTAAATAATGAAAATCATTGGTTACAGTGTTTTAAAAGTGCTTTTGGACCTACTATATACCCATTATATTCATTTCAATTTTTGCCACATGTTTCCATGTTTTCGTACAAGTTCATTTAAATGTTTTAACATCAACTTAAATAACTATTTATTACAATGAAAATTAAATAATGGTTACATCATTGGGTGGCTCCTAATACTTGTTTGCACCCATTCATGCATTATAATGAATCAATAATGCCCCCTTAAGTGGACCTTTGAAAAACAGTAGGTTAGCCAATCATGTTGATGTGGTAGAATAAAATTGATTATTCAATACAAATATTCTTCATTCCATGCTTTATACATTTTAGGACCTGAAAAATATTTCATTATATTATTATGTTGATGTAACTTGTATTTTTAAAAATTCAAAAAAGGACAATTTCAAATAATCTCAAGTCCTTTTGGAAATTGTTTCAATAGTGAAAACACTAATTACATTTTGAAAAAGTGCTTTTGAAGTTTGTTTTTAAATTCCCTAGATTGATTTTAAAATTTTCCATAATATGTTCACATAATATATTATAAATGATGTTATGTAATTAAAACACAAAATCTAAACACAAATTTAAATGACTAGTTTAAAACATGAAAAATTAAAACATCGGTTACAATTGCTTCACAAATATTAGTAAAACTTGCTTCAACCTTTGAAAAGCAAGGCAAGTTGTGTAAATATGTCTGACCCAAAAAAAAGAAAAGGAAGATGTTTCATCATTTAGGTCTTTTTTATATATGTTTTTAAAAATGAAATATTTCACTAGCTTTGAAAAACTTTAATGAATTTATTTTGTTTGGACATGGCCATATGTTTTGGATGAATCTTGAATCAATTTCATGGATATTAATGTTTTATGAATTAGGTGTTGTGGGGTGTGAATTGTGAACCCAAATTTTAACTTATGATCCAAAAGGTTTATGCCACCATTTATAATGGTGGATGTTGAGTTCGTAGGTCTGAACCCATGGATTATTGTAAATTAGTTTTGCCAAACAAAATAAAAAGAAAAATCATATATATATGAAAGGATGATATTCAAGTTTTTTATTTCATGTGCTTGGTTTATGACCATTATATAGTTTAATGTGGTTAAATAAATTTCCTAGGGATGATTGCAACTTTTTCTATTGATGATTGCTAATATGGCTACAAATAGCTTTTAGAAAAAACTTACTTAATAGGTTTAAAGGTAGTTGCAAGTTAAGGTGGATCATTTTCTCTATTGCACTAGAGCTTTTTGCGTAGTGTCATCTAATAAAATGCCACAAACATGTAGCATTTAACCATCAAAATGCCAATTTGTTTTATTAAATTAAGATTGTCAACTTGAAAAAAACACATACATAATAAATTTTACACCAAACATATAATAATGGACTTTTGAAGGAGGATCATGTGGATAGTTACATGCATTTGCATTCACATTTGAATGGATTTTTCATAATCAATTTTATTCAAGATATCTTATAGGAACTCAATATATGATATTTGATAGTTTAAAAAAATATTACAAAACTGTAACCAAGAAATAGTTATGGACTTTTAAATGACCAAATCTTGGTTTTTTTTAGAAAGGTCCATATCTAAGACAATTTTTGTTGGATTGACTTTTTTTCCTTATAACATGTAGGTAAAAAAGATGTCTAGGTGGCAATATGTTTACATTTACTTTATTGATTTACTAATCACTTCACAATCCCCCATTGAAATTGAAATTAAAATTGAAATTGATTTGTGAGCTTTTTTATAGAGATGGCATATGGGCTATTTCACACCACCATACAAAATATTACTAAAAAATTGGGTGTGTCCACATATGATGCTTTAGTTAATCATTTGATATGTTTTACATTAAGTTTAATTGCCAAATTATAAACAAATTAATGTTATGGACTATGGATAATGAAGGGAAGATTGTCATTTAGTTACACTTAAGATGTTAGAATAAGGACCTTGTCTCCATGATTTCATATTTGGAATCAAAACACAAATAATGGAATATAAAAAGAATAACACTTTTTTGACCAAAATGTTTAAGTATTGGTAAAAATATTAATTTAGATAATATTGTATTGGTCAAGGTTAATATTGAAATAGATACATAATGTTGTGATTGTTGATTGTTTTTGGGCGTACTTGTTTTGGTTTTTAATTGCTTGTGTGCGGTTGGAATTTCCTTATGGTTATCCCAATGAAATTCATTGTCTTCAAATGAAAAACTTATAGATTTCCAAAAATGGAACAAACAATAACATGTTTTACATTCTAAAGATCAATGAGTGTGTCATGTAATTGCGAAAATGTCTTGTTGTCATTCCTTTTCTTACTCATTTAATTATTTAAAAAAATATTTCATAAACTTAAAGTTTGAAACTAATGAGAAGATTAAAGAAGCATGGTTGATGATAAACGGAGAAGGCATGTGTTTCGATTTTTGACAAATCATTGTCCATGTTGGTGATGATGAAAACTAAATCATATATTAAAACATTATTTGGTATGTAGTTGTTAACAAATAGGAGATCTACTCAAGTGCAAACATAAATCTTTATTGAAAGGAAATTACAACATAATGCTCACAACACAAAACACAACATCAAGAACTCTCCAAGGTTCTTGTCACAAGAAATACACATTGTGTAATGAAGAAAAAAAAGGCGAAACCATCAACACCAAGGTATTTAACTAAAAAACCAAACCACAAATAACCAAACTAAAATAAGTAACGAAAGTAATTCAACCTTGTGAAAGTAACATAGTTACTTTCCTACTCCAGTAACTAATGAAACCGAACTAGTTGAACTTGAATTCTCAACACTCCCCTTCAAGCTCAAATCCACTTCTAGTACACCAAGCATTTTTTAAAACTTCTTTAGCTTGTCTGTACCTAAAGCCTTTGTGAAAATGTCAGTAACTTGATCTTCGGTACTGACATGAATGAGGTCAATTTCTTTTGCTAGAACTTTTTTTCTAATAAAGAGATAGTGCACCTCAATGTGCTTTGTCCTAACATGATAGACCGGGTTGTTAGCAAGTAGTATGCTACTAATGTTATCACAATAGATGACAATAGGAGCATCCACTGACTGTCCCAAATCTAAGAGTAGTTTTTGTAACCAAACTACTTCACATGCAACAATTGCTGCACCTCTGTATTCTGCTTCCGTGCTTGATAATGCAACTGTTGGTTGTTTTTTTACTGCTCCAACTAATAGCACCACTTCCAAAAGAAAACATGAAACCACTAGTTGATTTTCTATCTAAACCATTGCTAGTCCAATCAGCATCCGTGTATCCATGTACTTGTAACTGACTTTTGGCTTCATAAAAAATTCCACATTGCAAGGTATGTTTTATGTACCTCAGTATGCGCCTCATTGCATCAAAATGTGGCTTTCGTGGTGTTTGCATGAATTGACTCACCACTCCAACTGCATAATTCAAATCTGGCCTTGTGATGGTCATGTAAATCAAACTCCCCACTATGCATCTGTACGTAGTGGTATCCTCCACGAGGTCTCTTTCATCTGCACTCAATTTCACATTTTGCTCCAATGGAAATGAAATGGGTTTACAACCCGTCATCCCATATTCGGACAGTTTGTTCAAGCCATATTGCCTTTGTAGTAACCATATCCCTTTTGGGGAATGGATTACCTCAATGCCGAAGAAATAACGCAACTCTCCCAAATCCTTCATCTCAAACTTTTACTTTAAAAGCTTCTTCAAATCAGAGATGTCTGCATCACTATCTCCTGTGAGAATCAAGTCATCAACATAGATGACTATGACTACAATCCCATGATCTGTCTTTTTCACATATAGTGAAAAATTTGCATTGGATGTTTGAAATCCACTTGTGACAAGATACTGACCTATCTTGTCTGACCAAGCTCTAGGTGCTTGCTTTAAGCCATACAAAGCTTTCTTCAACCTACAAACCAAATTAGGATGTGTTTGGTCCACATAACCTGATGGTTGTTCCATGTACACTTCTTCCTGTAAATCTCCATGAAGAAAAACATTCTTTACATCCATTTGATGTAAAGACCATCCTTTTGCTGCTGCCATAGCAATGATTGCTCTTACAGTTCTCATTTTGGCAACTGGACTATAGGTCTCCTCATAGTTTATGTCGTACGTTTGGGCATAACCTTTGGCAACCAATCTTGCTTTGTATCTGCTCACAGATCCATCTGCATTGTGTTTGACTTTGTACACTCATTTGCACCCAATTGCTTTCTTGTCTTTTGATAAAGCTACCAATTCCCAAGTAGCATTCACATCTAAAGCCGCCATCTCTTCATCCATGGCATTGTCCCACTTAGGATTTCCAACCGCTTGTTCAAAACAAGTGGGTTCAACCTCTTGTATAACTCTCACCATGTATGCGTAATGATGAACTACAAAGCCATCATATGTGAGTCTTTGTATAGGGTACTTAACTCGTGTGGATCTTCGTATTCCACTGTTGTTGTCACGTGTTTTCAAAGCTTTTTTGACCATCCGAACTCCATGAGTAGTAACTGAGGTGATTCTTGATTCTTCACCCTCACTCTTCTCTGACTCACTTGATTCACCATCTACATGAAAATTTTTAGATGATGTTTGAGAACTACCATGTACAATGTTTGAAGATCTTAATCATCCTTTCCATGGAGTGCTACTAGACCCACTAATTGAAGACTCTTGTGGTCCACTAATTAATTGTGATTCTTGTTCCACATTTGATGAAACATCACCATTTCTAGCTTCTCCATCTTCTGTTACCTTCAATGGTGAGTGCCAACTAGCCATCTCATCAAACACAACATCTCTACTCACTTGCAATTTCCGAGTGGAAGGGCTGAAACATCTATATCCCTTTTGTTCCGAGGAATATCCAATGAAGATACATTTCTCAGTTTTTGGGTCTAGTTTTGATCTCTTTTCATCATGAACATGCACGTATGCAATGCAACCAAACACTTTAAGGTGTGAAACATCGGGTTTCTTGCATGTGAATTTTTCTTCAGGTGTCATGCCATGAACTGCCGTTGTGGGTGTTCGATTCATGATGTAGATTGCAGTTGCTACCGCTTCAACCCAAAAGTAATTTGGCAAATTCTTCTCATTCAACATGGCACGTACTATTTCTGCAATGTGCCTGTTTTTCCTTTTAGCAACTCCATTCTGCTGTGGGGAATAACTACATGAGTACTTCCTTTGAATTCCATGTTCCTTCAAGTACTCACTGAATTCATTTGAAAAATACTCTCCCCCTCATCGGACCTTAGGCACTTGATGCTCACACCTTTCTCCTTCTCCACCATTGCTTTGAAATTCAAAAAATGTTGAAACACTTCACCTTTGTGTTTCATGAAGTAGACCCACACCTTCCTTGTGTGGTCGTCAATGAAACTCACGTAGTACTTGCATCCTCCAATGGATCTTGTCTTCGTGGTCCACACATCTGAGTGGATCATTTCCAAAGGTTTGGAACTTACATGAGTTGTTTGAGCTAGGAATGGATGCCTAGCTTGCTTCCCCAATTGGCATGCTTCTCAAACCTCTGACATCACCTCTTCTGCTCCAAATTTGGGAAGACCTTCAACAAGTTTTTGTTTCTCCATAAGCTTAAGACGTTGGAGATTAACATGGCCAATTCGCTTGTGCCAAATTCCAATGTCTCCAGCTCCTTTTCCATGTGTGAATAACATGAAATTCACCTCAGGCATGTTCACATCCAACTAGAGACTCTCAAGCTCTAGTTTTAGAGACTTTCTAGCTCGAGATCTCTTTCAACTTTCTCACCAAACAACCTAAGCTCTGATACCATGTTAACAAATAGGAGATCTACTCAAGTGCAAACATAAATCTTTATTGAAAGGAAACTACAACATAATGCTCACAACACAAAACACAACATCAAGAACTCTCCAAGGTTCTTGTCACAAGAAATACACAAACTTGTGTAATGAAGAAAGGAGAGGCAAACCATCAACACCAAGGTATTTAACTAAAAGACCAAACCACAAATAACCAAACTAAAATAAGTAACGAAAGTAATTCAACCTTGTGAAAGTAAGTTAGTTACTTTCCTACTCCAGTAACTAATGAAACCGAAATATTTGAGCTTGAATTCTCAACAGTAGTTAGCTTTATAGATGCCATGACATTTTTTTAGCTATGAATCAAATGAGCATAGAATCACCACCAAGGTCACTTGTCAAAAAATTTACAAATTAGGTCAACGATGATATTATCCTTGACCTATGAAATCCCAATTGGAGCAAAGGAAAGTTGAAAGCTAATTCAAATCAACTTCAAACTTATATTTAAAATATCCAAGGTACAAGGAAATCATTTGGACATTTGGTTATTGTATTGATTGGTTTTTTTTTATTAACTAGTAATCAATTAACCTTGATGTTTATTGATGGTCATTATTAAATTACATGACTACAAATCATGACTTTTTTTATTAGAAATTTTGACCAAAAAATACCCATGTCAGACACCAATAAAGAAAATCACTTAGTCATTTTGACTAATTGAGTGGTGGACTATTTGATGGTAAAATCAGCCAACAAAAATTTTAGGCAACAATTTTTTTGGGTCAATTTAAAAATTTAAAAATGAGTACCCGAATTTTTAAATTAAATTTAGGTAAGTGGTGTAACCAAAAAAAGGAGGGTGCTTAACTTAAACAATCACCCAACAACCTGCTGGATCTACACATGATTTGTAGTCTCTGAGGTTCTGAAACTAACTACAACTCCTTATCTTTTCTTCCTAGTCACAAGAATTTGCCTGCATACACCCACGAAACTTCTGCACATACACAACGTGTGCTCATTGACTATCACAGCTCTGATCACAGAACTTGAAACTTGTACCTTTATTTACAAAAAGACCAGGGACTCCATACTTTTGGTCCCTAGCAGATTCATTACCGATCAGACATCTAACAAAACATAGCCTTTCATATCAGAGACTCTCAGTGCTCGCTCAATCCAAAAACCTCTAATCTGCTCCCTCACAAAGTGCAACAAACGCAGCCTCACAAATTTTCTTCTTTGCTGAAGTCTTATGTACTGTATGCTTGCAAGTCTAATTGTACTCAGGAACCTCTAATACAGAATCATCTTAGTTCAATCCTACCAGTACCCCTCACAGAATCTGCCTCTCATGCCAACACATTCAACAGATCTCTGGTTTCTAATCCCACTCTATCATGATCTTAGACAATGTTTCATGACAACAAATGCAACTACTTGGCTGAGTTACTAGCGCAACGGAAAGTCTGTAATCAACCAAGAGCTTTGTCGATAAGCAGATCTCATTTCCTGCCTACGCATCTCGAAGTTCATCTACCACAATCTGCACTAATTTCTCTTCTATTGCCGACTCTGCAACAAAAAATTGAGGACCTCCTCAATAGCTCTACTCTTCAGCTCTTCCAAATCCGCTTCCCGAACCTTCTGCTTAGCCTTTCAAATTTTCACACCTCCTCAGCCGCCGTCATTCTAACCGCCTCAGCTCATAATTACAGCTCCATTCCTCACCATAATTTCGCGCCGCCTCACTCACGCATGATCAGCCTTCATGCTCATGCAGTAGCAGTCGCCATGCATTCCTTCTTGTACAACATCTCACACACACCCAGAGAGAGATCTCCCCATGCACTCCCATGCAACAATAATGGAGAGATTGCCGCAACAAAAAAAAAACGGCTAATAAAACAAATTTAAATCCCAAGATCATGAAGTGTTCACACTGGTGTGGCGACCTAATTTCGTGTTACATATGTAACCCTTCTGTTTTTAAAAAGTTGAGTCCCTTAGCCTCATTCAGTCTGGTGGAACGTGAAAGATTTGGAGATCCCGACGAGACCTTTCCCACTGGTGTCCATCAGCATCCTGAATGATGCACACCCAACTGCCGTCCTCAAAATCAAGGTCTCCTTTCCCATCGGCATGCCCAATGAACTGATATGGACCCTCCCAGCTTGTAGTTAAAGCTCTTCTCTTTCCTGGTTTCTTCATCATTACCATCGTCGCCCCTGCAACTAGACCCTCAAACAGATGCTTACCTTTCCGGGTGGCATTAGTCTTCCTTTGTTGCTTCTGTGCTGGCTCCACATTGAGCATAACGTTTTCGTGGATGCTTGCAATGAGTTCCATTTTCTACAGAAATTGTGCTGCAGTAATTTCCACATCCACACCAGCATCAGTCTCAGCAGTCAGAGCGTGCAGGTAATTATCTGCCCTGAGACGTGGTGTGCGACCAGTCAGAATCATGAAGGGTGAAAACCTTGTACTAGCTTGGATCCCACATCGGTACCCAAACAGAATCTTAGCTAGATGCTCGTCCCAACAATCCACATTGCATGGTGTTGCAGCAAGAACAGTGATGCCATGCTTGATGGTCTTCATCATTGCATTGAGGCCACTGAGGTGCAGTGCGCTGATGCTGGATTCCGTAGTTCTTGCACATCATCTCGAATTCTGCAGCCCATTCTTCACCATTGTCAGTGAGTACAAATTTGGGTACTCCATACCTGTAGATAATGTCGTCTTCCAAGAATCTGGATGCAGTCTTAGCACTATGATCAGCAATCGCCTTTGACTCGCATCACTTGGAATAGTGGTCAATGGCCACCAAAATGTATTTGTTTCCTAACTTAGTTTCAGGTAATGGTCCTGCAGTGTTTAATGCAACTCTATGGAATAAGTCACAAATGGGAATGCTCTTCAATTGCTCATCCCCAGAGCAGAATCTACCCTTGCTCCTCACCAATTGGCATTGTTGGCACCTTTTGACTACCGTCTTAACATCTTTAGTTTGATTATGCCAGAAGTACCTTCGATGGATCTCGGCCAACATCCTCTGTTCCCCGAAATGCCCCAGATCTTCATGCATTTGACTCACTAGGGATATCCTTTCCTCCGGCTTGGGCACAAATAACCCCTTGAAGTAAAACCTCTGCTCCTTCCAGCAATAATTGCTCACCCTCTTTCTGGCCCTCTTGCTCTCCTCAAGGTCTATTGTATCGGGCAGTACACCTTCTTTCAATAATCCCAAACAAACTGCATCTTTCCAGATGTTGATGCACCTCGCATCCATTTCCTGGTTTTCCTCATCATCAGATTCGGTAGGACTCAACTCATGGTCCTTAAACTCAGCTAGTTCATGAGCCTCCAATACCAAATCCAATTGCTGCCGCTTGTCAAAGTACTGGGGTCTCCTTCTCTTCACCACCATTCTCTCACCATCATCCTGCACAAGCTCACACCCATTTGCAGCTTCTACTTCACCCGAAACAACCTCCTTGGGCTGTTCTTCTCCTGATTCAACGTCAATTACATACAACTAATGGCTGCCGTCATACCTACATTGGTTAATCTTGAAACAACATGCACGGTGTTGTACCAACTCCCTATCCTTTCTCCTGACACCGAATCAATCTGTTTCCTTGCCTGTCCAAACAAATAGACTCCTCTTCTCCTCTAGGTGCATCAGTTTGAGTGCTTGCAATGTCTTGTATCTCTTCACTGAAGTCATTGTCATCTGCAGCTGGTCCAACTGGATTCCTACTCAAAGCATTGACATTTGTATGCCTGAGTCCTGGTCAGTGTATTATCTTGAAACAAAAATCCTGTAACATGTCTACCCACCTTCCTCTCCTGCCATGCGCATCTAACACCGTAGCCAACCATTCAAGTGGCTTGTGGTTTGTGCGTAGAATAAAATGATTTATGTGCAAGTACTGCCTGAAATGCATGACTCCCCATATTAGCACGTAGCATTCCCCTTCCATGGGATGGAACTTCCTTTGTGCCTCAGTTAGGCTCTTGCTGGCATACGCAACCACCTTCTCAAACCTCCCTTCTTTCTGTGACAATATAGCTCCAACACCCTTGGGCGACCAGTCTACATCCATCCAGAATGTTCTTTTGAAATCTGGTCGTGTGAGCACAGGTGCGTCCACAAGCGCTGCCTTTAACGCCTGGTATGCCTGTTGACAGCCCACATCCCACACAAATGCAACGTCCTTCCTTGTCAACTCAAATAGAGGACCTGCCAATCTCGAATAGCCTTGACTATACTTTCGGTAGTAACCTGTCAGACCTAAGAACGACCTGACGCTTGTGACTGTCTTCAGTGTTGGGAAATGTAGAATTGCTTCGATTTTCCCAAGATCTAGTCTGGTGCCCTCCTTGCTTACCACATGGCCCAGAAATGTAATAGTTTTAGCAGCAAAGCAACACTTGTTTGGGTTCAGTTTAAGATTCACTTCCCTGAGTTTGCAGAGAACTACATCCAGATATTGAAGATGCTCCCCCCAACTCTTGTTGTGCACATTGAGGTCATCAACGAATACCTTCAGAAATTTGCTACCAAAGTCCTTAAAGACCTCCATCATAGTTCGGGTAAACGTACTTGTTGCATTCTTCAGTCCGAATGGCATAACTGTCCAGTCATACAATCCAGACTTAGTGATTAGAGCAGTTTTCTTCATGTCTTCTGGAGCCATCCAAATTTGCCAAAAACCAGACAGCTAGTGTAAGGCAGTGAACCATAATGAGTTTCCCAGCTGATCAATCACATCCTCCACGAGTGGCATCGGAAATGAATCTCGACACGTTTGTGCGTTAAATGGTCGATAGTCTCCATAGAAACGACCATCTTTCTTCACTAGCAGAGTCACCTGACAAACATACTCAGAGTTGCTGGGCTTCATCTTACCCAAATCTACCAAGACATCTATTTGCCTTTTCACTTCAGCCTCCTCCCAGTAAGATAATCGACCAGGAGATGCTTTACAAGGTGGGAATCCTTGCGTATCTATACAATGCTCCCCAATGGTGCAATAGCCTAATTCTCCCTTGTTCCAAGGAAAGATGTCTTGGTACCGCTCCAGAATTCCCCAGAGTTGCTGCTGCCTTTCATCATCCAAACCGGTGTCAATCCTGATTCGCTGGCAGATCTCCCTCCACCTATTGTCCATTTCATGATGGCTGGGAGATGCCAATTGCTCAACGGGTTTGCAATCAGGGTTGCCATTTTTCACCTGGACAGTCTGCAACAGCACTGAAATTGAAGAGTTGTCGTCTGGGCTGGGTTGCTGCAGCAGCAATGGGACAGGTATATCATGCATGGATTCATACATGGCCTGTCTGCCCTGCTCTGCATCAGACACCCATCTAATCCAATCTGCGTAATCATCCGCATCTGTGACCTCTTCTGCCATGAACCTGTCAACCTGCTCTTATAACACCAGTCGCAGAATTTCTTGTGGTCCTTCTGAGCTCACCAATTCCTCCAACTCAGCACCTCCAAACTCATCTTCGCAATCAATTTGCTTCAATTGATTAGACTCCGAATCATAATATTCACTACTATCAGTACCAGCATCAGAATCCGAGGTGTATGCATCGTCTCCCTTGGTCACAATTGTATGATCCTGATCTGGCATTCAGTCAAAATCTCCGTTGGCGTGTGTGTTTTTCTAGGTGGTCGACGCCTCTTGCACCAGACCTTTCAAACTCATCCTCTGCAACAAATTCACCACCGTCAACGGTAACACCTCCACATTGGTCCCATGGCCATGTCTCACTTGCAGCAGACCTCGTTCCACATCCACAACTGCTCCAATTTTCATCAGAAAGTCCAGTCCAAGAAGCACGTCATAACTATCCGTGTCCACTACCATAAAGGTCATGGGGCACTGTACACCTCCTACCTTGACTGGTATCTCATCAATCCTTCCTAAGGCCTGAGTGACCACTCCTAATGCGGTCTTGTAAGTTTCAGTTCCTGTCACAAGATGCATCATGCCCAACTCTCTAACTACAGCAACAGCCATAACAGACATGGAAGCTCCAGTATCCACCAGACCTTCAACAACATAGTTGCTGATCTCCACAAGCAAATGCAGAGTCTTGCTTCGATGGGTCTTGTTGATGCAGATCTTCTTCAGTGACGGAATCGCAGAAACCACTGACATTTGATTCTCAGTCGCTTCTGAATCCCTCTTTCTCCTTGTCAGCTTCACCAAACTCTCAAGGTGCTCCAATTCTCCAGGAATCATTAGAATAGTTTCCATAGGTGAGAGGGAAATCTTTCCCTTTATGAAGTGTGAAAGAATTTTGGACCTCACTGAAGTATCCCGGCTTGCACCAACTCTTCCTACAGCTTCAAGGATCGGCACAACCCTTCCCGATGCTACTTCGACATGAGTTCTCCTTCTTGGCACTCGGGTATAAGAGAAAAGGTTTTCATTACCACATAGCTTATTAAGCTGTTGCTTGGTCGTTGCCTCATCATTTAGCAACACCTCCAAGAAGTTTACTGCTCCAGATTACAATTTCCCATCCTTGGGCTTCTTCCAACACCGGTCTTCAGAATGCCCCAACTTTGAGCAGAAGGAACATTTTATTCCACAATTCTCTGTCCTATGAGGCATTTTGCACTTGGCACATTTTGGCCGTGCTTCATTCAACCTTGGACAGGTGGTGGCCAAATGGTCCCCTCCTTTGCAGATTTGGCATCCTTTAAACATGGTGGAAGACGATGATGCTTCTGGATTAGGCACAGCCCCCTTGAAGAAATTGATGAGGGTATTGTTTAGAGCAGTGACCTGTTGCTCCATGATGGTTTGCGAGGACTCCTCTTCTTGTTCCTCTTTCAAAGGTTCATAAGGAATCTCCCCAAGCTCACCCAGAACTCTCTCCACTTCTGTCACAACACCAACTAATTTTTCAATGTCCGCAAATGTTCTCACCACACACAATTTTCGAATCTCTGGCCTCAACCTGGCCAAGAATCTTCTCTTCTGCTTGACGTCTTGTAGCAGGCCCTTTTGAAACAATTTGTCGAGACGTTCAAAATACTTTTGAACTCTTTCCTTGGGTTTTTGCTTAATGGCATCCAGCTTCATCCTGATGTCATCAGCATCAACATCCCCATACTTCTGCACTATCAGCGTCCTTAGTTCAGCCCAATCGGCTGGTGTCGGCTGCAACCTCTTGAACCACTCCTTGGCTCGACCCCTCAGATTCAACTTGGCAATCTTAAAGAGTTTGTCTCCATTCAGGTCTCGCACTTTACAGCCATGGTGAGTCGCTCCGCCCAATCACTAACATCCTCATGGTCTCGTCCCCATAATAGCTCATCCATTCCCTGGGGACTAGTCATCCTGCAAACGTTTAACTTCAAACCAAAATTGTAACTTCTTCTATCACAGACGCAATCTTAGGCCACAATCGGTGTCCACAGTACCGAATAGATTTATAATAGATTTCGTTCGTGTTGGATTTTGAGAAGGGCAAAAGTTATCTAATTCAATCTGTAAATTCAAACTGATCTCCATCTGCTACTGGTCTCAAAGGTGCAAAATTAGATGGGAAAATGGAAAAACTCTGCTCATATGTAACTTCTTGCTGGAATTGCCACTTCTCTTCTGGATCGCACCATATTCTCCAACTTATAAGACGAGACTTTGATCCAGCATGTTCCACCCTGACAAGACGATCTCTAGTCTGGAACAAATCTTCTACACCAGGGACGTAAAATTTGGTAAAATGGTTAAGTGAAACAGCATAGTTGGGAATCCAAATGTCTCCCAACCTAGGTACACTACGTTGTCTCTCAACAAAAGAAGGCGTCACTCTACGCAAGGTACAAGGTGTAGTAGTATTGTGTCTGTAGCTCTGAGATTGACACCCATCCCCTCTCTCCATTTCTCACCTTCAACCAAAACTCAGCGTGCGTATGAAAACCACTGTGAGCTACCTCAACTGCTATGTCTTCGACTTGGGCTTCTTCTGGATCTATTCCTACAAGTGTTATCACACCGAAACCCAGGAAACGTAGGACTACCGCTCCTTTCTGTGGTCCACCCTGAGTAGTCAGATAATCAAACCTATTGATGATTCATTGTTCACAAATCTCTTGGGTCAATTCTTCTCTTCCTACCTCATCGGCACCGGATGAAGACATGATACTTCAATTATCATTATACCTAAACCTTTACAGGTTCTACCAAAGCTACCAGATCCGAACCCGCTTTGATACCAAAAAGAAGGGTGCTTAACTTAAACAATCACCCTACAACCTGCTAGATCTACAGAGGATTTGCAGTCTCTGAGGTTCTGAAACTACAACTCCTGATCTTTTCTTCCTAGTCACAAGAATTCGCCTGCATACACCCACAAAACTCCTGCACATACACAACTTGTGCTCATGGACTATCACAGCTTTGATCATAGAACTTAGAACTTGTACCTTTATTTACAAAAAGACCAGGGACTACATACTTTTGGTCTCTAGCAGATTCATTACCGATCAGACATCTAACAAGACATAGCCTTTCAAATCAGAGACTCTCAGCGTTCGCTCAATCCAAAAACCTCTAATCTGCTCCCTCACAAAGTGCAACAAACGCAGCCTCACAAATTCTCTTCTTTACTAAAGTCTTATGTACTGTATGCTTGCAAGTCTAATTGTATTCAGGAACCTCTAATACAGAATCATCTTAGTTCAATCTTACCAGTACCCCTCACAGAATCTGGCTCTCATGCCAACACATTCAACAGATCTATGGTTTCAAATCCCAGTCTATCATGATCTTAGACAATGCTTCATGAAAACAAATGCAACTATTTGGCTGAGCTACTGGAGCAGCGGAAAGCCTGTAACCAGCCAAGAGCTTTGTCGATAAGCAGATCTCATTTCCTGCCTACGCATCTCTAAGTTCATCTACCACAATCTGCACTAATCTCTCCTCTACTGCATACTCTGCAGCAAAAAAATTGAGGACCTCCTCAATAGCTCTATTCTTCAGCTCCTCCAAATCCGCCTCCCGAACCTTCTACTTAGCCTTTCAAATTTTCACACCTCCTCAGCCGCCGTTGATCCAACCGCCTCAGCTCATAATTGCAGCTCCACTCCTCACCATAATCCCGCACCGCCTCACTCACGCGTGATCAGCCTTCATGCTCATTCAATCCTATACAACATCTCACACACACCCAGAGAGATCTCCCCATGCACTCCCATGCAGCAGTAATGGAGAGACTGCCGCAACAAAAAAAAAACGGCTAATAAAGCAAATTTAAATCCCAAGATCAAGAAGTGTTCACACTGGTGTGGCGACCTAATTTTGTGTTACAGTGGGTCATAAAATAGGTTCATAGGTGGATGCTAGTTAACACTCACCTAGGTCGTGGTGGGTAGTTGTACATTCCAAAGCCTAGGATTGTACACCACCTTCACATAGACACATAAGGAATGGGAGGTCGTGGTGGTATTTGTACATTCCAAAGCCTAGGATTGTACACCACCTTCACATAGACACATAAGGAATGGGAGTTGAACCCTTGACCTCTTCAACCAGCCATGCTTACCAACTCCTTAACCAACTCTTCACACCTTCATATTGTGGTAGTTTTGTGCAACTTTGTTATTAACATGTTCCATTTCAAATCTTTTTCGACATTCAAACTTTGAAATGCATTTTCTTCTTCATGTCTTACTCAATTAAAACAAATGAATACTTTTTCTCAAGATCTTTCAAAGGTCTATTCATTGATATGCACAATAATGTATAAATTTTAAATCAATTGTGAAAAAAAAATTCTTGAAATTGAATTACGTTCACAAATTCAACTTATATTTTTCCTTCAAGATTTATAGTTGTGTGTACATGTAAACTTAGGAAGTACTATTGAGTAGGAACTAATAAGTATTAGGTAGTACAATTAATATGTAGTGGCTAGGAACTACATAGTAGCTAGGTAATATATGCTACCTAATTAATAGACCTACCTAGTTACCTAGGTAATAACTACTAGCTAGTAAACCTAAATATAATTCTAGCTACCTAGTAAACTAGTAGATAGTTAGGGAAGTAGGTATAGGTAGGTAGGTATAAGTTGGTACATAAGTAAACCTAGGGCAAGCAAATAGGTTTAGGTGGGTAGGTATGTAAGTAGGTTGTTAGGGTATGTAGTTAGGTATGTAAGTAGGTTGTTAGGGTATGTAAGGAGGTGGGGATGTAGAGAGATTGTTAAGGTGACTAAGTAGGTAGGTAGGTAGGTTGTCTAGCTAATTGTTTAAGGTAGGTATGTAAGTAAGGTAAATGTCTACGTTTTAAATTAAGTAGGGTATGGTGAGAGGGTAGGTAAGTAATTAAAGTAAGTAAATACGTATAGGTGGGGAGGTATGTAGGTTTGTAGGGAGGTTGTTGAGGTAAATAAGTATGTTTTAATATAAGTAAGTAGGGTAGGGTGAATGGGTAGGTATGTAGGCAAGTTGATAAGGTAGGTATATTTGACCTATTTAATTAGCCTATAACTAGGCTTTCGGGCAATTATATGTACCTTGTTAGATCTAACTTGGCTACCTAATAACTTAAATTATTAAATTAGGTAAGTGGTAAGTACCTAAGGTTTATTAATAAACTACAAATTATGTTAGGTGGGTAACCTAAGCCTAATTAATAAGCTAGTAGGCTAGTTATAATAGGTTAATTAATTACGTATGTTAGGTATGTAGTTTTGACCTAAGTGTATTTAACTATTGTCAAGTTAGTATGTTCAATTTGACTAAGGCATGGTCATTTTGATTAACCTTTTTCTTTTGTTTGTCCCTTTTGACTAGATGACTGATTGACACTTGGTTAAAAATGTAACTTTAATCAAATGTACTAATAAAAAGCAACACATGTTTTTCATGCCCTAACCCAATAGTCAAGATGGACATCACTTCTAATCAAAACAAACCTTACTTATGTATGTCATAAATTGATAGTTATGGAGTCCTTTGCAGGTAAAATGATTTTCATCATACTCAAAAAATGATTCCATAAGGATTCCATTTTTCACAATTTACCTTACTTTTTTTGTTGGAACTTATTGAACCAACATTACTTGTTACAATTGTATTATTGAAAAAATAAAAATTCACCATATGGCTTCAATTTTATGCCCCAAAATTCAACAAGACTCGTAAAAGTCCAAAAACAAGTCATGGGTGGAACTCTTTAACATGAAAACACCATATTGGTAAGCTTTTTAGAGTAAGAAAGAGAGAGAATCATTTGAAATTTACACTATTTGATCTGAGTTTTAGTAAAAAAGATTAAATTCAAGAACATTGGAACCTAGTTCAAAAACTAATGTGACTTAAAATAGTGTCAAACATTTTCTGTGGATGAAAGTAGAAACCCTAATTATGCTCTATTGTTGAGCTACTAAAGCCATGGCGTTTCAAGAATGGTGAAAAGTTCAATTTCTTGTTTTTCTATTGTTGGCTTGATTTATTGTTTTGCACGATATTGTGGAGTGGCCTTGGTGAGATGGTTTTAGTGATGGAGTGTGATCCTAGCTGGTCAATGGATACTATTTATGAGTTGTGGGAATGACAGTTCTGGTAGAGGATTGGTGTGGAGCTTTTTGGGGAGCGAAAGATGTGGAAAAGAGAAAGTTATATGAAGTTGGTGGAAGTAAAAGAAAGGTTTTTTTACTTTGCGAGTGGGGAGAAGCTAAGTTCTTGTCTTCTATTAACTAGGATGTGTGGAATTTGTTTGGAATTTCATGGTAATCAGTTGAAGACAGAAGCCCCTTTAGATTTCTTCTTTTCCTGAACCTAATGTTTGATCTTTCGTTGTGCAAAAAGCGTTAGGACAAAAATAGGAGGTTTAATTTTTGCATCTTAGGGAACAAAACAAGGGAAATGATGAATGAGTTTAGGATTTCATGAGCGATTGTTGTGACAACATCATTTTTGACAATTTGGGGGTCTTAATGTGATTGTGCAATGTGGTCATTATAAGAAGAAAATACATGTTAGATAATGGGAGCTCCGAGGATTTTGGGAACAAGGGGATACTATGAAATATAAGTTCACATTCACCTATTCTGTTCTTAGTCTTTGTTTAGTTTCTAAAAAAGACCATGTAATGATGTTGGGGTTGCACTTGTGGGATTTTTGTTGTTGAAGTATGAGCTACCACAGTCATTAAGTAATTGGTTGGCTCTTTGAGAGGAAATCAAGAATTGTCTGATCCCTTGAGGTCCATAGAACAAGAATAACAAAAAAAATTTAAATGAAAGGATCTAGGTTTAGAAACCATTCTTATTGTAACATTCTTTTTGTTTCTAAAGATTTCAGCAAATCTCTTTGAATTTGTATTCACAATGTTAGAGATTTTTACACCAAAAATCATCTTCCCTTCTTCTTTGGTGACACTAGATCCAGTTTCATGTACACATTACACATTCCCCTATGCTAGAGAGAGTGTATAGGTGTAAAATAAAGTGCCAACCTAAGGGTTTTCACAAGTTTGAGCACTTGTGAAAATGAAAGGGGTGAGATGCCTATAGATAGAATTACACTTTGCAAACCCATGCCCAAATAAGTTTATGAAATTAAATGCAAAAGGATTGTACAGTTTCATGTACACATTACACATTCCCCTATGCTAGAGGGAGTGTATAGGTGTAAAATAAAGTGCCAACCTAAGGGTTTTCACAAGTTTGAGCACTTGTGAAAATGAAAGGGGTGAGATGCCTATAGATAGAATTACACTTTACAAACCCATGCCCAAATAAGTTTATGAAATTAAATGCAAAAGGATTGTACAAGTATGGATTCAATAATTAATTAAAATTGATATTTAAATATAAAATTTAGTCCAATTGTTAAAATTTCAAAAGAATTGACCTTCCCTATCTAAAGAATTTGACTTTGTGTTTAAGAATGTCTTTTCATGATTTCAAATCTAGCAAAATGCTAGTTACATAATCCTTGTTCTTGTGCTAATTTCAACAAAATGATACTAGCTTGGTTATGGGTCACAAGAACTTGACCTTGAACCCAGATCTCACACTACAACCCAGGTACCCTCACAACACTGATGGATATGTCCTCACCATAACTGCTTGTTAACAAATTCTCAGTACCTAACATTAGTGTTTGTTTTATATGATGTGGGCCAAAATTTAAACTTTTAAAGTTTTGCTTGCTTTGAATTACTGATCAGTAAGAGCAAAATATATTCAATAATACAAAATTTCACCTGTTATCGAATTGCTCAAAAGGTTTTGACTTGTAATGCCAAAGGAATTTGTGACAGTGTACTATCAAGCTTTTACATGTGCAATATGGCACCATCCTTAGTATTCCTATATTATGGACGTAAGTCTTTTTTTTCAAATTTATGATATTGAAAATTTGGATTTGTTTTCAGAAGATAGTAAAATTTTAACACTAGAGAATCATATTTTTCCAAATTTTTGGGTTAAAAACGAAAACTTTTGTCCAGAAAAAACATTGATTGTAAATTGTGTAACAATTCTCCTAGTGTACTTCAAATGTCTTGTTTTTCATGTTTTGCTGTAAGCAATAACGACTTATATCAGTGTCTTTCCATTTAAATTTCAAGAAATAAACAAAGAGATATGGCAATTGGTAAACTAGCATGTATACATGAGCAATCACATCAAGATTGTGACAACCATGAAACATACTATATAAGTTGGTTCATACTTGGATATGTGTGTGTGTGTATGTATATAATGTCAACATAAATTCTATTTTGTCAAATCATTATTGAACAAATGATTTGCATATTTTTAATTTTTTTTTAACATTGTATATTATCCCTAGTTTAGAAAAATAAAATAAATAAATTATCAGGTGTTGATTGCAGAATTTTTTTTTTTTGGTGTGCATGTTTTTATGGGCGACTTTGTTAGTTTCACTCATTGATTTTTGTGCATGAATTTTCACCAGTAGCTGACTATTTTTCCCTCACATAGTTGAAGACAGAAAGCTCCACAGAAACTATGATTTGATCGCATCCCAATTCTGAAACCTGGTTAACTTAAGAGTACTCCCACTATTCCGCATTCATGTAGGGTTTTACTTCATTGCAAACATCATTAAAACTCACCAGAGTATCTTACGGCCAATGCACGGAAAGAAAAAGGGCAAAAAGGGTAAGGCCGTAAAATAATGAATTCAGCAATGTCTGTTTGAGAAAGTATGAATTGGTTGCAGAGCTGAGGTTATAATTTCTTGCATATGATATCACCCTTTTGCTTATTATATGTACATGTTATCAATTACCCCATCACTTTAACCCTGTCTGTTTCCCCTTATCCCGTTCTTCCTTTTCCTTGCAAATTCCTTGATCATTTGGTTTTGATCATTTTGCTTGTCTCTTACTAGCCTAGAGCTGTAGACTTATGGTGTCTGGACCTGCACTCGTAGTAGGGTAACACTCCAGGAGTGTGGCATTCCCAAATAAGTGCTCACCCGAGTCAGAGCACAGGGGACTCTTATTTCAGGTATGACTCTCGTCCAGGCCATTACCCAACACAAAGCACCGACAAAAGATTAATTTAAAAATTCTTTCCCATTATGCCCAGTGGATATGATGGGGAAAAAAAGAATAAGGGGCAGGTGTTGATGCACAAGGGATGTTCAGTTCAGCATGTGCTATAATTGGCTGTAGCTTTTCTCTACTTCTTCTTTTTGCGATTTTTTCATGAAAAATAAGGACTTCATCAGAGCTGCCTCAATAATTGTTCGAGAGATTTGGGACTCATTCCTTCCTGCACAATTTGCAAAGAAGGTCTTTACAGAAGATTTAGATTAGGGACTCCTTCCTTCCCGCGCAATTTAAATAAAGGTGTTGAGAAGATCATTTCAAAGTTGCCATGTGATCTACTGATGGTGCAAAAGGCTCTACAGTGTTGTGAATGTCACAATTACATTAAGTTGGGATACCCATACCCAAACCCAAAGTCACATGAAGCAAAATTTCATTGACCAAAAAGGAGCATCATATAATTTCCTTCTCACCTTTCATGCATGTTGTGTTGTGATTTATTTTTGTCAAAGAGGACTCCTTAATCTGTTAGTCTAGTGTTTAATTAATTATATATTGTTGACAAAATATGCAAGTTTTGAAAGTCACAAATTATTATGTTGTTTTTTTTGGCTTCACAATAATAGAATCTTCATTATATATCTTTATCTACATGCAGACCCAAAACAAAACACAATGGATGAGCATTGGGAGTGTTGGGGTGATTGGAAGAAGCCTTATATAAGGGTGTTTAAACTCTTTTGAGAAAATTCATATTGACATGATAAAAGATGTTAGATTAAACTTTGAAAAGAATTTGTAAATATATATTAGAGGTATTCTTAAAGTCACACCTTGTCTTTTGCTAGATTTCATGTTGACTTTCTCATTTCACCTTGACTTTGCACTTTTCCTATCAAATAAAAACTCAAACTCAAAATAAAACATGAACATAAGAATATTTCTTATGAAATGCAATTACACCCGGTCTATCTAAGGGTCTTCCTACTTAAGGGGGTCTACTTACTTACCTATATATAAGGGGTTTTCATATCTACTTATTTGGGGATTTACATAAATGCATATTTACTTAAGCTACCTACCTATTGACTTAGGCTACACAAGGTATCTATCTACCTACATACTACTTATTTAACCAACTTACCTTCTCAACCATTTAGTATACCTACCTTCCCATGTTACCTACCTATTTAAGGTGTCTAATTACCTAGCTAGGCTACCTACATAAGTCACTAGTATCAAACCACATTACTTATTTATTTACGTTACTTCCCTATGAAAACAACCCAAAAATGTTTTTCTTTGTTTGTCAAAAACACAAGATAGGACACTAAATTAGTTTGATGTCAAAATTAGGTGTCATTTTCAATTTGATCCCCTATCTTTTACAATTTAAAAATGACCATAATAATTTCTTATATGTGCCTACTTTGGGTCAAATTAGTTGTGTAAATCCTTTTCTACACTACATTAAAGATATGATCTCTATTACAAAGGGTTTCTTTCATTGCATGTGGAAACATGAAAAAATGTATAAAATAGATATTGTAACCAAATTTTCTTTAAACATTAGAATATAGCCAAGATGTTGTGAAGGTCATTTAGACTTTAGTGGGATAAAAAATATCCCACTGAAGTCTAAAGTCCCACTTCTTAATTGTTCCTAAGAGATCCTTGGATGTAGTTTTGTTATGTCATAATAAATCTTCACATGAGTAGCATCAATATATTTTTATGAGGTTCTTAAAGGTCAAGGGTAACTGATCCCTATCATTGCTTTTATGGTTTGGTATTGGTAGGTAGCAAATTTTCCTCAGGGTTAGTTTTTTGTTGTAATGTTCAGTTATTAAAAGTATTATGGAAAATCCAAACGGTCAAAAGCTAGATTTTCAATATCAAATGGACCACACCACTAGCCATAGAAAATGGTGATGTGAATTGTTTTCTCATATGCAAAGCCACAAATATGGAATGAATTTATCTTGATAGACGAGTGGGGAAGGGATGTTTGTGACATATGTGTTTTCTTACACTACAATTTGGATTAGCAACATATTTAGTCATACAATAAGACAGACTAGTCCCACTATTAGAATGCTTGGAATTGGGAAAATAATTAATTGATATATTTTCTAGTTATTAGTATTTGGTTGAGTTGTGACACAAAAACAATGATAAATTTTTCTTGTGGTGTGGAAAGATACCTATTTAAGGTTTATTCCTTACCCTAACCATTTTTAGTTGAAGCCGAAGAGGAGTAAGCTTATGATTAACATCTTCCAAAAAATGATAATTAATGGCTGTTGATAGGCAAAGGTGACAAAAATTCAGCAAGATGTGTTACGGTTGTGTCTTTTGTGTTTATTGTGTAGGTTTGGATGGGGGTGGGTTTAACCAGGAAAGAATTGGGGACTGATCTACTACATTGGGTGCTACTCTTATTGGTTGTGTTTCATTAGGAGTTCACATGTTTTTGTGCAAACATGTAACTTCCTTTGTTTTGTGTATGTTATGGGGCTCTTAGAATTTCATTGAAGTCTTTTCCATAAGGAACATGAGAAAGCATAGATAAATTATTGTATTAAATCAATAAATAGTCATTGTGATACAAAAAGGCGAAAAAACAAGTAGAACAAACATCAATATATACATTTCTTTTACCATCCTCATGCTCATGCATCTACAGTCTAAATAATCCTCTAAATAAACTCATTGTTTCTTGATCCATGTCAAGTATCTAGAGTGACCTTGTGTCACTCAAAGTGATTCTTCTGAATTTAGAAGGATCAGCTAATTAAGGACTACCTAAACTTATATATAACTTGAATTGGCTTTCTGTAACTGGAAAAGCCAGTTGATCAATGGCTTCTAGAAGGTCAACCTGATTGGCAGGTCAGTGGTGTTTTGGAGATTAGGAGTGTTAATTTGTCAACACCTTTTTTCACTCCCCATCGTTTTAAAATCTAGCTAAGTTTTTCTAAAATCTATCTATAAATCTTGTTCCTATCAAATCTATACATGAATTACAACAATTTAATTTTGATGTTCATCATTGCGGACATTGCTCCTTTTGTAACCTGTATGTGTTTGCACTTTGCATTGCAACCTAATGACCTATTTCCAAAAATTGTACAATTTTTTATCTCATGAATACACCTACCTATTCCTTCTCTGGAAATTATCTACATCATTTCCCTCATTGCTTGGAATCTAATTCAACTAAGAGGTTTCTTCAAAATGTCTACTTATAGAATATGCGTTGAAATGTATTGAACATCTACATCTCCTACTTCTACACTTTCTCAGATATAGCGATGCTGAATATCCATATGTTTTGTTCCTGCATGAAAAATGAAATTGTGCACTAGTTTTATGCTTGCCTAGTTGTCACAAAACATAATGGTTGGTCCATCTTCTAGACATTTTGGTTCTCTTAATAACCTTCTTAACCACATAATTTCTTGGCCCCCAACAACTAATGACTGATATTTCGATTTGATTGTGGGCAATGCTTCTGTTGGTTGAAGCTTACAACTCCAACTTATAATGTTGCTGTCTAGCTTAAAAATCATTTTAGTAGTTGATCTCTACTTATCCAAATCATGACCTCAATTGGCGTCCACAAAGCTGATTAGTTGCAAACTATTTTGGCTAGGCTGAAAGGTCATACCATATTCATCCATCCTTCAAATGTAACGCAGAATCCGTTTTGCTTCATCCATAGGTGCTTTTTGAGGAATATGTACATATATATACATATATATGCTTACACAGTTCACAACAAATGAAATTTATAGATGAATATGAGTCAAAAATATAAGGCTACCCACTAGTCTTTGGTAATCATATTGATCCACAAACTCCTCTCCCATGTTTGTTCGTAATTGTAGTCCATCCTCCATTAAATCCATTGGAGCTGAAACTATATTATAACATTCCATTCCAAATCTCTCAAGAATGAGTTGAAGATAGTTATTTTGACACACAAAAATCCCAATTGGAAAATAATGAAACTCTAGATGCCAATGTATAGTTTCATTATTCCAAGTCTAGCTAACATCTCAAATTGTTTTTGAATTGTTCTTCCAAGAACAATAGTTTTAAAGTATGATCACCCATGACCATCAAATCATCCACATATGATTATGCTCCAATTCACTACGAATCATTCCTTGCTCTTTCATGAATGAATCGATTTTGTTGTACCAAGCGCACAAGGCCTACTTCTAACCATACAAAACACAATTTAATTTGTAGACCAAGTGTTCATTTCCTTCTTTAACAAATCCATGAAGTTGCAGCATGAACATATCTTCTTCTAAATCACCATTTAGAAATGCAATCTTAATGTCCAAATGTTTGATTTTCCATCCATGTTGCACAACCAATGAAATCACCATTCTAATTATACCCCACTTCACAATCAGTGCAAATGTTTTGTCAAAATCAATTTCTTTTTGTTGCTCAAAACCTCTTACAAAAAGCCATGCTTGAGTTTTTCAATTTCTCCATTTGCAACCCTCATCACTTTGAAAACCCACCTACAAGTGATTGGCTACACCCTTTTTGGTAACTCGACCAACTCCTATGTTCCATTTTGGATAATGGAATCATATTCATGTTTCATTACCGCATACCACCTAGGATGTTGCATTGCTACTACATGATTTGTTGGCTTTAACATTTCCACTTTTGCAATGTAAATGTAGTCCTTGAAATGCATGGGTGGGGTTTGGTTTAACCATCAACATTGTTATTGTCACCATCATTTTAAAAAGGAATATTCAAATTTAGATTCATGTTCTATTACCAAACAGCTACAAATTATTCCATCATTGTTTTGGGACATGGACAAACTTTATGGAACCACCAAAAGGCCCTATTGGTATTTGGGAATGATTGGAACCATTAAGATGGATGATTTCATCCAATAATTTGATAGTTAATATGATATGAAACAAATGCATAATCCACATTTGTTCACACTCTTTCATGGCATGGAAAGGGTGAAAGCACAGTAAGCCCCCCCAAAATTGTAGTCACACGTGTAATATTTCTGCAATTAAAGTTTTTAGTAATGTATGGACATCACATGTTGGATTATTTTTGTTTGTTTTAAATATATTTGATTAGCTTTAGACTTCATCTAATCAATTATTTTGAAAAATTCAACAAACATTGAAAAATTTGAACGTATGGAATATGTTTGTGACAAAATAATACTCTTCATAAAGTTTGAAAATTTGAATATATATTTCAAAACTAGGGTTGTAGATGGAACATTTGGGTGAATGATATTGATATACATTAATTAAATTTCTAAAAATTTAAAAATTATAAAATTTTAATTGAAATCTCATTCAAAAGATGTGTTTTTTTGCATTTGTTTATTAATGAATGCATAATAATATCTTTTTTTAGGAAAAAAACCAATGCCATATCAAAAAGGAGGAGATTTTATAGATGGGCATTGCGTTATTTTTTCAATCTTATTTTGTTTGGTAATGTTTCATGAATCATAAACATGAGACCTTATGGCCGTTGAAAAACTACAAGTTATATATTATGTGTACATTGATTTTATCCAATCCTCCTCATCTAACCATTGGATCAAAATGAACTTTGAATTCAAAAATGTTGTTGTGCAAATTCTAGAGTTTTTAACTTGTGTTTAGGATAACCAAAGGATGTCATCAATATTTTAACTTGTTATGTACTATAATACTCGTTAGACATCACTTTTTTTGAAACAAAAGTGGTTCATCCTTATTGTGTTTTCACCCGAAACAGTTATTTCAACATTTGGAATGGTTGATAAGGGACAATTGCCATGAATTCAAGTGTGTCCATGAAGTTCAAATTGAAAAGTGGCATTTAAGTATTAAACATTTAATTGTGTTTCCATCATTAGGGGTATAGTGACCACAAGTGCTATTGGTGCAGTCATAATAACACATACCATAACAAGTGTAACACTTATTTGGTTTTTCCATGTTTTAAAGTTGTAATTTAATTTGATGTTGAAATTATAAGATTTTTTAAAAATATCTTGGGAACATGTGAATTAATTTGAAATTAATCCACTAAGTAAAAAAATTAAAAAAACAGATTAAACACTATACTGTTTGTTTTTAAGCATGGACTTGTAAAAAGATTTGAATTTTTTTCAAAATGATATTTTTTGCCAGAATCTTATCATAACCTCAATAAAATAATATGAAATTTTTTTAAAAATATAAAAAATATATTCTAAAAATATCCTACGAATATTTTTCAAAAAGCAGTCACAAAAGTATTAAAGAGTAGGTGGGAGTGGCTTGTGTTATCTCGTTTGCACCTTATTATGATTATAGTTGCAACTATAACAATTCATAGTAACAGTTTGACTAGTGGAAGTAAAAATATTAATTAATGACATAGCCATTGAAAGTGGTGGTGACAACCTTCCCACTAATGGATAGAGCTTGGTGCTAACATTCAACCTTGATGTGGATTTTTTCCAAGAATTGTGAAAATTTTTAAAAGGGATTTGGAAAGAAAGGCTACAAAATTTGTAAAAGTTTCAATGGAAACCACATGAAAGTTTGTAAGAGGCATATGTGTAGATGTATACATTGATCAATATGACAAAAGGGATTGTTAAAGCCCATGTTGTTTAGTTTTGGTAAAGATTTTTGACAAGGAGCTAATTAAACAATGGTGTGGGACACTATGTTACTTTAGCTCACACAACCCATGTTAAATGTATTCGAATTGTCAAAACACATAAAGCTAAACATGGTGGAAGAATGGGTGGTGACTTTGAGTTCAATAAGGATAAATAAATAAACTCTTTAACATTGTTGGCTCAACAATCACATGGCCAACCAGATAAGGCCGTGGCACAAAAGACCAAGGGGACCAAATCGAAACAAAATAGTGCATCCTTGTCATATTCCATTGAACAAGGTAGAGAAGACAAATGTTGGAGGTATGATGGGCTTCATTGAAAAAATGGTTTTCTTAACCCACCTCAAGCTAACATTTGCAATGTTAACCCTAACCAACCATGTTCTTATTATAAAGTTTATGGGCATGATGAAAATCATTATTTCACCTTACATTTAGAACTAAGGCAAGGTTAATAAAAACAACTAAAATTTTAGAAAAGGCTAGAAATGAAAAAGTATGACCAGTAAAAGGTTGGCCACCAAGCCAATTCCAAGTTAGCTTAATGCTATGGAGGCGAGATTCACACTTGGAGGTTTTGGTGATCAACATGGTGACATAATTGAAATCCAATGCACCTATTTTTGGTAAAACTAGGGAGTGAAAAGGTTCACCATCCTCTAGTTTTGATGGTGATTTAGAATATTTATCTGGAGGTGGATTTTTAAGCCCATTAGTCTCAAATGTAATGACATCAAATATTTCTAAAGATCAAGTGTGTTAAGTAGTTAGTGGAAACCATGTTAGGGTTTTAAGTTAGATCAATATACTTTTAGCAGTTGCACTCATGATAAAAGTGAGTGTTTGAGCATTGGAACCATAGGGTGTTGACATAAGGTTGGATCTTCAATGTGAGAAGGTCTACCACTAAGTTCACCTACCATTATCATTTGTGTTGGCAAATACAAATTTCCAAGCCTACAAGGTTGTTGACTTTTATTGTTACAATATTGACAATGAAAAAGATGTTTAGTTCCATTTTGGAACAAGGGCATTATGCAATTTGTTGGGGGCAACAAAAAAATGTATTGGGCATTATTAACTTCCATCCAAACATTAATTATTTTAGGTATTCAACCAACAAAAATGTTTCATTTGACAATAACATTATGTGAAGGTGGGGGAACATTGGGGATGGTGGCGACATTGGACAACAATCTAATTGCAACCATGGTCCCCCATAGATACTTCAAGGTCAATTAGTTGAAGATTTCAACGATTATTTTCACTTTGGCATGTGGTTGTTGCTAAGTTTCAAGAACCTCTAACATGTTTAGCCATTGATAGGGTGGGTGTTGTTTTTAGTGTGGTTGTAGTGCATAATGAGGAGGGGGTTTTTTAATTGAGGGAGGCATCAACATAACAATATCAACCCTAGAAGATTTTGTTGGATTTAGGTGATCATATTCAACATTTAGATTATCAATTTCTTAATTATCCATATAACAAAAACCATATTAAACAATGAATTTTAAGAAAAAAATAGACTCATAATGGACTTTTGAAACAATAACATGGTCTTTGTCACACATAAAATTTATACGTGCATTCCAAAAACATGACATAGTAATGTCAAAATTAAAATTTAAAATAATCCCACATAAAATGAGGAGTGTAAAAAAAAAAAAATTTAAAATTTAATACAAGAAAATTTAATTTTTAAAATTAATTTAGAAAGATTAGGGTTTAACATTAGAAATTCCAAACTTTCACATTGACTTTTTTTGACTAATAAACTACATATATTTAGAGGGTGGTTTGCCAATATCTTAACCATAAACATCGGAGAATACACATTGGATAGTTAATTATGTTTTAGTTTGACATTGATTCAAGTGTGAATGAGGTTTAAGCTATTTCATGTTTGGGATATATCTCAAATTATGTATTCTCAAATCACAAACACACAAGTTATAGGTTTTTTGTATTTAAATGCAAGTTCGATTGTGCCACATGCTTTTGTGTGTTTCATTTTGTGTTTTTGGTTTGGATTCTTGCTATTTGCAAATGAGTTGTGTTTTGATTTGGATGAGGTACCATTTAGAATAATTTATGTTGTTTGATTATGCGTGTGTGGACAGTGATAGTTATAGGCACATTTTTATGTGTGTTTCATTTTGTGTTTTGGGTTTGGATTCTTCCTATTTGCAAGTGAGTTGTGTTTTGGTTTGGAGATGAGATACCATTTAAAACAATTTATGTTGTTTGATTTATGCATGTGTGAACAATGATAATTATAAACACTCTTTTGTGTGTATTTCATTCTGTGTTTTGGGTTTGAATTCTTGCTATTTGCAAGTGAGTTGTGTTTTGGTTAGGAGATGAAGTACCATTCAGAACAATTTATGTTGTTTGATTTATGTGTGTATGGACAATGATAGTTATAGGCACCCTTTCGTGTGTATTTCATTTTGTGCTTTGGGTTTGGATTCTTGCTATTTGCAAGTGAGTTGTGTTTTAGTTTGGATGTGAAGCACCATTTATAATAAATTATGTTGCTTGATTTATGTGTGTGTGGCAATGATAGTTATAGGCACCCCACATGACAAAACATTGCATAAAACATATGAAAATTTAGATTACAAGTATAAAATTTTGGTATAGTTTTTTGCGAGTCATTTTCAAGAAGTTTTTTAGTCACGCTTTTGACTCATTGCTTATTAGCACACCACCTTTTGACCAGTCCTTATTATAAACATCTTCAAAATGAATGGGGACACATTTCCATGTGCAGTGACAAATAAATCTTGACTCCATCAATAGATAGTGTGGACATTGAAGTTGACGAACTTAAGATGAGAAAATCAACTAGCCCCAATGTGCATGGGAGAAAGGGGAAGACAATGTTGGTGAATCATGCATTGTGTGAAACAATACCCACCAATGCACCATCCATTGGAAACACGTTATGAATCAGTTTGGATGACCCACAACTTAATCAACAAGGAATAACCTTGGTAAAATCTATCATGTAAACCTTCAAATTATTATTCAAGAAAGTGTTGCTATTATTATTCAAAACCTTGATTTTTTCTCAAACTAATAAGATGCTTAATCCCGAAACAATTTGAAGAAACAAATCAGAATTGAAACTTGGATAAAATGAGTTTTTGGGTCAGTTCTAGGTTGGTTCAAGCTGGTTGTTGTTTCCTAGTTTTCGTTTTGAATTTTTTTCAAAATTTAGAACCAATGGTCCAAGTACTTGGTAATGTCCAGAATGACCCAACCCCCATGATTGCACCAATTCTGTTTAGGATGAACTCAAGTTCATCCCAATTATTGATCTGTTGCAGGCATTGAGGTTGGGTCAATTTTCTTTTCCCTCATTTATTTCAAGGCTACCCATGAAAAAAATCTATTCTACTGCCCAAACATTTCAAACCCCAACTACCTACCTCCACCCCATCAAAAACCCTAAACCTTGCTGTCATTCAAGAGCAAAAGCAATGTTGCTGAAGACGGTGTTATAGAAGTAATGTTGAAGTGTTGCTATAAAAGATAATGTTGCACATGCATGTTGAAACAATGTTGTAGAAGCGGTGTTAAAACAATGCTGTAAAAGTGGTGTTGAAGCGATGCTGCAAAAGTTGTTGCTGAAGTGGTGTTGCAGAAAACGCTCCTCCAAAAAATAACTAGTGCATCTATGGCAAGTAAATGTACATCAACCTTTCTTTTTTCTTTTTTCTTTTTCATTATTGTTTTTCTACTCAAATGTAGTAGATGAAGGCAAACCTCCCTGGCTCATCATCATCTTCAAACCTAAAAAATGACGATGAGCCTCCCAGCTCGCCGTCATTTGCTACACCTAAGAAAAAAAACAAAGAAATGACGACAAGCTAGGGAGGCTCGCCATCATTTGTTACACTTGAGACAAAAAACAAAGAAATGATGACGAGCCAAGGAGGTTCATTGTCACCTGCTACACATGAAAAAAAAAACAAAGAAATGACGACGAACCAGGGAGGCTTGCCATCATCTGTTACACCTAAGAAAAAAACAAAAAAATGACGACGAACCAAGGAGGCTCGTCATCATCTACTACACTTGAGAAACAAAAACAAAGAAATGACGACGAGCTAGGGAGGCTTGTCGTCATCTGCTACAGTTAAGAAAATGTAGAAGATGATGACGAACTTGGAGGCTCCCAACTCATTGTCATCTCCTAGGTTTTTTCTCAAGTGTGAGCTCACTGGTTGCATCACCACTTGATGCATCTCTTGGGTTTTTTCTCAAATGTGAGCTCACTAACTACATTGCCACATGATGCATCTCTTGGGTTTTTGTGATCTCACTAACTACATCACCACTTGATGCATCTCCTAGGTTTTTGTGATTTCATTGGCTGCATCACCACCTAGTGTACCTTCCTGTACATGGGGATGTCACACCCCCTAACAAATGCAAAGGTAAGGAGGAAAGGGGCAGTGAGGTATACAACATTTGGATAGGCTTGTGGCCAAAAGGAACCACACTAATGATGTTGGCTGGAATGTTTTGTGTGTGTTTATACAATTTGTAAATGGGCACAATATTGATGATAGCAAGCCTCCCTAGCTCATCGTCATTTCTTTGTTTTTTTTGTCAGGTGTAGCAGATCATGGTGAATTTCCTTAGCTCCTCATCATCTATTTGTTTTCTTTTATCAAATGTAGTAGATGATGGGGGCCAAAAAGGCTTGTCGTCATTTCTTAGTTTGTTTCTCAAGTGTAGAAAATGATGATGAGCTGAGAGGCTTGTCGTTGTTTCTTGGTTTTTTTCCTCAAATGGAAAAGATGACAACAAGCTAGGAAGCTTTTGACTCGTTGTCATCTCCTGGGTTTTTCCTCAAATGTGAGCTCATTGGCTACATCACCACCTGATGCATCATTACTATACCCCTTCTTGCACATGGGGATGTCACCACCCCCTGACAAATGCAAAGGTAAGGAGGAAAGGGGTTGTGTGGTATACAACATTTGGACAAGTTCCTGGCCAAAAGGAACCACACCACTGATGCTGATTAGAGTTTCTGTGTGTTGGAAGTTCATTTTATTCAATTTGTAAATGGGCACATTACATTTGACAAATTTTCAAATTTTCAAAGATTTTGAAAATACTTGAACTAGTGACTTTGTAAACGGGTGCATGTAATACACTAAACAATTCATTCTTATTTTTGAAGAGGCCTTGAGCTTTATTCAAAAATACTGGCATGTGGTGAGGCCATGTTGCTTCATGTGTTCTCATTGTAATTATTGTTTTGTGGTGAGGCCACATTGCATTGAGTTCTTGCATTGCTTGCACAAGTTCACAATGTTTTGCTTGGACTATTCCTATCTTGTTTTTCTACTCAAAATTGCAAAATTATTTACCCATTATGTTATGGTGAACTCTGAAAATTTTGGCTTATTTTCATATGATTTGTTGTGGAAACTTTTGAGAATTTTAGGAAGATAGGTCTTCTCTTTGGCACATCTTCTAGTGGCTTTCAGTAAAATATAGTTACAATAATTAAAATTTATAATTAGACTATATTACTTAATTTTAATCAAAAATAAAACTTCTAAACTTGAAAAAAATACATTATTATCCTTTTTTATATGTTGTTTGTGATTGTTTATTCAAGGGAACTTGATGTTCTTGGGTAGTGGTGGTAATCGCTATTGTTGGGGAAATTCAAGTTTTTCTTTTTCTTTTTTGGACTAATTGTTGTTTAAGGATTTGAATGTTTTTGTTGTAGGATGGCACGTCCTTGGAAGAAACTTAAACGCCAAGGAAAGGTGACTACCGATGATCAACAAGTGAACATTGTAGCAAATGAAAGGAAATTGAAGTGGAACAAAGAATTATCATCTATACTCTTACTTTTGAAGGTAAACCTCAATCCCACTCCTATTCTTGAAAGTAAATTTGTTGTGATGGATGATACATTTCACATGATAGGGTTTAAAAGAGTGCAATGCAACACATTACAAATAAAAAATCCCAATCCAAACCTTAAACCCCATCTTCATTCTCTATTTGAGAATGGGGATGGGGCATTTTTTTGCCCAAAATTTTCCAAGCAATATCTTCATTGTTTGAAGGTTTTAATTGCTAGCCTATTTGCAATGCCCTCCTTGTATTTAATGTTTATTTGCTAATTTGTAATACCTTCATATTTTTAGAGTTTGCTTACTAGTTTATTTGCAATACCTTCATATTGTGTAAGGTTTTTTTGATGGTCTATTTGCAATACCTTCATAAGCTTGTTTGCAATATTTTCATCATTTATTTTCTAGTTTGATTTTGAATGTTGTTCTTATGAGGGCTTTGGTGGCTTCACATGAAAGTGATCAAATAGAAGTACCACCAAATCATGTAATGGAAGATGCAGATCGGGTGCACGAAGGGTCAAAATGGAAGTGCAAGATCAATGGACGCACCAACACTTATGCGATTAAATGGCTACTTCATCAACATTTGGATAACAAACATGGGTTTTGCATGGAGTTAAGCAAATATGGCCATCCTTCTACTTGTGTTGGGGGACCAAGGCAACACAATCACCATGTTGTGAATGTTCGAATTTTGAACAACCCACATGCAAGGCAAAAGCAGAATGAAAAGAAAGCTTTCAATAGAGTGAAAGAGAAGACATAGTTAAAATGGGATGAACTCCAAGCCCAAGTGCAACAAATGGAACAAGTTAAATGACCTTTGTTGGTACGTTTAACCTTCGAGATCTTGTTGGGCATCATTGGGATTCCAACATTGGGGGTGGGGTTCACCCCACAAAGTGCATGGGCACGCCTTGAAAAGGATGGAAACCTTGTTGAGACAATTTGGGCAAGTAGAGTTGCTTATGCAAAGCCTTTGAAACTTGCATGGGGCGCTTGAAATTGGACATTGAAATGGTTGGATTTTGGTGTAAACACCACTTCCTATTTTTGTGTTTGTGATCCAAGTAAGCAATGTCTTGTTATCTAATGAAATCATCTCTTGTCATCCCTTTTCCTACATTGATTCTAGTTCACCATATTGCCATATGCTTATCATATATTTGCTTGACGGTGTAACCTAAATCCAATTGGGTCCAAATGTGGTCCTTGAAGGCTTGTGACATTCGTGGAGCAAAAAAAGATGGTAGCGCAATGGAATCAAGGTCATGTTTGCCATGTGCAGGCTCACCATTGATCTGCTTATGAGGTTGATGGTAGAAGATTATTTTTGCCACCTCAAGTCGTGTGTACAATCGCCTAATCAAAAATTGAGCTAAGCAACCTCGTTTAATGGATTGATGGTGATTTGGGTTTCCACAATTATCTTCTAGCCCATACCCACATGCATACCTACAAAATGTGAAATCGATTTAGGATTTAAAGTTTGGTACAATATGAGGTTAAAAAACAAGTTCCACATAACAAAAATGAATAATAAAAAATCGTACCAAATATGGCCGAGGTGGTTTTGGATTCTTGGTAGTTTTACATTTTTTGTGAAGGTATCCGCTTATAAATGTTCCACTCCATCAAGGAGACTTCATGGCTTCGTTCACCGTTTAAAAATTTCGAGATTTGTGCATGTGGGATGCATGCACACTCAACATCGATTATATGTGCCCTTCCATGTCAAACATCTTTTTTCCACACCAAGTCCATGTTGTTAAAGGGTGACTTCTTTGGGTTTTGAATCTCAATATATTGAGATTTTGAAACACAACCCATGTTTGAAACTATGCCTTGAGTTAATTGTACAAGAGAAAACAATAAATTGATATTAATGTCCAAAATTCTATATTTGTAATATGTTGAATTACATGTTAATTGTCATATTCAATATTAATGCAAATGTACATGTTTTAAGTACTTAATTTGTACCCCTCATCCAAACCCTATATAATCATGCACATAATATCCTAAATGCTAATATGGAGAAGATATGATATGGTCTATGGCCATAATTGTAAATTCTTAATCCATATTATCTATGGATAATATAAATGTAATACCCACATGATAGTTAATAATCTACATTATTTATGGAAAAAAAAATGCAATACCTTCATGATAATTTAAAGATGCACACTGCATATGGGGGAAAATTATAATACCCACATTATGACCCTAATCCACACTATGTGTGGGAGCCCTAAATGCAATACCTATATGACTTTTTAAAGATGCACATTATATATGGGGAGAAAATTCAATACCCACATTATGACCACAATCCACATTATAAATGGGAGAGGGAAATGTTATAAAAATTAATAACTATATAAACATATAAAAATGCCATACAAAATAATCTTTTAGGAGTGAATGATGAATTAGAATTGAAACACAATGAAAAGAAAAAATTAAATGAATGAAATAAGAGTTTATTCTTTTGCCTTTAGTGTGGTCACTTCAACTTGAAACTTTATTCATTCACCTTCAAAAGAGATAAAATGCATCTTGTTGCAAGTATTTGTATGTGAAAATTTGGCCAAATTTTTCCCCAAAATCCAACCTAGGATTGATTTTGATTAGTATTAAAAATTGTGTAAATATTCATAAATGTTTGATGTCTTTTTAACTCTATATTTATCAAACCTATTATTTAATTAAACTAAGTACATCTTGCATTAAATGGTCCAAAGTGGAGGTAGAAGACTGTCGCCAACAAAAATATCACAATTGCAATACCCACATTTTACATTATAATTTTTGCAATTGAAGTCCATAATTTGCAAGTGCATAGGTAGGTATAATGACGTGTGGGTAGGTAGGTTTTGCCAATAAGTAGATGTTTTGCAAATAATTAAAATGGCATTATTGAGAAATATATTTATTTTTTTGGTTATTTTTGGAGTAGGAATTAGTTAGAAGTTTAACCAATAAGATATAAAAAGTTTGCTAGGAAATAGAAGTTTAGATAAGAAGATATATAGGTTTTGCCAAGGGATATAAGTTCAGTCAGAAATATAAGTTTAACAAAAAAGAATATAAGTTTAGCCAAAAGACAGAAGTTTAGCCAGTAATATATATAAGTTTAGCCAAGAAAAAATATTTTAACTAAGAAATATAGGTTTAACCAATAAAAAATATAGGTTTAGCCAAGAAATAGAAGTTTAGCCAATAAGAAATATAGGTTTAACAAAGAAATAAAAGTTAGCTAGTAAGATATATAGGTTTAGCCAAGAGATAGAAGTTTAGTCAAGAAAAAATATAAGTTTAACAAAGAAATACAAGTTAGCCAAAAATATATATAGGTTTAGGCAAGAGATAAAAATTTAGTCAATAAAATATACAAGTTTTGCCAAGAGATAAAAGTTTAGCCAAGAAGAAATAAAGGTTTAGCCAAGAGAAGATAAGAGTTTTGCCAAGGTAAGTAAAGGATTAATTGTTAGTTAGTAAGCAGGGCTAAGATTTAGATCAATATAGCAGCTAGGTGGGTGGGTATTATGGAGGTCAGGGTTGAGAAAAAATTGGCAATGAAAAAAAAATGGTCAAAGGTCAGCAGCCAAAAAAGATTGACTGTGGTAGAATGTTGGTTAACGTAACGTAAAGAGGTGAATGAAAAAGAGGCGAATCATCCAGCCCATCCTATGGACAGAACGGCCAACTAGTGCAGTCACGGGGGCTGGTTCACTCTGGCCCTTGGTAACCAGACCCAGAACAGGAACTGGCCAACACAGGTTTGCTTGGTGATACTTACAGCTTTGTACTTCCAGGTGATTGATACTACATTGGTTGTTGATCAATAAGTTATTGTCAACTCCAATGGATGTGATGTGTTCTTTAATGAGTGTGTCACACTGCAGGCAACCCAAGGTACTGTGGAAAAAGCAGCTTGGTACTGAAAGGGACTGATGATAAACAACCCCAAAATAGGGCACTTGTTGTACACAGTGCTACTACCATCTGCATTACGTGAGATTTCCAAACCATGCGTGGCAGTTTTTCAACTCCTGCTCACTTATTAACAGCTGCTCATTCTACCACCTTTATACGGCTGCTACCAAAGTTGCCATGTAATCGTCAACAAAGCATGCCTCCTAAAATATGAAGTAAACATATTGAGTGAGAAGGGCATTCTACGTAGCTAAATGAAAAGTCCGGTTGACTAATCTTTAGGGTATTCTTTAAACCATTCTACATCAACCTTGTGCATATTTCTTGCAGAGTTAGATAAAATTTGAAACATCAGAAAATTAGTGGAAATTTCACCATTGCATTTGGGATTAATAATTTATTTTCTTTTACACATCCTACATGGTAGGTTATGTATCATCTTCAGAAATATGGATTAGTTGGGTCGATTGCAGATGCAGATAGTCAATTCAGTAGATATGTGATAACCCTAAGAAAGCACATTTGAATATGAGACACTAGTGGCTTGTTTGATTGAGCCCATTTCTGAAAACTAGACACTAAGTCATCAGCTGTTTGCCTTACACAAAGTACAGCTGCAAGCTTGCGATCTCCCCTCTAGAGCTAGAAGAACTTATTTGTGGGTAAGTTATGCAAATTGTGCGTCAAAACCAATACCACTATGGGGCTGGTATGATGTTTTTAAAGTTACCGAACATGGGGAGTAGGTTGGTGTTATGTTCAACAGTTGATACCTGACCGATACTGGTATGAGGCAGCTCTTTGTGATGTCAGGCTCTTTGGAGAGTGTCAAGACTCAAAATATGAGTGTTAGAGCAGCTCCACCAATACTGAGTATGTGGCCTTGTAACACTATTTTTCACACCTAAGATTAGTTTTTTTTTTTTTCTCAACCTGACCCTTAAAACTGATACTGGGACTGCAAAAGGTGGGACACTACTAATAACAACCCACCTGGACCAATCAAACCATCTAGCCAATCGGTAGTAGGTGTCAGCTCTTGCTATGCCTTCCGCCAGCCTCAGAATCCTGAGCAAAAACGCTGGGCAAAGACTATTTTGTTGAGCCAAACCAGCATCTTTTGACTTGTCTAGATCCAAAATTTGTTGTACAGTACACCAGCGGAGTTGCTATAGGACATCAAGTGGTGAAGTCAGTGAGTCTTTAGTCTTTACCCTTTTGCGTATTATTCTCTATGAGTGTTATAATAGTCAGAATCCTGAGACTAGTGTTGTACATTCAGACTGGTTCTACTGTCTTAGTACACATTACTTCCTGATCAGGGACGTTATACTTGCAGAGCTTCCCTGAAATACTTCCCACCTGAAATTCTCCTCTCAATTTCAAAGAGAATACTGCCAAGGTGCAGAGTCTGGTGCAGATCTATAATCAGCCTGTACAATACATGTACTAATCCTATTTCATCGCATAAGTCTGTAACTACTGGACTCATTTTGGGGGCGCTGGCTGGCCTTATTCTTCTTCAACAAATTTTGTATGACAGATAACAGTAATAGCTTACAGGAGTAAATTTAATGCCATTTAGCTGCCTCTGATGTAAACCATTGTATGTGTACTTATAATTTGCAAATGTAGTCTAGAAATCACATTGAGCTCTTGTTTGCAGGCCGCAGCTCTAAGGGTTATGAATTGTACAATTTTGTCAGGTATTTTAAGAACAAAGGGGCTGGACTCAATAGACCAGTAGATGAAGCAGCTGGTCAGAGGAAACAAACACCCGAGGAGCCAGGATCAAAGAGTCTCTGGACTCATGCCATAGCATAGCAACAGGTGGCAAGTGCAGTAGCGGCTTGTCGGGCATGTGATCATTGCATATGAGCTTCGTAAAACTGACATAAAACTGTACATACCCAAAAATCACAATTAATTAGGAAACTGCAACTGCACTAGTATAATTTAGTTGCTGACACCCTTAGCTGCCCCCATTCTGAGTATGTGGCCCTGCAGCACTATTTCTCACATCTAAGGTTAGTTATTTACTTTTTCCCAACCTGACCCATAAAACTGAAACTGGGACTGCAAAAGGTCGGACACAACTAACAGCAGCCCACCTGGACCAATCAAACTATGTAGTCAATCAACAGTAGGTGTTAGGTTTTGCTATGCCTTTCGCCAGCCTCAGAATCCTGAGCAAAAATGCTGGGCAAAAACTACTTTGCTGAGCCAAACCAGCATGTTTTGACTTTCCTTCATCCAAAATTTGCTGTACAATTCAGAGGTGGAGTTGTTGAATCCAGGATCCAAGAAACAAACCATCCTTGTATAAATACTACAACCAAGGCAATGATGCAATCAAAGAACTTACCCTGATCTCACAGTTCTTTGCCGGATGTTTCATGAAACTGACCAGGTAATGCTATTTGAAAAACCCAGAGACTCTTTTGATTCTGAAAGTTTTAAAAAACCTGGAACCGGAGGTTTAGGACACATAAATTAATTTGAACTTTGAAGAACAACCCAACACTGGTCCCTGTGACTCATTACCATGGAGAGATATAAAGGGTCAGAACACTGGGAAGACACATTATGCCCATCCTTTAATACGTTGACTACATGACCCATACTTACAACTTATCTGGCATGACTAGGCCTTTCTGTCGTGGATTTTCTTTAACAATTGGCAGTGCAAATGATGGAACACCATCTCCGAGCCAACTTGTCTAGGAACCATTGACCAGTGTGCTGCATAATGAGAGCTGCAAAATGGGCAACAGAAACTAGGTTGTCAGGTTTGGCATGCTTTTATCTATATATAATACAAGTAACATGCACATACAGTCCTGGGACCACTATATTGACCACCAAAACCCTTGACAAGCGCAGACCCCCCTAGAGTCATGTGCCATTTCGCCATATAGGACCTTGGATGAACTAGTACGTTGCCATACGTCATCCATAGCAGCCTTTGATATCACAAGATGAATATTATTTTAGTGAAGGAGGCATGCATCCCATCGCCTGATAGCCCCTAAAACCCTAAGTTATAGTCGCCTATGGTGGCTTTAGTGGTGAATCTCAATTGCCATTTTGCATTCAGAAAAAAGGTTCCATCATCGTCTCTTTGAACCACTTGGTGCTAAAAAATGGCTAGTTTGTAATTTTCAAGTAACCTTCCTGGAGTGTCATACTTTCCTTCTACATGGAGATTTATTGCTAATACATTGAAAGGGCGAGGGGGTTTTCAAGTATGACTTCTACAATATTTTTGGGCATGGGGAAGGAGATTTGGATGTTGATGGTGCATGGCAAGCTTGATTCTATATTTCCTCAATGTGATGTAGGAATATTTGCTTACAAACCTTGCTTGTAAAAAGATCTATGCAATTTTCCAATTGTAAAATTATTGAGTACATCAAGTTACTATAATGTCTTTTTTGGTGAAAGTAGAAATTAGATAGCACAAATTAGATAGTGAAAATTGAAATCCATTCTATTCATGTCTTTTTGCTTTTGGATTTACAAGCCCATGTTATTTTTTTAAAGAATAGATGTTTAATGCATCTTTTAGCTTTTCAATCTAGGCTCCTATGTTAACTTTTTGGGAATTGATCTACGAGTTGGTCTTTTTGCTTGGAGATCTACATGCATTGTCTTTTTAAGAATTGGTTTTCATGGCATAATCTTCTAGGTTATGATTTATGATTTTATGAATCAATCTCTTTGTAGGATTGCATTGGTCATTTCATTCTTGGGTGAAATCATGAATCAATGAGCCAATATGTTTACTTTGTTTCAAAAGACTATAGTCCTTTTGCCAAAAAAAGAAAATTCATAGAAAGAAATTTTGGGTGTCGTGAGCTCAAATGAGCCAAAATTAATGTTAAAATGTCAACTTTTCTACAATTTTTGTCACATTTGTTTATGTGGTGCCATTTTAATGACATGTGAATCATGGAAAGTTGTGCTTATTGAATAATATGGATATTGAAACAAAATTCCAATATCAAAGTTTGGTTTGATTAAAGGATGTTTAATAACTTCATTCAATGACAATACTTTCACAAAGGGCCACCTCAATATAGCACTTGTTATTTGTTAATTAGTTTTGAATAAAATTAGTCTTTTAAATGCAAGATTTTGGGCGAGATGTTTACAATGTGTCTTGAAGAATGATCACAATTTCATTTAATTATGCAAAAAGATGTTAACTACTTTGAGGTTTAGTCTTTTGTATTATAAGCTCCAACTTTGTTTTAGATACCATTTACATTGCATCACATTTACATATCATAAAGGACTAATGAATATCAAATAGGCCCAAGTTTTCAACTTTTTTGGAAAAACATCAAGTTATAGATTCCTTGTATTTTGAGTGTTTTTTATGTGTCTAATAGCTCCCTATTATTACAATAGAAATTGAATATCAAAGATTTTATATAATATGAAAATCAAGGGCCTTCTTGTGAAACTAGTATTGTTTGATTGAACACTTGCTCAAGTTTAAAGATCCTTTGCTCAAAGTAAAACTCAAAATTGAAAGATCCAATGGGTCAATTTAAATTTCTCAACATTCATATTAGTTATAAAGCACAACTTGCCATGATTAACATGTCCTTAAAGTGGCACGACATAAGCATATATATAAAAAACGACAATTTTGAACATGACTTAACATGGTTTTTGGCTTATTGTTTCATGATTTTACCTTCTTTGCATAGCTCTTTAATCTATAAACTTTGTGCTTTGGATGTGTTATATGATTTCCAATATTTGAATTTGTTGAAGAACCCTAAGCTCAAGATGCTTCTTTAAATTGTCTTTGATTTAAAATTGGAATGTTGGTGGATTTTGAAGTAGGCCATGCTCCAATAAGAGGGGACTTGAACCCACTAAAAGAACACACAACTCTTGCCAACTTTGATGTGTTCCTAAAGTCATTAAATTGAGTTGATATACCTTAAGCACATTGTTGATTTCTTTTATTCATAATCTAACCCATCCTTAAAGAAGTAGAGCCCAACCTTGATGGGAATAAACATAAAAAACCCTATGATAAACAAGGAAGTTGCAAATTGAATGGGTAACTAGGTTGCTATGGGCATAAAGGTTAATCTCAAAGAGTGGGTTCTTTCATATATAATGAGGTGTAGGTTTGTTTTATCATGAACACAAGGAAAAATTCATTAGTTAAAAGTGGGATACTTAAACAAAACATAAGAGTTGTAAGATTGTTGTGAGTGACTTGTTGAAGCTTCAAGTCAAAAAAAGTGCATAATCTTTTGTTAGATGCACATTTTAAAAATATGTGATTATATGTAAGCAAAGAGGTTTTTTAATTAATTCTAGTTCAAATAAAGACACCTAAAGTGAAAGGAATGAAAATTGTTCATATGAAAACCTTGTTTCATGTCCTTACACATGGTTACATATAAGTAGCAGTTATTTTTTTGGTCCTCCATTTCAATTTTTTAACTTATGCTAGTTTAATTTTTTTTAGATGAACCCAAAATATTATACATTAAAAGTAATCACCTAAGGGCACCATTGGCTTCTATTAATTAACATCAATGGACCTTATGCACAAACCTAAGTCTACTTACTTACCTATTTATCTACCCATTTAACCTAGAAAAATTCTTGTCCATTCTTACTATCTGTTTCTTATTGATGTGTGAATATTGTCCAAATCAATTCATTTTGTGATTATGCTTGTAATAGTCATACATGTCACCATAGTTGGAAGTGCTAGTAATAGCATATGCAATTACATTATAATGGATCTAAACTTTAACTTGACATGAGAGTACAATTTATTACTATCATAAGTTTAAATCAAAATATTGATGAAAAGTTAGCATGTGTCATCCATTATTGGTGATTTCATTGATGGTTGACAATCATGTTTGTTTTAGAAAAATATTTGCAACTATACATAGATGACTAGATGATACATGACATCTTTACCATAGCAACTCAAAATGTACAAACATTTGTTGGCTAGTATGTAGGTTATATTACCTTATTATTACCTTGGCTAGGTTGGCTAATTAGGCTAGATAGCTAGGACACTTGGCATTGTGCAACTATCCATAATGTACTTGCACATGTAATCATAAAGTCAAGTTCCACATAAGTTACATAGGGTCATGTCATACTTATGTTCATTCATGGTGATGGGTAAAAACATGGATTGTAGTCATACAAGTTTGTGACTTCCATGCCACATGGTGTCTTTTGCTACTTGTTGTTTGATGATTTTTTTTTATGACTAAAACATGTTGTAGTCGTAGGTGTCAATTTTGGCTAGGGCCCAATTGTATATTGAGTTGGTTATTTCAAATTTCTTTTAATATGAATGATATTTCAATTCAATTTCCTCCTTGAAAAAAAAAATGTGTAATCGCTTGAATCTTAATTTGCAACTAGTTGTTGTTTTGTATCCACACAACACTATGCCAAAAATGACATTCTACAATTAGTCCTATATGACTACAAGTGGCATAAGCGACCAGTCAAGTTGAAGTTTCACACTTGACAACTTCCCATACCAAGTTACCACATGGTTGGGGTTGGTATGTGTGAACTTTGGGAAAACTATTTTCAAAGTTGCCAATTTTGGGAAGAAGACATATTGGAGGGCAACCCATTATCAACTTCTAGCATTGTTGCAAAAAGATGTATAACTAGCCACCATATGTACTATTTAGCTCAATTGCCCAAGGCCACTTTGATTAGAATGTAAGCAACTAGCAAATATTTGAATCTAGTCTTTAATTTTCACCACATATGCATCTAGTCACTCCATTATTTTGCATGACCTTCATAGTAATCCAAAAATGAAAAGAACAAAATATTGTATGCAATAAGGTTGTCAGGAGGGATGTCTTTAACAATGTTTCAATTAGCTTGTAATTGTATTAATACATTCATACCAATTATTAAAAAACAATTTGGACTTACTTCTTCATGTTGTCCCTTAGTGATTTATTGACATTGTTTTACATCTTCCAGATGATGCTCTATGTTTATTTGGTGCTGCTCAACATCCTTCAACATTTTCCCATCACTGCTTGACATCTTTTTGACATTTTCTTAACAGTCATGTCATCCCTTAATGTTTTTTTCAACATCCTCCAAATTTTTCCCAATTCTGCTTGGTGTCCCCCAAAGTTGTCCTAACATTGCACAATGTCCCCTGACATTTTCTTAACATTATTCAACATCCTTGAAGATCACCTTAGTCCTATCTAGTGTCCTTCAACATCTCTCAAATGTCCCCATTGTCCTTTGGTGCTTCTAACTATCCCCATCATTTAGAAAACAATTTCTTCGACATGCCTCCTCTTTCCCTAATGTTGCTCAGCATCGTCAATGTCTCCTTGGCATTGCTTTAGTGTCCCTTGACATTTATTTGGTGCTACATGAATTCATTATTGTCCATTGGCATCTTATGTCATTTGAAAACAGGGAAAATTAAATTTTCTCGATGCTTATTGGAGTTTTCTCAACTCTGTTCAATGTTGTTGATATTTCCCTAGCATTGCGCAATGTTTGCCGTTGTCTCTCTATTGCTACCCAATGTCCCCATTGTCCACCAAGGTGTCTACAAACGTTAACTTTTTTTTGCCAAACCTAAAATTTCACAAGGACACCCTAATTGGAACGTCCCCTAGATCTAAGGGACATTCCCAAGAAGGGGATGTTGGCAACCCTAGTATGGAACTAAATTTTTGATGCAATATTACATACTTTCTATGCTAGTGAAAGGCAGGAAAGCCATGTCAAGAAATGCATGTTTTCTATAAAGTTAAAGACATTGAAAATGCATCCAAAATACATAGTTCTTTGGTACAAAAAAAAAATTCTTAGGAAAGAATTACTTTCATTGCCAGTTGTTGGGTAATAACCTCCCCATCTCTGGGCAGAAATTTTAGAAACTTTGACATCAAAGTTTCTTCAATGTTATAAGACAATAAAATTCACCCAAAACCTGGTCAGTTATGGAAGTTGGTTTGTTGGCCTTGCCTACCAAGGAAAGGATATTGTGTTTAGATTCATTATAGAGTATAGTAGCTTAATGGATTTTGCCCCCCTAGGTAGTAGGTCTATTTTTATACATACATATGAGGATTTTTGAAAGATGACATTTGGGCTTGTGTTGAAACTTGAGATGAGTTATAGAGTTATGATATGTTGAAGGATTTTGGTTTCTTTTAGAGGATTTTTTTTGAAGATTATATTTTTGCATGGTGAAATATTTGTGTTTTCATAATTCTTCTTTTTGCCTTCAGATACTTTTAAATGTAAATGACAAGGCCACAGTGTGACACACCACCCCTTGTTCATTTGGTCCAGTGATGGACGGTTCTCACTTTTTGGAACCTTGAACCAACAACGAAGGGTAAGGTATATTATACGTATGTATACACTTCACTGATGGTTCTAAAAAATCAAAGAACTGGTTTTGACCCTTGAGGAGAGGTTCAAAAAACCACAGAACAGGTTTTGACTCTTGATCGAGGTTCTCAAAAGTCATAGAACTGGTTTTGGACCCTTAATCAACGCTCTAAAAAAATCACAGAACAAGTTTTGACCCTAACTGATGTTATAAAAACTCCAAGAACCTACCCTAAACCTTCTCTTCTTTGCCAATTATTTCACGAAAACCACCAACCCGGAACTGGAGGTTCTACCATTTCTAAAATTTGAAAAAACCCCAGACTGGCGGCGATTCTTAACCACAGTTTGTTCCCTTTTCCACTTGCACATTCCGTTGTGTGGAACTGATTTGCGGCCGCAGTGAACCAGCACCGGCCAGTACACCATGAAGGATGGATGGTGAGTGGTCAGGAGGCAGTTTTCTGTTGGGTTCCAGTTCCCTAGCTAACAACCATTGTGGTTAGCTCAGTTGCTTTTTATTTACTACCTACCTACTAACAACCCACTAACAGTTTACTAATAGGTAGGTAGTAAAAACAGCCCTTACCTAGGTATAAGCCATCTACTTACCTAGTAATGATCTATTTTCCTACCTATCTACCTATTATTTATATATAAGACCTATTTCTTACATTTACCAAGGTGAAACCATATACTAACTAACTCAGTTGAGGTTCATCCACAACTGAGTAACAACAGACATCCAGTGGATGGAGTCGTGGTGGGTGCTGGTTCACTGTAGCACTGATTTGCCATTAAATGACAGGCTTTGCTGGTTTTAAGTTTGGGTAATATCATTAGCTGACAATTCTATATTTTGATGTAATAATTTTATGTCTCCTATTTTTAAATAATAATGCCAATTTTGGGATTTTGGGGGGCGGGGGGGTCACCACATTTCAAGACACTTTTTGCTTTTGGGGCAGCTTTTCGCCAATTTTCTGCACTTTCAACAGATTTCTACAATTGTTTTTGCCAATTGACACTAAATCATGTTTGGGATTATGGTTAATGACACATCAGAAAATTGGGGAAGAAAAACAAAAGAAGAACAGTAATGGAGCATAATCATGGTTTTTTACAGGGAAGAATTCATCAAAAAGAAAAAATAAACTCAAAATTTGGCAAAAATGTATTTGAAAATTTTGCTTGCAGTCACCATATTTTCCCCTTGCCCCACTCCCATCACCATACATTTATGTCATTTGCACTAGGTTACCATTAGTATAGAAAGATTCTCAAAAAACAATTCACTTGTCATAACTCAATTGTAGCCAAATATGGCTAAATCTTTCTAGGGATCATTGCCACCTTAGCACTATTCTAAAATCCTTTAAAAAACATTGGGCATAATATCTAAATCATGATCATTTTTTATTTGAAATTACCAATTCTTATAATTAGCAAATAAATCCAATGATGGTAGAATCACATTATCTAACATCCTTCCTATATCAATAGCACTTTTTTTTTTTTTTTTTCAATTTTCTGATGTTGCATCAATTGGCTAGCATCCAAAGAGGGATTTAGCATTAAATGCTGACATGTTTTTGGAACCTATATACATAGTACAAATAAATTAATTAATTAAAAATGTTACCAAACTAAATCAGACTCCAAATGTGGTGAAAAGTTTTCCAATGAAAATTTCAAAATTTGGTGAGTTTGTTCAGGAAAAAAAAGGGATTAAAAAATACTGGTGAACTAAAATCAGAGTCCAAATGTGGCGAAAAGTTTTCCAATGCATTTTTCAAAATTTGGTGAGTTTTTTCAGGGAAAAAAGGGATTAAAAAATACTGGTGAACTAAAATCAGAGTCCAAATGTGGTGAAAAGTTTTCCAATCTATTTTTAAAAACTTGGCCTTTTTTTTTCCCAGAAAATAAGCAAATATATCAACAGAATACTCCCTTACTAATTTTATTTTTTCACACCCAAAATAAAGTAAAATGGTGTTCAGTATGTCTTCAAAAGTCTATTAGGTATTGATTCATTCATTCATTCACCTGGTGCAGATAATATATATATGGGAGGTGTAAGAGTTGGTCATTGTCAGCTTCTCTTGTACAGGAATGAATACTAACAATGTACATTTATTCTTGTTGATGAAAGGTACACCAACCACAAGTCTATATCTCAAAAGAATGGGGGTGTGACCGAGTCTTGATGGCATGCAATGCATTCCTTCACACTCGAGGTGGTTGTTGAAATGTGAAGTATACGACTTGAATTTCTTCATTGCTCAATTGCTAGTACACACCCTGTGTCATCTCATCGTCCACTCGCTGTCTGACAAATTGTGACATGTTGATTTTGGATTTGCTTTTCAACAGAAATATCAAGTAGGCAGGCTATACATCATCATAATATGTGTGAATCATGCAATCCAACCAGTTCCAGCCAAAGGTCTGCTGACCAAGCGTGACCTTCAACACAATGCCTTCTTTGTTACATGAAGTGCTAACCAGCATTGGGCAGTCCTTTTACCCAAACATGAAGAAGTTCGTGTTCTGAAAAATGAATGAGAATAATTTGTCTTTGTTCTGGTTCCACACAAATGTTCTAGGTCCAGTTCTTTAAACACAAATTGCTGATCTGGTTTGGTTCTTACTAACCCAGACCAAAGACTGGTTGTTGATTCCAGTTTAACCCCAGTTCTAGTGTCTTTTTTTTCAAAACATGTATTTTGGTTCAGATTCCAGTTCCATACATAAATATCAACCTGGTTCTAATTTTGAAAATCAAATTCGATTTCAGTTTGGTTCTCACTAACCAAAGCTAGAACCAGGGGTTTACCTGCCCAACACAAATTGTAACCATATCAGGTTATGTTTCACTTATACACTATCCTCAGAAAAATACTATGAGAATCTAAGGGATGGTTCACACTGAAAGGTATCTTTGCTAGTGGTCTTGCATGTTATATAATTATTGACATTCATATATGAACATCGTATGTTGATAACAAGCTTGTTTGTCACCACATGTGGCAATGTTAGCATTCAGCCTGTCTCACAAAGTTATCATAAGAGATAACTAATGATCAACTAGTAAAGAATTTGAATTATGTGGATTTGTACACTAATATTTAGTAAACTACTAGTCTAACTTTTGAGATGTTATATATCAATATGGTAACATCTGAAAAAGTATACTAGTGGTTTATTGATCATTATGGGTCCACCATCTCAAATTTTGCATAGTTCCATCACAATCCACCATTTCAAGTTTTGCATGGGTCCATTGTGAGTCTAGTGTATTCTCAAGATTCATGAACCTCCATTGCATGTTTGTCATATGAAGCTTTGTTGTACATGTGTCCCTCTTGAGCTCCAATTATATATGTGCATTAGTGTCACAAACACAAATGTGCAACAAATGCATTGAATAGAAGACATAGGAAACTCTTCCATGGAAAGTGCAATTAGAAGAAAGGCCAAACAAGGAACATGCTGAGGAAGCATGAGACCTCTTGACAAAAAAAATTCAAATTGGAATTAGGGTAAGGTGGTGATATTGATTACTTATAAGCATAAAAATCACATTGCCAACAAGGAGATTGTGGATCACAAAACACACATGATCCATGTGGTTAAAAAAGGAGACAAGATTGCAAATGAAATGAAAGTAATCACTCAATAAAAAACACCAAGGAATGGCAAGAACTATAAAAATAAATGGAATTGCATCAATGATGATTGTAAGAAAATAGTTAACATATTTGCCATAGAGGTACTAAATGTAATACATCCTATTGGGAAATGAGTAATGTTAAAAAAAACCAATTCCATTTGCCCAAATTGTTCAATGATTGTTATGATGCCATAAAGGCTTTTTAGGGAGATTAGATAATCATAAACACACCATTGCATGTTAGGGACATTGCATGTGATGGACACAAAATGTATGTCTAGCTAACAAAGGAACAAGAAGAACACGAACCTACAAATTTACTGATGGAGGAAGTTTTTTGAAATGACCATGTCCCAAAGGATCAAGATGTTTAAGGCCATCAAAGTGTTCAAGGGTTTAATTAAGAAAATGTAAATATTTTTTAATTATTCAAAATCATTTGAAATTATTCCATTTTTTTTAATTATTGAAGGTGTATGGATAATATTGTGGTTCATTCAAGCTGCACATACAACATTCCATACAAGTCCTTAACAAGTTTTATAAAAATTGTCCAAATAGACATGATTGTTACTTTTAAAGATTTCATTATAAAAATCTTTGACTATTAAATGTTTACCCACCTATGATACTTTTAAAACCTAACTAGTCAAAACTTGTCGCAACCCTACCCTTGGGCTCACGACCAAAACAAGGGTTAGTGAAGGTGCGGGCCAAATGTGAAATCGAATAGTTACATTTCATGCTCTTGGGAGTGTGGGAGAATGTGAGAGAATGAGCCCCCACACTCCCAAGTGAGCTCCCACTTTGGGAATTAAAGTCCCGTTGGACTTTTGAATTTTTAAAGAGCAATTTTAGGGGTCTAAATTCATTGGATCTAAAAGTTTCTTATATAATTGGAAAGCTCTTGGAACACAAATTTCTAAAATAGGCTTGCATGACCCATTTGGACACTTAAAACACAAGTTATGGCCAAAAGAAGGGTCATGAATCAAACTGTCAATTTAACAATTTGACTTTTGGCCACTAAAAGTTTAGAATCGCTTGATTTCCTTGTGTGCAAATGGTGTGCAACATACCATTGGAAAGCTCTTAACAAAGGCTATAACTTTGCTATAGACCTCATTTCAATTAAAAGTGTACACACAAAGTTATGGGCGTCCAAAGTGGCGGGAGTCCCAACTTTTGAAATTTTGGGATTCTCACTTGGTTGACTTTATTATTTCATACCTTAATACATTTAATCATTACAAAGAAACCATAATAGAATTCAATATAAAAATTTTAATTCCTAATTAATCTAATTAATTGATTAGTCCACATTTTTGAACTTAAAAAGTTCAGTATTGACAATTGTTGATTAATAAATTCAAGATTATGTTATTCATCACAACCATTTAAGCACAATACACTTTGTAAAAATTTCCATTGTGACAATAAAAATTAAACACATTAACTTCCATTCACTTTCAACCTTGTTGATGTTTCATCAAAATGAATAACTCATGTTAAGGATGGTATCAATTTGCTACTTATGCATGTTACATCAACAACTCCTTGGAACACAAGGGTGAAAAGAAAATGATATGACTCATTTGTTTTCATATTAGCTATAAAATCCACAACAAGAATTCCAAGGCACTTATAAACACTATGGATTTTAAAAATACAATTTAGATGTGTGTGGACAATAATAGAATTCAATTTAGAGCAAGACTACAAAGGAACATAATTTGAAATAAGCAAGAATATGGTGTCTATCCTAGTTAATTGGAGCACAACAATGTGTCATGCTTTCATAAAAGATGAAGCACATATGTCACAACTTATTATTTTCATTGATTTTTCTAATGACATTGAATAAGAATTGATTCCATGCGTTTTTTCTTTTCATGTGGTTGGAAAACATGCTTATAACTTTGGACCACCACACATTGAAACCTTGTAACACATAAGATGAAAAAATCAAGCAAGAGAATGTCCCCTCTTTCTTCTAATATTTAAAATAAAAACTTGATAACATTGAATCAAGTGTAAAGTTCATTTTGATCTATTTGAATTGAATTTTAGAGCCCATTATTTAATAAATGTGTTTTAAAAGGTTTAAATTAAGGTGGTATGAACTTGGAATGAAAGAAAAAACTTTGACACCATTTAAATATTTTTATTTTAAACCCAATTCCACTAAGTTCAAAACACATTGGATATGGACTCTTGTTTGGACTTTCAACTATTGTTTTTCGTCCACCACATTGTGGTTTCACCAAATAAGTCAACAATCAATTTCTAAATGTTCAACTCCCTTTAAGCTAGGTTCCACATTAAAATCAAAACGTCTTTTTACTACACCTCAAGAACACATTGGTATGGGCCATATTCATGCTCAACTTTCAGTGGTTTACAATAGCTTAAAATTGTAACTATCTTGAGTTTTGGACATATGAAACATAATCCCTACAAAAGGATCTTTCATTTGGATACAATCAATTTGTTTCATGTACAAATGGGAGGTCATAGAATTGTTTGAAGCTTAAATTGCATGATTTCAACTACATTTAAGTAGATTTGCTTCCTATGGTTATCAAATTTTGACTTTGAAAGACCACATTGACAACAAAAATTAATGAAGAATCATGTTTACAAAAGACTAACCAATGGTGAACATCTTTGAGCACTTAAGGTATTATGCACCATAGAGACACTAGGGGATGATTTGTATAATGAACATGTTGGGCACAAATGGGGTAAAAGGAATCATCAGTTCCTTTTGACTCACATTATGATAGTGTTTTTTACATTATTTGAATATCTTTAAACAATGTTTATATTATGCTTACACAATGCTTAAACAATAGATTACACTATTTCCCTCTATTTTTAAAGAACAACAAACACTAATTATGAGTTTAAAAGAGTGCCAAAAGGCATTCTATATTTATTAAATTACTTTCAAACTTATTTTGATACTAGATTGATATATTAGAAAGGTGGGCATACATTAAACATAACAAAAAAATCAACATTGTTTTAATTTTGTAAACAAGGAAAAAAAGGACTAGTTATAAATGCCAAAGGTGGTTCCTTTTATTATGATTACACCCTCTTACAAACTAATTTGAACATGGATTTCAACCTTGTATTTTGTGTCTTATTTTTCCATCCAAAGGCCTTAGTTTTTCTATTAATTGTAAAACAATTTCCTTGGTCATGGGAAAATGTTCAATTCACCATGAATTGTCATATTGTGTCACAAGAAAGTGTGTTAATACTATGGGATACTTCTCACTTTTAAATAGTCACTAATGTATGTGTTCATCAATAAGTTGAAGTTGCATGAAAAGCTATAATGATGAAAAAATATTAGAATTTTCATGCCTTCAAGAAATCTTCAATTGTGATAAATCACCTTTTAAAAGTCACATATCAACTCATTTCATGTGCTTCAAGTTCAAAATAAAATTGTGATTCATGCAAATGAAAAAAACCATGTGAAACTTATAAAATCAATAACAAACTTCACATCACATTATAGGAATATTTTCCATATGAACAATGCCACATGGAACAAACAATTTGCAAATCATCAAAGTGCAAACATTAGATTGGATTTTTTAACATGAAGATGAAATTATTAACATTCATTTAAAGTTCATTTCTGTCCTCATTTGTGTAGTGAGAGTGTGATGCAAACAATTGATTAAAAAAAACTATTAAGTCAAATTAAACATTATACTATACACATGGTAGATATGGCACCCATGTGGAATTGTTTAATTTGACTACTATGACTAATGTGATTAAAAATTGTCATCCAAATATGACAAATTGTGATTGTAATTTTACTTCCAATGATTTGGTAATATTAAAATTGAATATATATATATATATATATATATATTAGAGAATGAAAATATAATAAAGTTCTCATTTTTTATTGTTGTTTATAATGATCCGACTATTAAATATAAATAAATTATTTCTTCTTCTTTTTTATTTTGTCAAATCAAAACTTCCCAAATCATGGCACCTCTTGTTGCACTTTTGGTACCATTGGAAAACTTTGAATGAATAAGTGTGCAATAAGTTTTTGGACCTATTGTGCAAAAGTTATTGAATATTGATTTTATCATTGAGAATTCAATGAAATCAAAACAAAACATGTGGGGCAATTGGGATGCATGCTCTTGATTTTGTTCAAAAGGCCTCAATGATGAGTACAAAATATTAAATCTTGAGTAATTTTGTAGGCAAGCCATTGCATGAGCCTAGAGCCTAGCGTTGGAACTTGGGATGGTAAAATGTCTTTTCCCCTATATGCATGCAAGTAAAACCCAAGACTTTAACCACAAAATGACTGTTGTCCTAGTAAACCTAAAAAGAAACATGGGGATGAATGTAAGCATTCATCTTCATTATGGAACAATGTTATTTCATCATTAAATTAGTATAAATAGAATTTTCCCATAGTTTTATTAACTAGAGTTTCATGACACATAATCTAATTATATATGATATAACATTTGTAGAATAATATAATGCAAATTTCATAATATATGTATTTCATGGCTATGGTTTCAATTTTCACTATTTAAAAATGTTTTCACTATATTACCTTTATTATTCTAACATTCACACCATGGTCATTGTTGGATTAATTTTTTTTAAAAAGTAAAGTGTTTTTTTTTGGGGGGGGGGGGGGGGGGGGCAAAGTGTTATTGACAATAGTGGGTTTTTTTTTCCCCTTCCTCTAAAGGTGCCACAACTTCTTTACCTATTTATAACTATCATTAGTAACACTGGGGTTTTTTCTTTTTCATTCTTCACCAAGGGTGCCATGACTTTCTTCAAATTGAACCAATGTTGTTTATAATAATGGGTTTTGAATGTTTTAGATAATATTTCAAAACAACATAATGTCATTAATGATAATGGGTTTTTGAAACAAGGTATCACAAACAAGCAAGCCTTGCCTATAGATTTAATTGTATTTAAAACATGTCTAGCAATATATATGTTTGTGTACATAGATGTGTCTATATATGTATATATATATGTCTTCATATATAAGTGTGCATGGGTAAATGTATATGCATATAAAAACAACCCAAGAATTTTTTTTCATATTTCAATTCTATGTCAAAAACCAATATACACAAGAATGCAAGAATTTCAATCATTTAGAACTAAAAGAGATAGAAAAAGTTTTCATTAGGAAAATGGGGATAAAGACTTAATATTTAAAATAATATATATATTTAAAAATTAATAATAAATAAATGGGAAAAGCCTTGCAAACATATATTGGATATTAAATTTTTTCAACACAATTAAATGAGTTCATTATTTGATAATGGTTTTGACTTACAAATAAATTGAACCATTTTCCCATCACATCTATTAAGTGTTGTTTGGTGGTTGGTTTGCGTTTAAATCTCATAGTTAAACTAAAACTAAATATTTTTGTGAAAATGATTTAAAATCCAATAAATAGTTTATTTTCATTGTGGTAATACAAATTGGGGCACATAATTAAATCACCAAAAAAATCATTGATAAAACCTCTTCTTTAATGATAACATGTCCATCCAAAAAATTAGTTTTCATAGTATGAAAGCGACTCCAGTAAAGTAAAAGTTGCAAACTTTGGATCAAATGCTATAGTCCTTGTCCCTATGGGGGGTAGGGCCCAATAAACTAAAATTCAGTTTTAAGCACCTTAATTAACTTTTTTCCAACAACCTACTATCATAGACAACAATGGAGTTTTCTTAATAATTATCTATATTCAAAGCATCCTAGTTTTCCATGAAATAAATATCACTATTCCAAAATACAATACATATATGACTAAATTTGTAGTCATATAAGACAAATCTGACTGCATATGACTACATGACTAGCTAGTCCATTAGGACATGTCACGTCGGACATCCAGTCATTTATGTGTCCTAGTTGTAAACTTACATATAATTATCTTTTGCGACTACATAATGATATGTATATATATATATATTTATGTAAATAATCTATTATAATAATAATATTGATTATTTAATTGATAATATTAAATAATTTATATTACTATTATTTTCATCTTATGATGTTTTGACACGTGGCATTACATAATGCTAGCTTAAAATGTAACTTCAGTAATTAGTTAAGTCACCTAGTTAAGGTACCTAAAGCAATTCTAGAAATTTATCCATGGTTTTATTTACCCCATGTTTTGTTGTAAATGTTGCACAAATGCCAACTTTAATATTTAATATTTCATTGATATTTTGTCCAAATGAAAAAAAATAAAATTCATTGTTAATATTTTTTCATTGATGTACACACTTATATTTTTTCTCCTTTCAAAAATGTAAACTCGTTTGAGTAAAAAATAAATTAGAATTTCATTATTTCAATGACCATTTTTTCTTTAAAAATTCAAGCACATGATTTAATTATAAATGAATTTTTTTTTATAGCCAACATGATAATAAATAGTGATATAGCTCCTACATGTTCAACCTATATTTGATTAAAATTTTATATTATAAAAATTTGATGTATTGAATATATGATTTAACCACATATAATATTCATAAATATTTATTCATATAATAGATCATAAATATTTTAGATTCAATAAAAATTTAATACATTTTAGTTAATTATATTTATTATGTTCTACAATATTATGTATGATATTAAGTTTAAATAAAATAATTAGTAATTCATAAATTTATGAAATTATAATATACGTTACAAATTAACATTATTTATGTTTTTAAATGTAATTTATTAATTTAATGTACTAGAACTGAACTAATAAATTAATCTAATTATTTTAAAAACTTAATAACACCAAAATATCATACAAAATAAAATAAAATTCACATGTGGTCATTTATAGAATGTAGTTGGAACATAGTTGCAACATGTTCACAAATAGTCATGAAAATGATTAAAGCAAATTGATTATGAACAAAATAGGGCACGACTAGGAAAGTAACTACATGACTACACTTAAACATAGTCTTAAAATTTTCCACTCATGATGAACATGTTTTGGTGTAGTGTATATAATGTTAACAACAATTTTGGGCAGCGGGGGGGTTGACATTCATTCCATAACAATATTTCTTGATTTGTTTAACATTGTTCATGAAAATGAGTTTTTAAACAAAAATTTAAAAATCATTTTGGTCCCACCATCATATTTTTGCATACTATCACAATTTCATTATCCATCATTATTAAATGACATTGAAGTTTGAAATATTAATATTTGAACAACGAATGAAGAGGGATGTAAATTAATTAATTAATTACTTAATCCATATCATAAATGAAATTCATCCATGCTAAAATGACATTCATCCATGTGAATCATTCATCCATGTAGGTGAATTAAAATCACATTAAACTTTAAGTTCCAAGCTCTAAGCTCTAAGCTAGGCTTCACGCTCATAAATAAGCCATCTTTAATATTTTGTCTCTAAAAATTGAATATAAAATGAAAATACAAATTTTAACAATATTTGTTTGATTTCAAACTTACCCTAAAGAAGTTGGAGCCCACATTTAGTGTTGTTGAAGAGAAATCAATGATTTAATGAATATGGTTTTGTAAGTTGAAGTGTAGGAGATATTGTTTGTTTTGAGTAAAAACATTCATTGGAAATTCAACAGAAAATGAAGTTTTTAAGCTTAAGTATAGAATTAAAATGAAAATAATAAATAATAGCATTAAAAAATTCAATCAAATATTTGTTTCAAAACCATATCATTTCATAATCAAATGTAATTATGAAAATTTAAAATTGGAAAGGAAAAATAATTTATGTTTATGTATTTCATGTTTGGAATAATTTCATTTAAAAATACAAGATTAAATCGCTTTGATTACATTGAAATTTGTGGATTAATATTTTAAATTAATGTACATGTGTATTTGAAATTAGAAAAAATATTGATTAATAAGTAATTAAAGATTAAATGTTTGTTAAATGATTTAAATATTATATTCGAATTTTTTTAAAAATTCAAAATATTTGAAATTAATATATATTTTTTGACACATGTAATTTGAAATTTCTCAGAAATTGAATACATATATGATATTCAAAATTTGAAAAGTACACACCATTAAAGACATTAATTTCGAATTTATATTACATTTCAGTGTGAAATATATATTAAAATAGTCAAATGTTTATATGTGATTGGATGTCAATAATTTTACCATTGATGTTGTGATTGAATGGTTAAAGTTTTGGCGGATGGTCAACATTCCCTCTTATGTCATATGCTAAAAGGTTGATGAATGCATATTATAATGATTAAAAAAAGGAAAATTGAATGAAATACATGGGTTCAATGACCATTAATAATCTAATTATTTTTTTGGTTTGGGTTGTTTGATATAAAAATAGATTTAACAAACCCATAGTAATCAAACAAATCATGAACGATTCAATGCAAAAATATAATTATAAATTATATATCTATATATTCAATTAATTAATTACTTGGCCACATAGGATGATAAGTCCACTTTATTTTTTTCAATCTAGTCAAACAAGACAAGTTTTAATCATTTTAGTCATTCAAATTTTGTTGAGTTTATTCCATGTGCATTTGTACTAATGACATATTTTGAGATGCATAAACATGAACCATAGAAAGGTGGAGATGAAGAGCATGGTCATTGTATAAATTTTTTACTTGATCCATTAACTTGTAAAATTGAGATGAAATATTAAAACAAATTTCTATTCAAAACTTGGGCTATGCAATCACAAAAAATTATAAAATTCCCTTATATGTATAGAATTTTTTGGGAATTGTCATTATACATTCATGTATATTTTGCTAATTTTCTCTTAATACCTTCATAAATATTATGGCACAAATCCACACCATGAGGACACAAGGAATTGATTAGAGGATATCAATGTTGGGTGGTTATAACATTTTTATGAAATTGTTGGTTTTGGTTTTATAATAAAGTTGTAAGAATTGGCTTGGTTTTTTTTGAAAAAATTGGTGATGTGATGAACAACCACGATAACATGATTTTATAGTTTTTGGTTTCAACCAATTTTCAAAAAAATTCAATTCTAAAAAATATAAGAATAGTCGGATTACTTCATTACTACAAAATGTGGGTGCAGTTCATTAGTCCTTGTTCATTAGACTATGAAATCACTGCTTCTTCATTGGTCCCCGTTCACTACAACCACTGAATTCATTCAAAATCTAGTGAAAAATCACTTGGCATATGGGGACACCTTTTGTTGTAGTGCTTCCAATCACTATGAGAAATTATGATTTTTCAAAATGTTCAACTTGATTAAAATGTCCACATTGATCAAAAGGATATTCACTTTGATTAAAGGCATTGGGTATGAAAGACACATGGTTTTTTTAGTTGGTTATTTTGACTAAAATGGCCATTTTGATCAATTGTTAAATTGTACATCTAATCAAGAATGACAAATTTTAAAAATGGTCCACTAAGATGTTCATGGCTTAATCAAGTTGACCATACTATATGGCCATGTTTAGTCAAATTGGCCATATTAATTGAGTTAACTATCCTATTTGTTTTGCTTATTAAACCACCTACCTACCATCTACTTACCATCTACCACTATAAGAAAACAAGGTTTTTTTAACTAGGAAAATTGGTCGAAAGGTACCAAAATGGCCCGTGTTTGACTTGACCAAAGTGCCATCTTGGACAAGTTGTTTTAGACCTAGCCATTTTGATTAAATTTTTTTTGGTGGTTTTTTATTGGATCTTTGTACTATCTTTTTTACTAGTTAACAATAATTTGATAACAAATATGATTTATTTTTTGAATAATAAGTATATAAAAAATAAAAAATAAAACATATAATTATCATAACCATATTTATTTATTTTAATAACTTTAACTACATTACCTAATAATTAATGTACAATATAAAATAGAGTAACTTACCTACCTACTTTATATAGCCAACGCCCCCTAAACTACTTAGCTTAGGTTAGGATACCAACTTTATACTTATTTGCCTAGGCTAATTATTTAAGCTGCATAAATTGAAGGTAGCCTAGGTAGCCAATGTTGTATGTATGACAACTTGAATTCCTCACCTCCATTTTGAGGAGTCAAGTCCTTATCATTGGACTACCACTTCAAAAGTTGAAAACCTTTGTCATCATATTGTTATAAATTTAAATGATTTTTTTGTTTTGATGTACATATTGTAACATTCATTAATGAATTTCAATATTTTTGTATTATTTATTTAAATAGTAACATGTAGGTACTTACACCTAATAAATTATTACATGCTATTAATTCAATAAATAAATAATTTAAAAAAAATACGTAGCAATGATTGATTAATGATTACCAATTATAAATTAAAAAATAAATAATATCAATCATCAATAATTGATTAATAATTAATAATTATTTAATATAAATGTTTGATTATTGAATATTTCCTATGGAGTATTAAATATTAAAAATTGAATAATAATAATATACTATTAATTACTGATTTTTCAAATTTTAATTACCAGTTATTGATTATGGATTATGGATTATGAATTAATAATTATGAATTAACATGTATCAAGTTGTTAATAATTTAAAAATTAGTTTAAATTATTCATTTATCAATAATTATTATAAATTATAAATTGAAAATTATAAATCATTATAAAATAGTATAAAATATTAGCCAAAACATTAGATAAAATTGATAATTTGCTAATAATTATTAATCAATTAACAACTAGATGGATAAATTAATTATTGGTTATTAACACTAAAGGAAATTTGGAAAAAAAAAATTACCATTTGCAATTATTTTTTACTTGCAAAAGACATTTGTTAATAAAAATTGCCTGGTTGCATTAGACATTGGTTGCAAATGTGGATGAAGTCATTAGTCAACAAATATTTCACCATCTGTACATTATTGTATGCCATTGATATATTACCATAAAAATTGACTACTTATAGAATAACATGTGGCAATTGAGATTTTTTTTAAATTAAAAAAAAATAATGATTCTTCATTGTCTAATTTAAATGGTTTTTAATTGTGACACATGACATATGACCAATATGCCATTTAACTTTTTTGAATTTTGGTAAAAACGAATTAAAAATAAATATTTATATAGGAAGATAGGTAGTTAAGAAAGTATTAAAACCTTTTTAGGTTTAGCCTTCAAGGTTAAAATTTTTAAAAGGTTAAATTCCTTTGGCTCATCTCAATTGGCATGTGTTTTTTAATGTGTAATTGTAGGACAAGCTTCTTCCTTATATTTCTTAAAATGGAAGTTGAGGACAAAACATATGGGATAAAAATTGAAGTTATAAATTAGGTTGCAACTAAAAAAATTATCTCATATGTTTTGTTTTCCTTTTTAATCTTTAAAAATTATATAACTAATTACATAATTGACCAACTAACTATTTAAATAACTAAATAAAAAATCATTTAGTTATACATTATTAATTCATAATTCATAAATAGAAAAATAAGTGACTAAAATAATACTTAATTAAAAAAATTATAACATATAAAATTTCATTAGTAACTTTTAAATTTAAAACTAAATAATTAAAATATCAGCCAATTCATAGTTAGTTATTATTTAGATGTGAACCATTACCTCATTGTTTAATTATAAATTAGAAAATTATTATTTAATTAAAAATATTTTATTATTTAAAAAATTATATTTACTAATCAAATGAATAATTAAAATATTTGATATTAAATAATCAACATCTATGTAATACATATTTAACAAAATCATTAATTATAACACTTTTTTCATAAATAGATATAAATAAATGATTAATTAATTAATTAATTAATTAATTAATAATGAAATAGCCAAGTTATTAGTTATTAGATTTCATTTATTTTCAAACAATTAAAAATATTAAATAATTAAAATTTAGGTAATAAATAATTGAATGAATTATTTTAGGTTAGTAATTAATCATGCTGAAATAATAATAATAATAATAGTAATGATAGTAATATTATCATCCAATTAAAAATTAGTAACTAACTAATAACCAACTAACTAATGAGTTATAAGTAATTGATCAATAGTTCATATATATATAAATAACTAATATATTAAATAATTATGAAATATTAATTACAAATACTAAGTAGGAATTGTTAGTTATCAATTACTAAAAATAATTGTAACTATTTAATCATGATTAATTAATAAATGGGGTAGTAATTTATGTTAGGTAAGTAACTTAGGCTAGACAGGTTGGTAAACATATAAGTAAATAGGTTGGTAATCTAGGCTAAGTAAGTAAACAAGTATATATAGGTAGGTATGTAGATTTTGTTTAAATACAATCTAAATACAATTTTATAAATACACCAATGGAAACACACCCCCATTATACCCCTAATATAACTTACCAAAAGTACACAAACTTTTTAAAAGTTTCCTATTACACCTTTGTATACCACTAGGGGTCATCTTGACACCTTAGAGGTGCAACTAATAGGACATATGAACATGATCATGGATGAAAACAATGTTATAGTGTAGGATGAAAAAGTCATTAGTTGCAAATGTAGTTGTAGCATAGTTGCAAAAATGGTCAAGGGTGCAAAATAGTTGTAAAACCAATAAGAGCTAATTGTAAATGACAATTAATTGCACGTAGGTTCAAATGCATTGGTTGCATTTTGGGGGATTGCTTCTAGTGTAATTACCATTTATTTGGCAATTAATTAATTACATAAATTATTAATCATAAATTATTGAGTATTAACTATCAATTATTAAATATTATCTAATTAATGTACTAAGTTTAATTACCTACTAGGTGTAATATGCTTAACGTAGGGCCTATTAACTATGAACTTAAGTTTAGTATGTCCCTTAGGCAAAATAAACTTCTAAGTTAAGTAACCAAATTAATATGGTTGATTGGACTAAGTGTCAAATTAGAATGGCCAATTTGATTAATTGTAGGTCAAATCACATTATGATCCCCCTTGGTTAATGTGAACACTTTAATCAAGTTGGACCTTTTGAAAAGTCACATTATTCATAATGTACCTACTTATGTCCTACCTACTTACTATTTACCTACATACCTACTTATAGTTTACATAAATAGGTATGTACATTTTAAAAATAGGTAAATAGGCATGTGTGCCCACCTATCAACCTAGTTAGGTAACTACTAACCTACTTATGAAAAAATTGGAAGTTCAATTGTTATTATACACATTGATTAAAAATTTCATGGAAGTTTTTAAAAACATGTTAAATGTAGTTGGTATCATAGTATTTTACAAAGTTATGGGGTGGTTTGATGGCCAAGACATTAATGTGGAACTAAAGAGACCAATGATCAATCCCCTTTACAAACATATATTATGTGGAGTATGTATATTCCTATATATACCTTGTACATGTTTGTAAATGTATAGTACTTAGGTGAGTTGTGGGTTGGAGGCTATGGTGGGTAGGTAGGTAGGTAGGTATGTACTTCCTATTTATTTATTTAAATTTTTTATATATACAAATTGAGCTATTTTTTAAATTAAAGTTTTCTAGTTGCCCAATGTTTTGTCCAATTTGATTAGTCAAAAAGACCATTTTACAGTTAGTAAAAAAAACCATTAGTCTAGTTGGATATGTTCAAGTCAACTTGTTTAATATGACTGAAGGGTCAAATTGACCAAATGTCAAAGTGATTGGTTTTTGGTTTAATTTTCCAATCAAATAAACCATGATTTATTGTAATGATTGTTTTTTCACAAATTAGTTTTAAATTTTTTTTCCTTTTACTAAAATATGGAATTCTTTGCTCTTCAATACTAAAAATACTTTCTATTAATTTTTTTAAATATTCAAAATTCATGAAAAGTTGCAACAATATATGTCATAATTTCATCCATTCAAATTTGCATTTTCAAACTTTTAAAACTTTTTTTCCAGATATGCATCAATTTCAATTAATTCTACCAAGTTACAAGGGGATTTACAATTAACCTTATAAGGTCATAGGACAAATTTTGTTCACAAAAATCAACTTTTTAATTTTTTTGATGCAAACATCTCCTTAAGTTAATAAGTAACAAACTTAGAATTCCATAAACCTTTTTTTATGTTGGAAACTTAACTAATTAATTCAAGAGCAACACTTACATCCTATTCCATTAAATGATTAGACGAAGTTGAAATTTTGAATTCAAATTCATGGATATGGTAAAATATACATCATTTGGTAACCAATGACCCCAAGATTGATTTAAAACACAAACATATATAGTAGGGGAGAAATTTAATCAATAATAATTTGGCAAATGTGCCATGTGAAAGGAGCTAGCACTTGAATACTAGTCATTTTCACAACACTTTGTGCTAATACAAAAAAATGATTTCCTAGAATTACAAAGTTTCTTGAAGCATGATGATTTTGCTAGCAAATTTGCAAAAATAATTGAGCCTATTAAACAATAGTATTTCTTACAAAAATTTCAAACTAAAATCATTTTTTTTTTTTTGAGTTGAAAATTTAAAATGACCTTGTTTTCATTGGAGTATTAAATTTCCTTTGATGGAGACTAGGATGAACATATGTTTTATTCCATTATTATCTACTTTATTATGATTTTTTTATTATGTCAAAACATGATTTTTATGATGTCTTTTATTTATTGTATAGTCCAATCAAACCTATTGTTTATGCCATTTTTAATTGCTTTCTGGTTGCTTATTCCATGTGTAATCATATAGGTTTGTCATGGATCCATGTTTTAATGGTTAATATAAATTATAGTGAAAATATGGACTATCCCAATGGTAGTTTTTGAAAGTATTAAAAAAACAATTACATTTGTTGCATATCACAAAATGAGATTCATTTGTGTAATGGCAATATATGAAATCTTTCATAAATGAAAATATATGAACAAAAAAATCACTGGTCAATCCTACATGGATTTAAAATGAACAATCCCAAACTATAGAAAATTGATTATGGAATTTTATCTCACAATGTGTTCATACAATGTTTTTGAAACACACTTTGAGGGTTGATAACACTCAAGTTCAAGAATTCAAATAAGGAAATATCCTATTTATAATTATATCAAATCATATTCGATTAAAATTTTTCAAAATGGAAAAAGGTCCAACCATGCTATTAGGAGTCACATGTGCCCCTTAAATGACTACTTTATTTATAGAATATTCTTAGATGTTTTTGATACATCTTTAAAACAACATTAAAATATTAAATTTTTTTCTTAATACTATTATGTTAAGGTGTATATTTAAAAAATCTGAAAATATGTTTTAAAAAAATATTTTCAAATTGTTCTTTTAGTGTCAAAATTGTTTTTAAATTGCTTTTATGCAATTTTTAAGAAGTGGTTACAAGAGGTTAAAAGTCTTTATACATATTTTTCATTCATTAGATTTATTCCAAAATGTTATGATATTTACACAATGTATTCAAAATAAAATTTTATTAAAAAACTTATTTATTATTTATAAAGTTTGTTTTACAACCCAAAATCCGAAAAACTAAGTAGTGGTTACGATTGTTTTTGGTACATGTTAGTATGATTGCACCCTAAAGGTCTTTACTATATATATATGTTTTTGAGACCAATATTTTTTCAAAATACCTTTAAAGGATTTAAAAATAATAATTCAAACTTGGATATGAAAAATAATATTAACTTTAACATCATTTGAACCCATTCACTAGGCTTAACATCTTGGGGGGACATTTAGTGTAAAGTTTGGGATTTACATGCATCCAATGACCATTTTTAAAGGGGTATTAAATAATTGTCCAACTTATTTTTTTATCGCCGTATTATTATCTAATTTTAATATATACATATTAAAGCCACCCTATATTAATTATAATCCATTATTTCATATTATTACATACACTATTTTATAATTAAATTGATTATTTGAATAAAATGTACCCTATTTTTTAACTAATTAACTTATAATTTTTACCCAACAACCAATATATTGCATTTTACATTTTTACCCATGTATTTTTCCACATTCTTTTACTAGTCTCTCCTAGGCTTAACATACATTCCAAAAAGTTTTAAATACAAAGGAAATGAGCTTTTGAAAAACACTTTGATCCATTACTTTTGGTCCACCCTTATGTACTTTTGCCTTTGTGTAATATTTGAACTAGGTTCTACATTTTTATAAATCCCCTTGTGCAAACTTAATTTAAATACATAATTGAAGGCTTTGTAGACTTTTTCATGTGTTCTTGCATATTGACACATGGCACTCTAGAAAATGGATGGTTAAAACAACTACCTTATTTAATACTTTCCTCCAAACCTAATGTAACCAAAAAAGAGAGAGGGTCCAAAATCACACAGCACACTGACTGCCTGCACGACCCCAAGCGTCCATGTTTTCCTGATCTTCTACACACAGTTCAAACCTCTAATCTTCCACAGCACACTAACCGCCTATTGACTTTACCAGATGCACAATACAAGACCAGAGACGTACAAGTGTTTTGCTTCCACACAACAACAGGGCAGAATTCACATCATCCATCTCCTGCCTCGCCCATTCACACAAATGCCAGCAAAAGAAACTCTTTCATCACAAACTATATACATTGCCCGAAAGGACAAGCCTGATTTCCATCAAATGTTCACAAAACACCAGATTCCCAGTGCTGTCTAGTCTCTCTCTCTCGAATTCCTCTACAGCAGCTTGGCCAAGTACCAGGCGCAGCGGAAAGTTATTGCATTCAGCCAAGCTTTCCTAGCTAACAGAACCTTTCATCAGAATTATCTTCCCTACCAAAATCAGACTTCCTGATTTTTCTCACCGAGCAACAAAACTGTCCATTCCTCATGCATCACTCACTACTATCACTCCCATTCTAACTTCCTCTACTTTCCTGAATCTCTTCTCATCGTTTGAGAGCCACCATTTTCCCGCCAGACATCCGTTAGCTTCCTCCTGAAGCCTCTCGAAAATCCTCCTACTCCGTTCTATCCAGCTCCCATCGTTTGCCGCCATTACTTGCTCCTCTTCATCAATTCGGCTCCATACCTCCTCATTATTTCCAACCGCCAATTTTCTTGAATCATTCAGCACACACCAACAAAGACCAAACAACCCATGCAACTCCATGCAGTAGTAATGGGGCGCCGCAATAAGATGACGGCTGATAAGGCGATCTACACCTAAAGATCAGCCAGCGTTTAGATTTGCATGGCGACCTAATTTCGCACTACATATGTAACCCCTCCCTTCTTAAACAGCTGAGTCCTTCATCTTCATCTAGTCTGGTGGGGCATAAAAGATCTGGAGGTCTTGACGAGATTTCTCCCACTGGTGACCTTCGGCATCTTGGATGATACATAATTGATAGCCATCCTCAAAATTGAAGTTCCCCTTTCCATCTGTATGTCCAATGAATTGGTAGGGGCCCTCCCAACTTGCAGTTAGAGCTCTTCTTTTCCCTGGCTTCTTCATCTTCACCATCGTTTGACCTGCAATCAAACCTTCAAACAAATGCTTACCTCTCCTGGCAGCATAGACTTTCTTTTGTTGCTTCTGAGCTTGCCCCACATTGAGCAAAACGTTGTTATGGATGCTTGCAATGAGTTCCACTTTCTACAGAAACTGAGCTGTAGCATTGTCCATATCAACACCATCGTCAGTCTCAGTAGTCAGGGCCTGCAAGTAGTTGTCTGCCTCAAACGTGGTGTGCGACTAGTAAGGATCATGAACGGAGAAAATTTAATACTCGTTTGGATTCCACATCGGTACCCAAACAGAACCTTCGCCAACTGCTCATCCCAACAATCTGTGTTGGCAGGAGTAGCAGCAAGCACGGTTATGCCATGCTTGATGGTCTTAATCATGCGCTCAGACATCCCATTGCACTGAGGCCATTGGGGTGCAGTGCGTTGGTGTGGGATTGCATAGTCCCTACACATCACAATGAACTCTGCAACCCACTCCCCCCCATTGTCAGTCAGTACGAATTTGGGAACTCCATACCTACAAATTATGTCATCCTCCAAAAACCTGGTTGATGTCTTAGCTCCATGATCAGCAATTGCCTTTGCTTTGCACCACTTAGAATAGTGGTCGATGGCCACCAGAATATATTTGTTGCCTGATTTAGTCTCAGGCAATGGCCCTGAAGTGTCCAGTGCAACTCGATGGAACAAATCACAAACGGGAATGCTCTTTAATTGCTCATCTCCTGATCAGATGCTGCCTGAGCTCCTCACCAATTGGCACTGTTGGCACCCTCTGACCACAGTTTTAACATCTGTAGTTCAATTGTGCCAGAAGTACCTTCGTTGAATCTCTGCCAACGTCCGTTGTTCCCCGAAATGCCCCAGATCTTCATGCATTTGTCTCACTAGAGACACCCTCTCTTCAGGTTTGGGCACAAGCAACGCTTTGAAGAAAAGCTTCTGCTCCTTCCAGCAATAGTTGCTTGCCCTCTTCCTGATCTTCTTGCTCTCCTCAAGGTCCACTGCATCTGACAGTACACCTTCTTTCAGCAGCGTTAAACATTTTGTATCCTCCCAGATGTCAATGCAACTCGTCTTCACTCCGTGGTCTTCCTCATCATTGGGTCCTGTAGGACTCAATTCATGGTCCCCAAACTCAGACAGTTCCTGAGCTGCCAAAACTAAGTCTAATTACTGTTGCTTGTCAAAATACTAGGGTCTTCTTCTCTTCAGCACCATTCGCGTTTTTTCATGTTGTACAAGTTCATCGCCCGTTGGCACCGCTTCTTCACCTGGGATAGACTCCTCAGATAGGTCTTCTTTTGATGCGACGTCAAGCATATACAGCTGATGGTTGCTGACACATTTCCAGTGGTTGATACCAAAGCAACATGCATTATGCCGTACCAATCTTCTGTCCTTTCTCTTAACACCCATCCATTTTGTTTCTTCACTTATTAGAACACAAAGAAGCTCTCCTTCTCCTCCAGGTATGTTAGCTTGAGCACCTGCAATGTCTTGGATCTCTTCACCGAATCATTATCATCAGTAGCTGATCCAACTGGGTTCCTACTCAAGGCATCAACATTGGTGTGCTTGAGTCCTGGTCTATGTACTATTTTCAAACTAAAGTCTTGCAACATGCCAACCCACCTGCCTCTCCTACCATGTGCATCAGATACAGTCGCTAACCACTTTAGTGGTTTGTGATCTGTACGTAGGATGAAGTGCTTCATGTGCAAGTATTGTCTGAAATGCATCACACCCCAGATCAGAGCGTAGCATTCCCCTTCCATTGGATGGAATCTCCTCTGTGTCTCAGTCAGGTTCTTGCTGGCATACGCCACTACTCTCTCAAACTTCCCGTCTTTCTGTGACAGTATGGCTCCAACACCCTTGGGCGATCAATCCACGTCCAGCCAAAAGCTTCGCTTAAAATTTGGTCGTGTGAGTATAGGCGCGTCCACCAGTGCTGCCTTCAACGCCTGGTATGCCTATTCATAGTCCACATCCCATACAAATGCAACGTCCTTCCTTGTCAATTCAAATAAAGGACCTACCAAGCTCGAATAGCCTCTAACATACTTTTGATAGTAACTTGTCAGACCTAAGAATGATCTGACGCTTGTGACATCCTTCGGTGTTGGGAAATGCAACACCGCTTCAATTTTTCCAAGATCTGGTCGGACACCCTCCTTGCTCATCACATGACCCAGAAAAGTGATAGTCTTAGCAACAAAACAACACTTGCTGGAGTTGAGCTTTAAATTCACTTCCCTCAGTTTGCAGAGCACTGCATCCAAATGCTGAAGGTGCTCCCCCCAGCTTTCACTATGCACATTGAGGTCGTCAACGAACACCTTCAGAAACCTGCTTCCCAAGTCCTTGAAGACTTCTGACATAGTTTGAATGAATGTACTCGTTGCATTCTTGAGTCCGAATGGCATAACTATCCAATTGTACAATCCGGTCTTGGTGATCAAAGCTGTCTTCTTCATATCTTCTGGAGCCATTCAAATTTGCCAAAAACCAGACTATAGGTCTAGAGCAGTAAACCATGTCGATTTGCCCAGCTGATCAATCACATTCTCCACGAGTAGCATCAGAAACATACCTCGACACGTTTGAGCGTTGAGAGGTCATAGTCTCCACAGAAACGCCTGCTCCCATCTTTCTTTACTGGCAGCATCACCCGACAGGCATATTCAGAGTTACTGGGTCTCATCTTACCCAAATCTACTAGCGCATCGATCTGTCTCTTTACTTCAGTTTCCTCCCAGTAAGACAGTCGACCAAGAGATGCTTTGCAAGGTGGAAACCCTTGCGTGTCGATACTATGCTCACCAATGGTGTAGCAGCCTAGTTCGCCCTTGTTCCAAGCAAAGACGTCTTGGTATCTTTCCAGGATTTCCCAGAGTTGTTGCTGCCCATGCTCACCTAAATCGGTGTCGACCTTGATTCGTTCACACATCTCCTTCCACCTAATCCCAATAGCAAAATGGCTGGACGATGCAAATTTCTCAGTGGGCTTGCAATCAAAGTCGCCATTTTCTACCTGGACGGTTTGGAGTAGCATCAAAATTGTAGAGTCATGTTCGGAACTGTGTTGCTGCAACAACAATGGCACATCGTGTGTGGATCATGCACGAACTGTCTGCTCTTCTCCGCATCAGACACCCACCTGATCCAGTCGGCATAATCATCCCCATCCGCGATCTTTTCTGTCATGATCTCGTTGGCATGCTCCTGCAACATTAGTTGTAGCATTTCCTACGGTCCTTCTGAGCTTACCAATTCCTCAAACTCAGCATCCACAAACTCATCTTCTGAATCGATCTGTTCTAGTTGATTAGATTCCGAGTCATAATATTCACCATTGTCACTTTCATCATCAATTCGAGATAGATGCGTCATCCCCTTTGTCGACAATATCTCGATCCTGATCAGGTACCACGTCACCTTCTTGGTTGGCATGTGCGCCCTTCGAAGTGGTCGACGCTTCTTTCACCATCGTACCCGCACTCATCCTCTGCAGCAAATTTACCACTGTCAGTGGCAACACCTCTACATTGGTACCAGGCCCATGCCTTACCTGGATCAGACCTCGTTCCACATCAACCACCGCTCCAATCTTCATCAGGAAGTACAGTCCAAGTAGCACGTCGTATCCATCCGTGTCTACTACCATGAAAGTCATGGCACATTGTATACCTCCGATTTTAACTTGTACCTCATCGACCCGGCCCAATGCTCAAGTGATCACTCCCAATGCCGTCTTTTAACTCTCATTTCCTGTCACAAGATGCATCATACCCAACTCTCTTACCACAGCAGCAGCCAGCACAGACATGGATGCTCCTGTATCTACTAATCCTTTAACAACACAGTTGCTGATCTCCATAGGCAAGTGTAGAGTTTTGCTCCGATGCGTCTTACTGACGCAGATCTTCCTTAGTGATGGGAGTGCAGAGACCAATGAAACTTGATTCTCGGTGGTCTTCGAATCCCTTTTTCTCCTCACCAGCTTCACCAAGCTCTCAAGGTGCTCCAGCTCACCAGGAATCATGAGAATGGTTTCCATGGGGGATAAATAAATCTTTCCTTTTATGAAATGTGAGAGGATTTTGGACCTCACAGAAATGTCCCTGCTCACACCAACTCCTTCCCTTTCAGCTTTAGGGATTGGCGCAACGCCTCCTAGTGCTACATTGACAAGAGTCCTTCTCCTTGGCACTCGGGTGTAGGAAAACAAATTTTCATTTCTACACAGCTTGTTAAGCTGTTGCTCGGTTGCTGCTCCATCATCGAGCAACACCTCTAAGAAATTCGCTGCTCTAGTTGTTGATTTCCCATCTTTGGGCTTCTTCCAGCATTTGTCTTCAGAGTGCCCCAATCCTGTACAGAAGGTACATTTATACCACAGGTTCTGTCCTATGCGGCATATTGCACTTTGCACATTTTGGCCGTGCTTCATTTAGCCTCGGATAGGCAGTGGCCATATGGTCCCCACCCTTACAGAGCTGGCATCCTCCAAAGACAGTGGAAGAGGATGATGATGTTGGATCATGTGAATTTCCTTTGAAAAAATTAATGAGTGTGTTGTTCAACGCAGTAACGTGCTTCTCCACATTGCTCTCCGACGTCTCTTCTTCCTGCTCCTCTCAAAGAGGCTCATACGGCGCAAATTCAACTTGGCGATCTTGAACAGTTTGTCAGCATTGAGATCACGCACTTCGGCGGCCATGGTAAGTCGCTCCACCCAATTATTTACATCTTCATGATCTCGTCCCTAGAACAGCTTGTCCATTCCCTGTGGACTAGTCATTTTGCAAACACGTAACAACAACAGACAAAAATTGCAAGGCTGCTTACAGACACATGGTCCTCAAACAAGAAATAGATGTCAACAAACTAAGCAATTTCTTATCCTCTATAGTTCAGCATTGACTCCTAAGAAAAACAGATGTCGAACTACACAAAGAACTCCGACTGAACTCCTTCAGCCACTGGTCTCAAAGGTTCAAAATTGGATGGAAAGGTAAAGAAACAGTGCTCATCTGTTGATTCCTGCTGGAATTGCCACTTCGATCTGAATCACGCCATACTCGCCAGGTTATGAGGGAGATCTCGATCCACCATGCTCCATTCGAATAATGCGATCCCCCACCTCAAATAGATCTTCTACACTAGGGATGTAGAATTTAGGAAAGTGGTTCGGCGATACAGGAGATTTAGGAACCCAGATGTCCCCCAACCTCGACACATTACACTGCGTCTCTGCGAAGATAGGATTCACCCTACGCAAGGTAGGAGGTGAAGTAAAAATTGGTCTGTAATTCTGAGGTCGATGCCCACCCCCTTGCTCCATCAATTACCTTCAACCAGACTTATGCACGAGTGTAGAAACCACTATGAGCTACTGCTACAGCAATATCTCTTACTCGAGCCTCGTCAAGATCTATCCTTACAAGCCTAACCACACCAAAGCCTAGAAAATGCAAAATCACTGCTCCCCTCTGTGGTCCGTTTTGAATAGTAAAGAAATCAAATCTACGAACAAGCTGTTGCTCACGAATCTCCTGAGTCACTTGTTCCATAGGAACTCCCTCGCCGCTTGACGAAGACATGATCTTCAACTATCATTCTACCCAAATATCCACAAGTTCTACCAAGGTTGCAAACACGGAACCATGCTCTGATACCAAAAAGAGAGAGGGTCCGAAATCACACAGCACACTGATTGCCTGCATAACCCCAAGCGCCCATGTTTTCTTGATCTTTTACACACAGTTCAAATCTCTAATCTTCCACAACACACTAACTGCCTACTGACTTTACCAGACGCACATTGCAAGACCAGAGACGTACAAGTGCTTTACTTCCACACAACAATAGGGCAGAATTCACATCATCCATCTCCTGCCTCGCCCATTCACACAAATGCCAGTAAAAGAAACTATTTCATCATAAACTATATACATTGCCCGAAAGCACAAGCCTGATTTCCATCAAATGTTCACAAAACACCAGATTCCCAATGTTGTCTAGTCTTTCTCTTTCGAATTCCTCTACAGCAGCTTGGCCAGGTACCAGGTGCAACGGAAAGTTTTAGCATTCAGCCAAGCTTTCCTAGCTAACAGAACCTCTCATCAGAATTATCTTCCCTACCAAAATCAGACTTCTTGGTTTTTCTCACCGAGCAACAAAATTGTCCATTCCTCATGCGTCGCTCACTACTATCACTCCCATTCTACCTTCCTCTACTTTCCCGAATCTCTTATCATTGTTTGAAAGCCACCATTTTCCCCCCAGACATCCGTTAGCTTCCTCTTGAAGCCTCTCAAAAATCCTCCTACTCCGTTCTATCCAGCTCCCATGGTCTGCCGCCATTACTTGTTCCTCTTCAATTCGGCTCCATACCTCCTCATTATTTCCAACCGCCAATTTTCTTGAATCATTGAGCACACACCATAAAAGACCAAACAACCCATGCAACTCCATACAGTAGTAATGGGGTGCCGCAATAAGATGACGGCTGATAAGGTGATCTACACCTAAAGATCAGCCAGCGTTTAGATTTGTACGACGACCTAATTTCGCACTACACTAATATTTCAAAACGTATAATTGATTTTAACATAATAGTCATAGTGCTTAAATTAGATCCTTCATCTTTCACATAAACAACATTTGTTTTCTTTCAAATCACAATGTTCCAACAAGTTAAAGTTTTGGCTAGATATAATGTTAATTTGTAACTTCAAAAAATCTAATGGTAATATGTTTTGGCTACCAATCACCTTTCAAAACATTAATCACAAGCGCAAGAACCCATGAGCACCTTTTGACATCTATAAATAAAATCTTGTTAAACTATAGAATAACATTCTACCTGACATCTTATCAATCTTGGTAAAACATACAACCATTTCATTTGTTCCATCAATTTATGCAAAATCTTTTGTAAAAGTTACTTTCTAAAAGTAAAATGCACAGTTCAATCACATATTCTTCACAAATTATATAAACAAATGAGTTTTGACAATTAAAAGGCTAAGGTCTTCCAAAATTTTATCCTTCTTATTGCACATCATATTTTTCAAAAACATCATTTGTAACAAAAAATAATTTGGAGATTGAACTTTTAGACACATTTGCCTTTTTTGTCTTGGATGTTTTTACAATTTTTCTTTCAAACAAGAGTTCATTTCTTTTCCAATTTTTTTTGCAATGGTAGAAAGGTCTACATCCACATTTTTTTTCAATGTAATTATTCCATTTAGCTTATTATATAAAATTAATCAAACATTTCTTGTTCTAGTTTTTTAATTTGAAATTAAGATTGAACTATATTTAACAAAGAATACACCACAAAATATCACAATGAGAACTAAGTTGAAAACGAAGCATATAACTGGCCTTCTAGGGCAAGGGGTTGAAACCCAATAGGTGGATCAAGCTCTCCCAGAGCTCTGATACCAAGCAACGCACTCCCAACCCCTTGAAGGACTCAAATGTGAGTCCAAGTGAAAGATAGTAGAAAAGGGATGAGTCGGGATGCGCTCCCTAGCTCACAACACTTTGAGGGGGTAGAGGGGTGTGTTGGAGCTCCGGGATGGGACTAGGAAGAATTGACAAGCTTATTCACTCACACAGGCCTGCACACAACTCACACAAAGTGGTTAGTGCATAGTTGGAGCACCTTTGGTGCTAGGACGAACCATGGGCAACACGGACACACAAGACTCACCACGGCCCAGACTTGGGGGAAGCCACCACCTTCCCCTTTATAGTATACTCTGGACCTCTCCATGGGGTGCACATCCAAATGGTTTTTCTCTCCTAGGACTCCTACGTGGGAGTCCCGAAATCCCGCCAGCCGGGACTCTCGGGACTTTGGACCCCATAATTTTGCGAGTAGACTTCGGATCGAAGTGCGGTCTAAAGTAAAGTTGTAGCTCTCATCGAGAGCTTTTCAACAGTATGTGGCATGTTATCTGCAACTAAGTAAATCGGGTCGATTCTCGACTTTTTCTGGTCGGAAGTCAAACCGGCAATTTGACTCCCAGCCCTTCTTTTGGCCATAACTTGTGTTTCAGATGTCCAAGTTCTAAGAGCTTTTCAATGATATAAAAAACGCCACAAGCCATTGAGTTTTGACCCCTCAAAACGCTCTTTAAAGTTTCAAGAGTTCACCTGGACTCCATCTCCCAAAGTGGGAGTTGCCTTGGGAGTGTGAGGGTTCACTCCCTCACACTTTCTTACATTCCCGGGAGTATGTGATGTGACTCCCAGGCTTCCTCTTGGCCCGCACCCTTGCAACCCCTTTGCCTTGGTCATGAGCCCAAAGCTAGGGTTGCAACACCTAAGGCCACCCACCATTAGTTTTGCTCGAATATCACATGAAAAAATCAATTATCAACCTAGGCATAAATCGAGGTATAATTTAGTGTTGGCCAATTTTCAAATAATTGTTGGATATGTTACTTTTTTGTTTATTTTTGGGACCATATAGTTATCAATATCAATAACAACATTTTTGGGATGCTAAATAGATTACCAAATAACCAATTAATAATTGTCATACGTTTTGCCATAAGCTCGTGACCAAGGCAAGGGCTTGTAAAGGTGCGAGCCAAGAGGGAAACCCAAGAGTCACATTTCATGCTCCCAGGAGTGTACGAAAATGTGAGGGAATGAACCCTCACACTCCCAAGTGAGCTCCCATTTTGGGAGTTGGACTCCCGATGGACTCCCAAACCTTTAAAAAATGATTACATGGGTCAAAACCCATTGGATTAAGGAGTTTATTATATCATTGGAAAGCTCTTGGAACTTATATATCTAAAATGGGCTTGCATGACCTATTTAGACACTTGAAACATAAGTTATGGCCAAGAGAAGGGCCGAGAGTCAAACTTTCAAATTGGCAATTTGACTTCTGACCATTAAAAGTCGGGAATTGCCCCAATTTCCTTATGTTCAGGTGGCGTGCGACATATCGTTGGAAAGATCTTGAAGAGGGCTATAACTTTGCTTTAAACCTCATCTTAATTGGAGGTGTGCACGCAAAGTTATGGGCCCTCAACGTCTTGGAGTCACAATTATGGGAATTTAAGGAGTCACACTTGGGAGTCCTGAGACAAAATGACATTTGGGTGCTAGTCCCATGGTCAAGTATAGAGTACACTTTAAGGGGGAAGGTGGTGGCTTCCCGGCAGTTTGGGTTGTGTCGAGTCTTATGAATTTGTGTTTGGTCATGGTTCGTTCGTGCACGAAAGTGTTCCAACTACGCCCTAACCAATTTGTTTTTTGGTTTGCAAGTCCTTGTGAGTGATTGAATTGCTTGCTAATCTTCCTAATCCCATCTCGAATCTCCAACATGCCCCTTTACCCCCAAAGTGTTACAAGCTAGGGAATGTGCCCTAACTCCTTACTCTTCCGTTGTTTTCACTTTAGACTCACATTTGAGTCTATCAAAGAGCTTGGGAGCAAGTCAATAACCACTGGTTAACCTATTGATTATAAATTGGTTATAAGGTTTTATTTGTGGGTGTGTATATATATATAATATTAGGTTTAAAGATTGATAACTTACTTGAATGATAATTAGGTCATCAAGGTAGGTTATTAATAATTGCCTTGATATTTAGCTTGATAACTAAATCAAAACTCAATAATCAACCAACATTGGTATAATTTACCCTACCTACAACTTGCAACCTTTAATTTTTTGTAAAAACCCTACATACCCATGCATACCCATGTGCTTAGGTATTACATTCTCAACATGTATTAGCAAATAAGTGTAGCCTTGTTTACCCTTGATGCCAATTGATGCATGCCTTTTGTAGCATGGACAATGGATTAACCCATGATGCATCAATGCATTACTTGTTTACCATTAATAAATGCCTCTTGTAGCATCGACAATAAACCTATGATGAGTGGGAGTTTAAGGCTTAAGGCTACAAAACTTGATGGTTTTCTTTTGTGTTTTTTTCCCTTGTTGTCTTTATGTTCAATGCTCAAGGTAAATTGTTCACATAATGTAATGGGTGCAATCACAAAAACACAATCTAGTACTGTCATAATCAATCTTTAAAATTATGTAAATGGAAACCTTTCATTACTATCATTTGATATCTATTGATAAAACTTTTAAAGTTTAACATGTTTCAAAGAATTTTTGCATGTCTAAAAGGATTTTCTTAACATTATAACTAATCTTAACAATCCTTGTATAGCACTATTTAACACAAGTTTTTTGAAGCTTACTTTTTATGCTTTCAATTCATTATTATTTATCATCAATTTTGATGTTATAATATCAGTTTTTCAAAATTTTAACCATAATTCCAAAATTTTAATCTTCAATCACTATGGATGGAGTAAAAAATTGAAATTTTTGATTTAAAAAATATTTAAAAATAATTATAATGTTTCATAAAATTAACCTGAATTTATTTTGACTTGTATTTGTGATTAATTTAATAAAGTTAGTTGAAATTTGATAAATTTGTAAAGAAATAATTGTAACAAAAATATGGACAATGAACAAAGTCATCCAATGTTTCCTTAATAACCAAACCACAAAAGGGTGTGAGTGGGGTGTGGGTTGTGTTTGCATGTTTACATCCCAACATATCTTGGTCATGTGTTGGTCTTTTTTGAGCCCTTGGTTTGCAATACTAAATCTTTTTGTGGCATTAATTCTTGTTCATCTACTCATCCTTTTTGTGATCTTAGTTATTTTTTCCTTGCTCATCCTTTCTTGTGGCCTTGGTTGTGTTTTTTTATTTTTTTTCTCTTCATGGTTTTGTCTTGCTTGTTTATTGGTTCTCTTTATGGCCTTAGTCTTATTCATCTATTGGTCTTCTTCATGGCCTTGGTTCCCATTTGTTTGCTAGTCCTCTTTGAGGCCTTGGTTTTTGTTCAAATGTTGGTCATCCTTGTAACCTTGGTTCACAATCATATACTAGTCAACCTTGGTCTTGCACATTTTTCGGTATTTTTCATGGGCTTGGTCTTACACATCATTTGGTCCTTTTCATGTTTTAATTCTTGAACATTTGTTGGTCTTATTCATGACCTTTGTTTGGGTTCATTTGTTGGTCTTTTTCATGCCTTTGGTTTGCATTTGTCTATTGGTCCTTTTCATGACCTTGGTTTGTGCTCATTTTTTGGTCTTATTTGTGGGTTTAGTTTGGGCTCATTTACTGCTCCTATTTGTGGCCATGATTTGCTTTCATATGTTGGTCCCATTTGTGACTTTGATTCTTGCTTGTTTTAAGGTCTTCTTGGTGGCCATGGTTTGTGCTCATTTGCAAGTCTTTTTCATGCACAAGAAGAAATCTTGTCATGTTCCTCTACCCAAATTCACTAGGTTTTTAATGAAATAGGACAAATTTGATTAATATGCAACTTGTATGATTTTGGTAAAAAAGAACTAGTTGATTTGGACATTTTTAATGAAATAGTTTTTAATTGTTTTGGATAGTTGCATGTTGCACTAGATAATTTCTAATTACAAAATTATGACATGAACATATGAGGTCCCAAGTTGATATGACATGGAATAACATGCCATGTCATCTTTCTTTTTTTTCAATTTTTTTTCAACACATTATGGAATCACAAATTACATTGTTGTCATGGCTTGCCATGACAAATTTAAACGTCGTGAAAAAAATTTAAATTTAAAAAGAAAAGACAATTCTGTTGACAAATGTTTTTTGACACCCTTTAAGCATGATGTACATGTTTGCATATTTATCATGATGTATATGTTTATATATTGCATTTGTAAAAAATGTATTAAAACATGCATCCATCAAGAATTAAACCCAAGACTTCATGGAAACACACTAAGGTTTTAACCACCAAACCATTTTAACACTTTATGAATAATGATGAAAAGTTTAACTTTATCATGGTTTGCATGAAATTGTTTGAGAAATTTAAACTTTAACATGGATTTTCTTTTGCGAAATGTATTCAAATGCTATGAATGAAAAAATGATCTTAAGCTTATTCAATAATGTATTAAGTTTTTTTATAATTTACAAAAACTAAATTTACAATGTAGAAAAAACAACTTAAAATAACATTTCATGAATAAATCAACAACTATTTTTTGTTTAAATTGACCTAAAATCTTTGTAAATTCAATGTGAATTCAAAAGTGCATTTATTATAAAAACATTTTAGTACATAAAGTATTTCCATTTTTTGAAGAATTGCAAAATCTTATTTTCACCAATATGATTAAGTGTAAATTTATTTATTTATTTTTCAATGTTATTAAAATGGTAATCATCCATAAAACAATTGCCACATTTGGTTATAGATAAATTGTGTAGTTGGAAACTTGTTTAAATCTTTCAATATTATGGTTATTTACATTTTTTTATTGTAAACAATTAATAATGTATATTTTAAATTTGGCCCTAAACCCTTTTCTTTCAAATTGTTTTTTGTCATATTGTTGCTTGCTTAAATTGGTAGAAATTGGTCATAAGAAGAAACATTAATTAAGTAGTAAATATAACCATTTAATTATCAAAATCATATTTGTTTAACAAGATTAATTTTTTAAACTATACGTTTATTTTCTTTAAAATGATATAATTATACAATGGGTTTTAGAACTTGTAATTAGAATATAGAAATATTTTAATCAATATTTTTTTTAAATAATTAAAATAATTAAAATATAAAATTTAAAAGGTTAAAAAAATAAATTGAAATGTTGTGTCATGAGTAAATTACAATAAAGATTTTGCTTTAATTGACCTAGAATCTTACTAAACTAAATGTAAATTTTTAAATGCATTTATTAAGTCTTTTACAATTTTATTTTCAATCCTTAAAATATCTCCAATTTTTGTGGAGTTGCAAGTTTCTATTTTCCCCAATATAATTAAGTATAATTTATTAATTCATTTTGCATATTTTTTTGGTTTATAAATTTCTTCACTTGGCAATTCTTGTTAGGAAAAATGAAAAAATAGTACAAACTCAAGAAAAAATGTAAACAAAAAACAACATTGCTAAAACATTAAAATGAAAGGTTACTCTTAATGAGTAACAACTTTAAAATAATTATAATAATTCCAACATTAAACTCATAAACAATTATTATATAAATTTATTTGAGGCCTTTTAATTCAATCTTTGAAATCATTATAAACCTTATCCATTTTTTTTTTGAAAATTTAAAATAATATTAATGATGTAATTTAGTTTTTTGTGATGAATTTCCACCATTTTGCAAAGATAAGAAAGACCATCAACATCAACAAAATATTTTAAGATTTTTTTTCATTTTTAAACTGTCAAAATGATGTAATTCTCTGATGGGTTCTAGGACTTGTAACCAAAATATAAAAATAGTTGAACAAATTTGTGCCTCCATACAAGGTTTATAACCAAAACATGGCTAAATTGTTTTATGGACGATCTTGAAGAAGATTACAAAATTGAAAAGTTAAAAAAAATCATTGATGTGATTATTATTATCATCATCATTTATTTATTTATTAAATGTAAAATTTAAATTCATCTCTTGATATTTAAATATAAACATGTAACAAAACAAACTTAATATTTTTGATAAACCATATTTTTTTAAAAATGATTAATATAAACTATTCATAATAATAATAATAATAATGATGATAATGATAATAATAATAAGATTTATTAAAATTTAATCCATTTTTTTAATATGGACTTTTTCTCATGCATGAATGAAGAAATGGGGAAAAAATTAGGGATTATTTTTGGGTTTTTTGTTGTGGCATCATGAACATTCATAATAATAAATTTGTCCATGATGCCTAAAACAAACTAGGGAAAAATTATACATTCTAATTTATATAATTTACAAGAATTTAATATATGTTAGAGGTCTACATGCATCCTAAACTTTGCATGCATGAACAAATTTTTGACATAATCACTAACCTAGTCAAATATAAATTTGAGACTTGTAAAACTTTTATACATCCATTTCAAAAAACATTGATGAATCCAAAATGTAACTCATGAATGGATATTAATATTAATATTAATATTTTAAGGTTTTTGTAAAAAATTTCAAACTATATGTAATTTTCAAAAGTTTTGAGTTTATTTATAAGTCCTTTTAGTGTTTAAAAACACAAGTTATAGTGCTTAATGAGTGCTTTTGAGAACTTATTATTCATCAAATATTTTTCAGATTAATTCACATGTTCCAATGATATATCATGAACCTTACTATACAAAAAAATCCTATATTTTTAACACCAAATTAACTTACCACCTCTAAGTTTGTGAAAAATTTAACATTGGTTACACTTGCTATGGCTAGTGTTAGTTTGATTACACCCTTTTGAAACATCATCAATTTGCATCAAGTTTTGAACAATGAAAATTTATCAATAATGGAACTTTTTTATTAAAAAAATGAAAATCCAATTTATTATGCTCATTTTGTGATGTTCAAAGATATATAATTATATTTTTAGGTGATTTTTGTATACATGTTTAAAGGAAGAAATTTTTTATGGTGGATATTGATGACATGGAAAAAATACATCAAACTTACTTACAATCTTAGATTTAAAAAAGGAACATGACCCAATTTTGGGCCTTTTTTAAAGTAATCATGTGTGGCAAATTGGTCCACCCAAGCATGCATTGACTTGTCATTTTGCATCAAGAGTCATGCTATTCCAAGAAACTCTTAAGTTCAAACATGTAATTGCTTTTTGTTATTGAAAACAACAATCATTAGCATTGCATAGTGTAAACACACTAAAGGGGGGGGGGGGGGGGGGGGGGGTTTGTTTTGGGCAAGAAAATAATTTGGGGTATTTTATATTATTTTGCGAGCATTTTTTCTTTGATTTCATCTAGCATTTTGATAAAGATATAAAATGAATTTTGACATAAAGGACTTTAATTTAATTTTTTTCTTTCAAATGAATGTAAATCTTCAACAAAATGTTTTTTATTCAACACATTCATGGTCATTTGGATGAAAAACTTGTCTAGATGTTTTTTTTAATATCAAAAGAGTCAAATTGTTTAATTGTAATTGAAATGGTATAATCAACACATTGAATTTTAGATAATTCATTAAGTTTTGCAATTATTTGAATCATTTTTAGAGTATATTTGCACTTTGTAGTATATTGCAATAGGTTATATTTTTTGACAGATATATATTTTTCAATTATTTCATTATTTGGCAATTTATTTATTTTATTTTGAATAAAATTTACGAAAACCTCTTTTAATATTAACTTGGTGGAAGTTGAATGTTGCATAGTTTTGAAAAACAATATTTGAAACAACATTTTTTGACCACCATAGTGTGTTTTCACCTTACAAGATTATGTGTTATATCTTCAAGTTTAAACAATAGCATAGGTTGTTGTCAATATTTTGAGGCCTATGGTTCAATGTTGTGTGCTAAACCAAAGTTGAGGACATTGGTTGCTTTTAGATGCCTATCACAAATGACATCACTAGCATCATCACCGACATCATCATTAGCACCACACTTTTAATCAAATGTTAGTTCATTTTTAATTAACTATTAGTTCAATTCATTTTTAGTTGATTGTTAATTTCCTATTACCTAACGGTCAATTTAGTTCACTTTTAATTCACTCTTAGTTTAGCCATGGGCCACACATGGGGACAAAACTTCCATAGAGGCTTCTTTGAGTTAGATCCTTAAGGGGTATAAATAAATGTAGGACTTTCAATTATTTTTAGTCTATTTAACATCTATTTTGGGTATGTTTCCTTGTCATAACCTTGTTATATTTTTGTTTTGTTCTTATAATAAAATTTTGTTTGGTTTTTATTTTGCACAGTTGTGTTCTTGTTCTTGTTTTTTATGTTTCATGATCTAGATTTGGAATTAGGCTTACCCATGTTGGGATGTGTTTCCATGAGCCAACCTAACCAAAGGAGTTGCAAATTAATTTGCTCGCCAAGTTTGATGGCTCATGGTCAAAGTTTTGAGGTTTTGTCAACAAAGTGTGCTTAGTCATTTGATTTCATCTTCATCAATATCCAACTTATTTAGCCCAAGTTAGATTCCTTAGCACTCTATTGTTAGGCATGGCCCTTGCTTGGTTTGCATTTTTGTTAGAACATTAATCACCCTTATTCAATGATTTTGAAGCATTCCTTGATGAATTTAGTGCCATGTTTGGACATTTAAACAAGGAACACATGTCCACCACCAAGCTATGATCTTTACATCGAGGGTCATGCTCGGTAATAATGTATGCATCAAATTTTAGACTGTGACATTTCATGGGATGAAGCTACAATCATAAACTAGTTCCAATTTGGACTATATAATGATATGAAAGAATTATTGCTACTCAACATGTTGAACCTTTCAATCTTAAATCAAGTCATTGCACAAGTTGTTTGATGTGATAATAAACTTTTTGAATGTCGACAAGAAAGGTGTTGGGAATTAACACTTGCAACATAATGGAGTTTTGCACTTGTCATGCAACCTTACCCTTTGGCAACTTTGCCAAAGGATGACCCCATGAAGATTGATAGGGCACAATTCAAGCCCTTCATGGAACATAAGAAGTAGCATCAACGTACAACAATATTTATTTGTATTGTGGAAAACTAAGTCATGTTGTTCATGAATATGGTCAACATGTAACATGTGCCACCTTAAATAAAAAGAGTCAAAAAATGAACATGTCTAGTCTCAATAGGGACCATGAGGCTAAATCTTGATACATCATGTATGTAAATGGTTTGAGGTTATCTTAGATTTAGCACGATGCTTTTTAGTACCAACCATTATCAAATGTAATAAGCTCGTGATAATGAAGGCCCAAACATTTCTTAATTTTGGTGATTAGCATGCTTCATCAACAAAAAGTTGGTGTAACAATACAAGTTGGTCCTAGTAAAGAATAATACACTAGTGTTAGTTGAGGTCATTGATGGTTGAAGTTTTTTATCACTTTACAACAAAAGGTGTTCTTATATGCCAAGTGATTTCATTAAATTTTGAGTGAATTCAATGGTCTTAGTAAATAAGGACCAGTTGGAAAATAGTGTAGTCATTGGTTGTCAAGGAAACATGAAGAACCACAAGAACAAGGGTAAAAAGAAACGCCTTTCAAATGAGGAACAAAACAAGATTATGTGATACAAACACGAAACCATATGAACCATTACAATAAAAGGTGTCCCTGTATGCCAAGTGATTTCACTATATTATGAATTCATTAGTCTAATGAATAGGGACTAGTGAACCACACCCATATTTTGTAGTAGATAAGAACAAGAACACGGGATGTGTAAAATAAATGTGAAAACAAATTTTTATTATGCTAACATATGTAAACATGAACATGAAAATAACATGACAAGGTTATGGGGTAAAATCATGCCTAAAAATTGGTGTTGAACAAATTAAAGGAAATGAGGGGTCATATTTCTATTTATACCCCTTTTGCGACTTAGTTCAAGGAAACTTCCAAAAATGCTTCTATGTGTGCATTAAATAACAAAACTTCTTGAAAAGTTTATTGATTAAAAGTTAATTATGTCAAGTTAATTGAAACTTAACTAAAAATTAACTGGGACTTAATTGAAAGTTGATTTGGAGTTAACTGGGAGTTAAATAAGATTAAATGGGGAGTTAACTAAGATTTAATTGGGATTTAACTTGGATTTAACTAGGATTTAACTAAGATTTAACTAGGAGTTAACTTGGACGTAACTAAGTGTTAATGAATTAATTAGAAATTATGGATGAAAATTATGGATGAGATCCATCCATTAGAAAATGGTGTCTAATGTTTGCATTTGTCACACTAGTATAATGAATGGGGATTGGTGAATTGCACCCACATTTTGTAATAATGTCAACACCGGTCACATATGAAACCAAGGCATTAAATGTTGCCATTAGTTTTCACACTAGCAAGGTCATTTTTAATGTCATTTCTTCTTTGAGAAATCTTGTCATCATTGGGTTGTTTTAATTTGCTTTACATAATCCACAAATGGTTTGGCATATGAAGAGTCTTCATTTTGAAACATTAAAGCATGAAGGTCTTAAATGTGAAGTTTTCATCACACACAGGTTTGGTGGATTTCATGATTGTGCATGTCATGTACTCGAAAAGAAGCATGAAGATGGATGCATGTAGGACCTTCAACAAAAGAAGTACATCGATGGTACATGAAAACCCAAGTGTTGCAAGTCATTGTTTATAAGGCCTAAGGTTTTCATGCATGCAACCAAGAAAGGAGAAGCCTTCTTAATTTATGTTATTCCCATGTCAAATGTTGAATCATTTCATCATGAGATTCGTTTTCCATATAAGGAATTTAAGGATGTGTTTCAAAAAGAAACATTAACATTTTGCTGGAGCATTGTCCATATGATTGTACCATTGCTCTTGAGGAGGGAGCACATTGACCTCCATTTGGACCTATTTACAACTTGTCACAAAACAAATTTGCAACTCTTTGTGAATGCATTGATGAAAATCTTGAAAATGGTTTCATTCAACATTCCAAATCTCCAATTGGTGCCCCTATTTTCTTTGTTAAGAAAGATGATGGTTCCTTGTCATTGTGTGTTGATTATCATGGATTGAATTGATGCACCATCAAAAATTGATACCTTCTACCCTTAATATCAAGATTGTTGGATCAATAACATCTTGCTAAGGTGTACATCAATATTGATTTACATGGAGCATCCAACTTGGTGCATATTTGAAAAGGGATGGTTACAAGGTAGGGTGGCTCACTTTTTGCATCGCAATCCAATTTTTTGTAGAATGGTATGCATTTTCATGCTATTAACATGGCATAAATTTAACAATAATCTTCTAAATTTGTGATTAGATTTAGATTGTCAACTTGAAGAAGAAGACTTCTATAAAAAAAATTGCAACATATATACACCAAATATATAATAATGGACTTTCGAAATTGAAAAATATAGACTGGTTTGTTATTCAAATGCATGTATATACATGCATTTTTGTGTATGAATTTTATTTGGGATATATAAAAGGGTGGATTTTAATTTTTACTGTCTTAACATGTACATTAAAAATTTATTTAGAATGGCTATCCTTCATATGGACTTTTTAGTTCATTAACCACCATGTAATTCCTCACTAACATTACAAGACTTCATAGATATATGATTGAATTTATGATTCAAGAATGTAATCACATTATTTATATATTTTAAAATTATTATTATTAATTAGTGCAATAATATTATTTTATATATTTATGTTATGTTTTAATTTCATTAAATTCAACTTATACCATGTTGACATGTGTCAATACATAGGCTAAGTTTTTAAAACTAGTTTAGGTTGTTAGGTACGCCACCTATTGTGCTTACTAAACAACATTTAGCTTATGTTGACTACATAGGTAGGGAATATTTGATCAACATTCCAACATTGACCACAACTGATGTCATTTGTGAAGATTTATCCTTGAACCCAAACATAGAGATAAATTCCTTTAGCACCAAGCCACCCCACTTGTTGTGGCAAAGAAGTAATGTGCATTCTATTTAACCTACTTCACATAAAACATTTCACGAAATGTCATTTTTGAATTTTGATATGTTACTACAATTTTGTCCAAATGACAAGAATGAAATTAAAATTTAGTTTTTAAAAAATAATGTACACAAACATATTTTTTCTTTTGAAAAATATAAATTGATTGGAAAAGAAAAAATTTAAAATTTCATTATTCAATATAATTTCAATGAACATTCCATGGAAAAAGTAAATTCAATCACATGATTTATAAATTGGGAAAATATAATAATAAATAAAGAAATAAATAAATTTCATATCTTGAACCTTCATTTGATTTTTAAATTATATTATACAATTTTTTTTGATATATCATAATTTTAACAATAAAAATTTATTTTACCAATAAATATATAATTTATTCACATATAATATTTGTAAATGGATCATACGTAAATTTTATTAGAAATATAATAATAGTTTTTTTAATAAATATTTATCTAATATAAAATATTAATTTAGAAAATCAATTTTAATTTTTATCTTACGTCTTACTTTAAATTATGATAAATTTTTTATGTATAAATAAATAATGTTTTTACATCTCAAACATTGATTTGATTTAAGAAATTATATCATGTAATTTTGTTTATAACATATTATAATTGTAACTACAAAATGTAATTAAAATGTATGATATTAAATGGGTCATGTATTCCTACTACCTAACATATTCAATAAATAAACTACATTGCCTACCTAATATATTAATTAATTAAAAAAAATCACATCTATCAACATGATAATATTTATTATTTTAACCCACGTACATACATATGATTTATTTGCTACTTATTACCTATCTTATTTGTTGCTTATTTAATAGATTATTACATAACCTACCTAATTGATTAATTACAATTACTACCTAAAGCTTAACCTATTTAATTAAGAAATTACATCGGGGTGGAAGTAAGGTAAAGTAGATGGTTCATTGTTCCTTGTCAAAAAAAAAAACACCTGTAGCCATGAAAACATTTTAATGTATTGAAAATAGTTTTTTTTTGGTACAATAATTAACATGATGATAATTTTTCATTTTATGTTTAACAAGTTGAAAAATCCCATTTTGAGAATAAAATTAAGTAGAATTTTAAAAAGTATTTCTACTTGTACAAAATGTTTAATCTTATAAAATGGGCTACATGTAGATGAAATATCAATTTTTAAAAAATTTCAATTTAGTGGAGCCTTAAAAAATATTTATTTATTATTAAATTATGAATATTATAATCATAATATATCAAAATTTTAATATGAAGTAGGTTTGAACACCATTTTGACCTAGTTAGTTTTAAATGTGCTTTTAACCTGCTTTTATGATACCAAAATTCTTCCAACTTTGTATCCAACTTCCCATAAACTAAATGTAAGGCCCTATGGTTTTAAATTTTTATTTCAAAATATTTTGAATCTACTTTCTTATGTCCATATAAAGAAATGTTTCATATTTTAATTGGATTTTGGGTGGACTACCTTTTTTGGTCTACTTTACTTTGCTGGCAACCATAGCCTAATTAATTAAATAATTGATGCAAGCACATTGTCACATATCAACATGATAAAATACCTAGTATTTAGCCCACATACATATTGCTTCCTACTTATTACTTTACAATTTACAACTGAATAATTGATCAATTACCTAGCCTACCTAGTTAATTAGCTAATTAAAAAACACTATGACATATCAATATGATAAAATACAAACTAATTAGCCAAATACATATTACCTATCACTTAGCCCTATTTCTACCATAAATTGCCATGAGTTGGAAAATTTTCACAAACCCACCAAACCTTACTACACATTTAATGGTTAGTTCATTGAAGAAAGTTAAAGGAAAACAATTAAATCATTAAATCTAGCAATTTCATTAGTGATTTTTTTTCCCACATTTAATTACATGTGCATTTGCGACTAAGAGTAATAGTTGCAAATCAAGTTGAAAAGATGTCATGTGATGATTGAACCATCTTCCAAGTCATAAAAACAATTACATTTTCATCTATTTTGGGATGCCTCTAAAAGTGGACGATATAGGTGTATTTTTCATTTTCATCCAAAATAATATTAATCACAAATATAAGTTGCATATGTAACTACGAACCATTTTGTAATTTATGCGATTATTAATCAATTTTACCAAGTGCCACGAAGGACTATCATATTTAAAGTCACAAAAAGGTTAATTTGGACAAAAGTCAGAAATGCATTAGTTAGAGTAGACATGATTCCATGTAATGTAAATTAATGATATCAAAATAGACTACCATTTTAACACTATTGCATGGACTTTTAAAGAATGGAACATTCATTGAAAATGAGCCACCTTAAAATGCATACACCCGAAGGTGACAAATGGAAAATGGTGTTTCAAATGTTTACAACCATTTTGAATATGTTGTGATGCCTTTTGGCCTTACCAATGAACCTATTGTATCTCAACATCTAATGAATGATATCTTTCATGAGTACTTGGATGATTTTGTGGTCTGCTACATTGATGACATCCTTATTTTTTTAAAGAATACGGAGGACCATGAAAAGCATGCATGTTTTGTCTTAGAGAAGCTTTGGGAAATTGGACTTTATGCCAAGTTGGAAAAGTGTGAATTCCATCAATCTAAAGTGGAATTCTTAGGTTATATCATTTTTGGAGATGACATTCACATGTTTCCTCGCAAGGTTCAAACCATTATCAATTAGACTACCCCAATTTCTATTTGTGATGTTCAATGTTTTTTTGGATTCACCAACTTCTATCAACTATTCATTTTTTATTATTTCACATGGCCTTTTTTACTCATCTAACTTGAAAAGGTCAACCTTGCTCTTGAGGAGTTGAAATTAATAATGCCTTCCAATCTTTGAAGGTTTTTTTCACAATTGCACCACTTTTGATTCATGTAAACCCTTCTAGACCATTTATCTTAGATTTGGATTCTTTTGACTTTTCAATAGGCACAGTATTTTCACAACTCAAAAAAGACAATCTTTTTCATTTGGGCTTTCACTTTTGTAAAATTTCCCCTATTGGAATCAATTATGAAATTCATGACAAATAACTTTTGACCACCATGGATGGCTTTAAAAATGGTATCATTTATTCGAAGAAATTCAAATGAGATCATTGTGTATTTAGATCATAACGATGCCAAGCTCCTTGGGCATTATCTTTGTTTCACTTTTGGTTCATCATCACATATTGTTTTGGGCATCATTTAGGGAAACCAAATTCATTGTCCCATTGCTTGTACCATGCGCGTAGGGAAGGAGGTGCAACTTATGACCAACAACGTGATGTCATTTTCAAGCCCAAACATCTTTAGCTATAAGCATAATCTATGATTCTTGATGACAAATCAATTTTTTTGTTTCCTTTTGCCAATGTTGTTTGAAATTAATTGAAGAATTCAAATCCAACTGTAGGCCATTATGAAAAATTTGAGTTTCATGATGGTTTGTTATATTGAAATTGATTTTTTTGACATATTTGATGGTCTTGTTTGGCTTTGAATTCTCTGAATTAAACACAACATTTGGGCTATGGGTCATTTTAGATTCAACATGACCATGGAGCTAGTGTTTCATGATTATGGCTAATGTCGCAACCCTAGCTTTGGGCTCGCAACGAAGACAAAGGGGGTTGTAAGGGTGCGGGCCAAAAGGAAACCCGGGAGTCACATCACATACTCCCGGGAGTGCAAGAAAGTGTGAGGTAGGGAACCCTCACACTCCCAAGGCAACTCCTACTTTGGGAGATGGAGTCCCAGTGGACTCCCGAAACTTCAAAGAGCGATTTGAGGGGGTCAAACCTCAATGTCTTGTGGCGTTTTTTATATTATTGGAAAGATTTTGGAACGTAGATGTCTAAAATGGGCTCGCATTGCTCATTTGGATGTTTGAAACAAAAGTTATGGCAAAAAATAGGGTCGAAAGTCAAATTGCCAATTTGACTCCCGACCAGAGAAAGTCGGGAATCGACCCGATTTACTTAGCTCCAGAGACCGTGTCACATATCCTTGAAAAGGTCTCGACAAGAGCTACAACTTTGCTTCAGACCGCACTTCGATCCGAGGTCTGATCGCAAAGTTATGGGGCTCCAAAGTCCCGGGAGTCACGGCGGGCGAGATTTCGGGACTCCCACGGGGCTCCAAAGTCTCGGGAGTCCTGGGAGAGAAAAGCCATTTGGATGTGGGCCCCGTGGAGAGGTTGAGAGTATACTATAAGGGGGAAGGTGGTGGCTTCCCCCAAGTCCGGGCCGTGGTGAGTCTTGTGTGTCCGTGTTGCCCATGGTTCGTCCTAGCACCAAAGGTGCTCCAACTATGCACTAACCACTTTGTGTGGGTTGTGTGCAGGCCCGTGTGAGTGAATAAGCTTGTCAATTCTTCCTAGTCCCATCCCGGAGCTCCAACATGCCCTTCTACCCCCTCAAAGTGTTGTGAGCTAGGGAGCGCGTCCCGACTCCTCCCTCTTCCGCTGTCTTTCACTTGAACTCACATTTGAGTTCTTCAAGGAGTTGGGAGTGCGTCAATTAAAAATGTGGAAGTATGTGAAAGAGTTCGTTGGATCATGTGATGTGTGTGCACATGCAAAGAATCTTCACCATCAGCCACATGGGCTTTTTTAGCTGGTGCCTATACTTCCATTCCATAGACTTCATCATTGATCTTCCATTTTTTGTTTCATTTGACTCCATTTTGGTGGTGGTGGATCGTTTGATAAAAATGGTTCATTTCATTCCTTGTAATAAAACAATAACTAATAAAAAGACAACCAAGTTATTTTTTAATCATATTTTTTGGTATCATGGCCTTCTTGAAATTTTTTATTATTATCGTGGACATAGTTTGCATCCAAGTTCTAAAGGCAGTTCTTTGAACTATTAGGTGTGAAGTGGAAGTTATCATCAACCTTCCACCCCAAATAAACAAGCAAATGAAACAAGTCAATCAAGTCTTAAAGTAATATTTGTGATGCATAATTAATCATCATTAAGATAATTGGTCAAACCTCTTGTACATGGTGGAGTTCATGTACAAAATGTGATGCATTCATCAACATAATAAACGTTTTCTTTTACAAATCATGGTTGGCATGCATAACATCGTGAATCCTACATCTAAAGATAGAGCCATATGGTTGGCAAACATTCAAACATAATTTGTATCCAACCTTGAAGAGGCACAAAGATAATATAAGTAAAATGATGATGTACATCACAAGGATCAACCACATTTCAAGATTAGAAACCAAATTTGGCTTCGAGGACAACACATCAAAATAATTTCACCTTTGGAGAAATTGGACTACCAAATATTTGGGCCATTCATTATCACGAAATGAATCAACAATATGGCTTTCCAATTCAAACTTCTAGACTCCATGAAGATCCATCTAGTGTTTCATGTTTCCTTGTTGGAACCTTATCATGCAACCACCTTCACTAATAGAAGTCAATGGTGAACAAGAGTATGAAATGGAAGAGATCCTCAACTTTAAGTTGTCCAATCAACAACTGTAATATTTTGTCCATGGGAAAGGTTATGATATTAGCGAATGCACTTGGGAACTAGCTAAACACCTATCAAATGCCATGGAGAAGGTGAAAATTTTCACCAATGTTATCCAAACAAACCCAAGGTCATTCCTTGTGGAATGTGTTGTTAAAAGGGGAAGTGATGTTTTGAATGACATCGCCAACATCATAGCCAACATCATAACTAGCATCATTGTCAACATCATCATTAACATCATCGCCATCATCACATTTTTGGTTAACTATTAGTTCATTTTTAATTAAATATAAGTTCAATTCACTTTTAATTGATTATAAGTTTAGTTCACTTTTAATTCATTTTTAGTTCATTTTCAATCCAATCATGAGCCATATGGGTAGACATGGGCCACACATGAAGATGAAACTTACATGGAGGCTTCGTTGAGTTAGGTCCCCAAGGGGTATAAATAGATGTAGGACTTTCAATTACTTTTAGTTTGTTCAACACTAGTTTTGGGTATGATTTCTTATCACAACCTTGTTTTGTTTTGTTTTTTTGTTTTTTTCCTGTAATAAAATCTTATTAGATTCTTGTTTTTCACATGTTGTGTTCTTATTCTTGCTTTTTTTTGTTTCACAACTAAATTTGAAACCGAACTGGGACTGATCCCTTGAAAAATTTAAGAACCAGATCTGAAGGTCTGTCCTAGAACCTAGGAGCTGTGCAACACTGGTCACTACCCACTCTTCTCTCACTGTGAAGCTCAAAGGTACCAAGGTCTGCCCCTTATTGATATTGCTGAATGTTATTGCTGAATGTAACATATGAAATCACAAGGTTGGGGATCAAGGATGGCACCATTTTCAGCTCTGACTTTGTGCAACCTTTTGTGCACTTAAAATGGGTGCAGGCTGTTTGGTCACAAATTTCATAATCTAAATTTTCACTTCAGACTGCACTTCAAAAACAGCCAATCTTCAAACAATTTTCAGGGGCATCGATCCATGTTAAAGATCTGCTTTAAAATTGGCCAGACCATCACCAGGCTTAACTTTCTGTCTAGGGTAAAAGTCCCACAACTGGGATTTGATGGAAATAATGGACTTCCCCCCCAGGTGGGGAGCTGAGGGTGTGTCGTGTGTTTCAGTCAAGCCTTGGGCTTTCATGCGCTTTCCTTGGTGTGAAGAGTATGAGAGATTCAATTTCTTCTCCTCTGATACCCAGTGGGTATCCTGCAGATACCCATCAAGTATCATGGAGAAAAAAAGGTGGAAAAGGAGGGCAGGTGTTTGGAAAAACATTAATACCCAAAACCACTGACAATACTGTCCATCAGTTCTCTTCAGGACACATGGATGGGCATTCCTAAGGTGATACAGCCTCATGGGGGGCCCTTATGAAGGTAATGCCCTCAACCCAGGCAGGTGTCTAGTGTCTACCCTACACTTGACATCTACTCGCGTGGAGTTGAATAACCCATGTGGTTGTGCATGTTGGGAAGTCAGATCTAGTGATGCTTTGTGTACAGATCAATTATCTACACTTTTTCCGCCCCCCCCTCCCCTCATGGGTCTTGAGCAGGTAAACCCAATGGTGAACCTGTAGAGTGATGCCAAAAACACTGACAATTCTGTCCATCAGTTCACTTGACGACACACGAGAGAACCCAAGACAAACAGGAAGATAATAAGACAGCACATGCCACCCTTGTTGACAATCATATCCGACTCTCATCAGTGACGAACAAGCAAAGCCAATGCATTGTGGCAGCAAGCAGGCAGCTACTACTACTGTAGTCGGAGCTTGGATTCTGCATGCTGGCCAAAATCAGGGAATTTTTCCAGGAACTTTTATCCCCTTTCACTCCAATGCAACTCAACTCTTGAAACAACCACCACTTCCCTCACCCTAAAAACAAAAGACAATGAATTCAAGGGAGGTTTTTAGGGTAGAGGTCAAATGGATATGCTGCTGCTACATGGGATGTTGCTTCCTGGTAAGAGTTACAATTGGATGTGTATAGCTGAACCTTTCACAAATTAATAAGTTTGGTAAAAGTTACACACCTCCCCAACTGGGGATACTGAGCCCCAGTTTTGCCAAACCTGGGGGACAGAATCAAAAGTCAGGGTGAAAACAGTACACTAGCAATAACAGAGACTGAGGGACAAACTGGTTTTCTCACCTCAATTCAAAGGAGCCTGCCCCCTCCCCCCTTTCCAAAGTTTTGGATTTGCCTTCCCTGCACCTTCACTACTCCTATTATTCCTTATATCTAGTCTTTTCAGAATCAACTCTAGCAAATATTGTGAACTGATACCCAGTTTCATTAAACAGTAACCAGTTTTGCTTGCTTTCCATTTGCATTCAAACTGGAGATGAACAGGGATTGCAGGGTGGATCAAGGGACCAAAGACAGGGTGACTTTAAGGATCACTTTATTATTTTATTTTCATAGGGCTTGTATTAGTCTTATGTTTCAAGTCATGCATTAGTTTTCGTTCTTTCTTTCCTATTTGCTTCTGTCTTTCACGTGCAGTGGAACACCATAACCCATAACCAAATTTGGCTTAGTCCTCTTCTAGGGTGTCACCAAGGCACCTACCTCACAATTTTGAAAAAAAAAACTGATCACAAACTAATTTTTTTGGTGGCAGCAGAAAAAGGAGGGGAATAAATCATTTCAAATTCCCAATTGAATTTTCCTTTCTATAAGAAAAAATTGCCAAATTTGGACCTAGGTACTAAGTTGCTAGTTAGAATATAAAGGGATCCCGGATGAAGTAGAAGGAGAAAAAGCCTGTAAATAAAAATCAAGGATGGGTACCCATCCAGCAAAAGTACAAGGCAAATTAAAACACAAGTAGACACAACCCAAAGAAAAAACAAAAGCAAACAATCCACAAAAAATCAAGAAAAAACCCTATGTACAGAGGACTCATGGCTATGAAATGACAATCAAGAATAACAAAGAAGAACTAAAACAAAAGAACTGTCATTTGTCACGAATTGACAGTGACGGATGAAGTGGACAGTGTTTACAAGCATGTTGCCAATTAACACTACATCACTTTTGAATAGTGAGGTTAGAGCATCTTCACCACACTATTCTAAAATGACATGTAACTCAAATTTGCGACAATTCTTATGGAAGATGTTTAACTAAATTGACTTGTGCCAACATTTTGCACAAATATTTTACAGGTGAATGGTACTGCTGAGCAAACAAAATGACAATTGCTACTTGGTTCGATGCTTTTATTGACCTGACATTGACCACTACTAATTAGACTGGGCAAAATAATTGGCTCATGTGGGAACATGTAAATCCTTCCCCAATGTGCTCAATATTTTAAATTTATGGGTTGGGGAGAGACAAAAATTCAAAACTAAATTTCAATGTAATAAATATTGATATTACCCACATACAATGTAATGGTGGATATGCTCTTACATTAGAAATTTGAAAGTGTAACCCTAAGATTCACAAACAATGTTTATTTTTGTACAGCATATTTTCATGTTCTGGTGAATTGCTAGAAAGTTTTTAGCATTTATATAAATGAAGTGGCTCCATCTTGTTATAGGTGATCACCATTTACTCAACATTAGAAAAATGAATGAAACCAAAAAGAAGCACCTCATCACAAACCCCACAAGGCCTCAAAAAACACTCAACAAAATCAAAATTAGGGATAAAATTCACAAAGGGAAATGAACCAAGCCAACCACCCAAGCCTCAACTGCCTGACTAATGGAATCTCATTCCCTTCCAGACATGACAGGCACAAAGCTCTGAAAATACCTTTTTTTTCCAAGTAGGAGCATTTGAATTTTATGCAAGGGCCTTTTTGTTTGTCATCAGGTTGCTGAATTTTGGAGTGGGGGAAAAAAAAAACCACTAGTTGCTACACTAGAAAATTGAAAATAAAAACACTGGTTCCTATCTACCTGAAAAAACGAGTACACTTCTCTTGAATGAAAGAGGTGACAGAGGACTGGTGGATTCAATGAAAACTTGTCAAGAACAGTCCCAGACTCAATCTGCGCTCATCAGACTGATAACACAGCAAGTTAGCATAGACAAGATCTTTATCAGGGGTTATTTTTGGTCAAATTTGTGAGGTGGGTGAAACTGGTGATCCTCTAGAAGAGAACTTAGCAAAGTAGAACGGTTTTGGAAGCCAGTTGTATACTGGTAACATCCTAGATGCTGTGGTCTAAATCTGGCAAATTCAGCTTTTTTCCTCCTCAAAATATGGCGAATTAGTGACATTATTTTTCCCCCAAAAAACAAACCTGTGTAGGAGTGGTGGCCCCTTTATATTTGTCTCCAATCGACAAAAGCCCAAAAACAAATTCTGGTCCTTGTCTAGCACTGATGCATTAAAAAGTTGCAGTCTACATCTTGCATGCTACTCATGTGATTATGTTTAATATTTTTTGAGGAAAAGCTGTGTTGTTTTTTTTTTTTGTGGGTGGTGGGGTTCTTAGTTTTTACTAATATTCTACAAGAAATGAGCAACTTGAAGGACAAAACAGCATAATGAGGGACTTGTGGGGGAGTTGGCAACAAGCGCCATTTCAAACTTGAGTCGTGATCAATCCACTGACAAGCATATTACAGATGGGTTTGCAGAGGCAGCTTTCTCCAGACTTGTCCAAAGAGATTTCGTAATTCAGAAGTCTGTTGGTTGACTAGTGTTTCATTTAAGGGATGTTTTTTTGCAGTGTACCGAGGTGACCCTGTTTGTAAGTTGTGATTCTCATTTCTTTTGTTTTTGCTTTGCTTCAGTGGGGTTTTGGCATTCTAGAAGAAATTCTTTTATTCTGCCCATTCATTACTAACCGAGTTAATTCACCATCCAGAACTTGTTTTTTTCCTGAATGTCTTCTCGGAATGACTTTTTCCCAGTTGGTAATGTAACACTTTGTGATGTGGAGTTGACCATATTGTAATGTGGATTTGGCCATTTATCAAAGTGAACTTGGTGAAGTCATGAAGTGGATGTGACTTTTAGCATTTTGACAAAGTGGGCCTGGCATCAACTTGCCAAATTAATATCCAAGTTGATAAGATTCCATACAAGCCTTGTTCTTCTTTATTGTTCGGTGAGGAGAACACCAGACCATATGGTCCATGACTTGCAAATCCCAGACCATATGGTGCTAGACTTGCAAATCCCACCAGTAGTTCTACTGGTAGTTCTACTGGAACTAATGATGTAATTACAGAATACTACAGTTTGTTGGATGCTAAGGGAGTAAGAGGACTTTGCCAAGTTTGGCTACAGGTCAGAGTGCAAAGTAGATTTTTTTTATGAACCTGCTATATTCTAGCTACATCCGAGAACCTGTGGTCTAATCTGGCAAAATTAGCTTTTTTTTTCCTCAAAAATTTGGCTACTTTGTCATTTTTTTCGAAATAAAGTATGTGTAGGATTCATTTCCCCCGCCCCCCGCTCTCCCCCCTTTCTTGTTACCAAGTGGGGAAATTTTGCCCCAACAAAATGCTCCAATGGACAAAACTAACTTAGGTTTTAAACTAAACAGTTGGAATTAGGCTACTTGTAGTGACTGGGTCTAATAGCCATATAGTTGGAGGCTCAAATCTGGGAGCCAAAAATTGTCAAAAGCTGAGCCTCAAACGAAAGGAGGGAATCTTCTACAGGTCACAAATTCTCTTTTAAACAATCTCAAAATTTGAGGAAAAAGCTTTGGCGAAAATTTTCACCACATTTATGTCTACTGGCTATGTTGTTATGGCAATTCTCTACTGCCAATTAATGCTAAATCTGTTTTGGAATGCTCACCACTTTAGTTGCATTGAAAAATTCAAAAGAGAGGTTGCCGTGCAGGGTATCACACAGGAATTTCATCGGTGCAGACTAATGCTGCATCCTTGCCAACTTTGTGTGGAACAAAGGACTAAACAAGCGGCTCATGGCACAGAGACTCTGACCTTTAAATGACATCCACAAGGATGATCCACAAGGATGATAAATATTCAGCATATTAGATTGGAAGCACATGTTGGTTAGCATGGTGGAGCTCAAGTAGATCCTTCAGTTGTTGTGGTGACATTTTTGCTCAAATGAAAAGTCCCAAGCAACATGCTGAAAGGGAACTGTTTGGAAAATTTCCAAGAAAATCATCACAATTCAAGGAAAAAGGTTTTGCAATTGTCAAGACTTTTGGAGGATTAAGGCAGATTTCTAGCTTTCTTCTTTTTGAAGTTGCCATATTTAGTTAATGGGTTCTATTGGTTGGCCAACATGCAATATTATTCTTAGATTTTCTACTTCTCTATTTGTCTTGTAGTTTAGATTTGACTAAATCCTTTTGTGACTGATCGCCACTTTTGGAGCAACATGAGAAAATTGAAAAAAAGCCATTGCTTACTCAAGTTTGGCAAGGACATGTTGAATATTTAATATATTTTGAATATTTAGTTTTTGCAAGTGGATTTTCAATTTCTGGAGTTTTCAGGATGTCTGAGAAATCAGTAATAGACTAAATGTGCATTCACACTTGGTGTTAGGGACTCTAGTGTTGAGTCCCTTAACACCATACTAGTCATTTACGACTTAAACTTACTTATCATGAAGATTTTAGGTTAGATTAACATTCACTTAACATTAAGCTATTGCCCATTTAACATTGGGTGCCACCTAGGATGCCACTTAGATTTTGTTTTAATGTTGATTTAACACCAAGTGTGAATGCACCATAAGAGATGTGGGATATCTAAGTTTGTCTACATTGAGACATAATTATGCAGTTCAATGTATGGATCAAGTTTGAATCTGGGTATTTACAGTCTAATCGCATCGGGCTACATAAATTTTATTTTGGCTGACTTTTTTACATACTGGGTCCATAATTTCCCAAAACTTTCACAAAAATAAAAATAATTTAATTTTGCCAAAACCATTCAGGTACTATGATATGGCTGAACTGTTTCCATAGTGAACTCCACACGAACCTAGAATGCTGGGATACCAAACTTTAACCGATTTTTTATGCAACCCTGCAAAACTTTATTTATAAAACACATTGGAGATTTGGAAATTGTACAAAGGAATATGAAAAAGGAGAATCTGCAGGATGCCAAGTTAGCTCAAGGTAGATGTCAAAACCTCTCCATATAAAAATTTGACTGCTTCTAATAGGGTGGTTGAATTTTTTTATGTCAAAAATCAATTGCTTGCAATAGGTCAGCCATGGTGACTGGAGGTTTGTCCTGAAGGGGTGGAAGTCAGGAAGTAGATAAGTCTATGACTATTGCCCAACTTAAAATGAAAGATACTTGCATTCTTTGTAATGTGATTGAAATTTTTTGATAAAAAAAAGATCAAAATAAAAAGATGAAAGCTCGTTGACCTTTTCAAGCTCCAAATGACATTGGCACAATTATATAAAAACATATCAACTTATTTGTGTAAACATCAAAATAAATGTAGTTACTTACTTAGATTTCCACATTGGGTGATGCAAGATGTATCACACGGAATGATAAGTTTTGATGGGCAAATGCCACAATGAATAAATTTTAGGCTATGAGGTCATTTTGGCACTTGGAGTCAGATAAGATCTCTTAGGGTTTAAAACATTGGGCTCTCAAATATTTCAACTCTTGTTTTCTATATACATTATTTTACTTTTACTTTTTCGTAATTATAGATGTTTCATTAAATGACTCAAGGCTCTTGAAAAATGGCGCTATAATCCTAAACAATGGTTTTTTCCAATTTTCTGATGGAGCCAGGGCAGCAAGCATCGCAGGCAAATTTCAACATAACTAAAGACATAAATATTTATTTCCAGGAATTCTTAGAACTGTAGCCAGTAGACATAAATATAGCGACATACTCCCCCAAAAAAGCAGTTTTCTGTCGCTTTGAGTCTTTTAAAAGAAAAGAAAAGAGAGAATTTGTGACAAAATATTCCATTTCCACTAAATTGTGTTGCCCTTTGACGATTTTTCACCCAAAGAAATGACTAATTAAAAATTTGGGTTAGATTTAATTCTATCTCCATTTCTTTCTAGGTACATGAGTCGTTTCTCCTCCTATGAAATGTGGGCCATGACTGAAGAGTTATGCATGTGCAAGGTTATAGGAAATGAAGCGACTTGTATTTTGAGCTTGCTAGATGACTTGAACCTTCTTTGTAAAATGTAGTTAGTCAACATGGACCAATTTTCTTTGTTTCAATTTGGAACTTTTAAAATATTTATCTACATGGATTACAAAACTTTGTACAATTCATCAAAATCTCATAAAATTTCCAAGTGTGCTCTTAGAAAAGAATCCAAAAGAGGTCATCCTAGATTTGAAGATGTAGAAAAAGTGCCTAAGAAGATTTAGCCAAAGCTGGCTATAAACAGGATATCAAAGTACAAATCTTTAATTATCCTCCTATATTTTTTGGTACACACTGAAAACCAAATATAGAGATCTGATCATTTTTATTATGTTTTTCTCATTTCTGGCAATTGAAATCATCAATAATCACTTCATTTTGAAACTTTTGTTTTTGTTTTCACCTTCAGGCAAAATTTCAAGAGTAAAAGAAAAGGCTGCTGCAGTTCACCACCCTAACTTAGTGAACTCTTTCATCCTCTACACATAACCTGTTGCTTACGAGTAGTCTACAAACCAAAAGAATTCATAGGCCTCCAGGCATGATCCTCTTGGAAACATGGACAGTGATTAAGGGCAAAAGGTTGTTTCTTTCTCTCCAGGTGGAGCCAACATTCGAATGCAATCAAATCATCGAGCACATGAAAATAGGTTACAAAGTTTTGAAAATCCTCAACAGCTGGAATCACAAGATATTAAGGTGATTGGTCAGATAGGCCAGCTACATGAAATGCCCGGAGGTCCCCAAGGTATCTAAAACTCAAAAAATCTCGAATCCAGGTCCTTGAGGTTGGTCCGTCCATTATTTGAGAAGGAAAGCACAAGTGAACAAAAAAATTATTCCAAAATCATGTCTCCCCAGTCCACCTGCTCTTTTGTATGCAGACAAAACAATGTATCCATCTGCTAACAACACCCAACCAATCTAAAAGGTAAAAATCCCTTTTGTCCAAGTAGTATGGAAAAGAAAGACAAACTCCACTCCACTCTTCTGTGGGTGCATGAGGAGACACCACATCCTCACCTAGTTCTTTCAACTTATGCCAGTGGAGCCATCCTAGCACTTATAATGCTTAGCCCCAAGTCTTATGAAAGATTAACCTGGTGGGAGGCAGAGATCAAACAACGCCAAACCTTTTACCATTTGTTTTTCTATCCAGTTTTCAGTAAATATAGCTAGCATCACTAGTGATCACCCCGAAAAAGATTTAGCATTAGTTGGGGTCTGAAACTAATGCAAAATCTTTTTCGACCCCAAAATTCATGTAAATTGTGTCTGAATATTATAAATATCCCATTCTTAGACTAGGTCAGGGTCTCTGACAGTTTTGGGTGATTCTTTGATTTTTCAAAGAACCACCGGTTTCAGGTATTTGAAACATTCAGATTAAAGAACTGGCCAGTACCGGTTATTTCAGAAAATCAGAATAAGAAACCTGGTCAGTTCCAGGTATTTCAAAACCCTCGAAGCACCACTGGTTTTCATGAAAGGACACTTTCCCAGTTATTTGGCTGTTAAAGTTTTACCGGTTTGGAGCTGAAGGTAGGTACCATGAATTTATCTTTTCCTGGGTCAGAGCCAGGGGCAGGTGCTTCGCAATTAAACCGGTTATATACATATAGCTGGTCAAGGAGTTGAAGGTGCTGGTTCACCGTTGCCATATGATGGATGGGCCGGGACAGATGGGCCGGGACAGGCGGGGAGGGGGGAGGCGAGGTTTGTGTTTGTTTCCCAAAAAATACTGTCAACATTATTATTAGGGTAATGCAACATGCAACAGTTAGAGTGAGGGGGACACAGACAGCAAAATTGCCACAAAACACATGAGCTAGCTGCAGCAATTTTGTTTTCTAACTAAACACGGCCAAGTGGAAAGATTGCTGCACCAAATGCAGTTATAAAAGCACATGAGCAGCACATGATCAACTCGAAGCTCATCAAGCAAACATTCTCCTGTTGAGTCCTAACTTAGATCGATTTCAAAGTGGGGTTAAATAATTGACAGATTTCTCATGCAGTCCAGTTGACATACATACGCTCCCTAGTCACTAGCTGCTAGTAACTGAAATTGATTAGAAAGCAGCAGAAGTAGGACACACCCTTTACGAGTGAAGACCTATCTAGCTAGCTATGCTCCTTATATAATTACAAGCAGCATTATGGTAGATACCCATCAAAAAGCTGCTTGCAGTAGTTGAGTAATTTGCATGAAAAAGAGATAAGTGTCAGAAGAAGAAGAAGCAGCAGCAGTAGTTTGATTAGAAATAATGTAAGTAAAGTTGTCTCAGAGTCTATATACTATAGTCAAGCTGGGGGTGCCTTTATTATAACTAGCGTGGAACCAGAGGATGCCCAGGGATGCCTGGCACCTCCTCCTTCTGCTGCTGCTGCTGTTGGTGGTAGTGTGATCTCTCTCTCTCGTTGGAAGACTTTTTGTTGAGGAAAAAAGGTCTGGACTAAGTCAGTGCACGCATGGGCATTGCATGATCAGATGGCAGAGATGGCAGAGAATATGGTAGATGGGAAAGATGAGGCTGGTAAGTATGCACGCATTGGCTTCGTCACTGTCAGTGGTTTTTTTTTCTTCTCAAATTTTTGTGAAGTTGGTGGTCACTGGTGGGTTGGCGATCATGCACAAGAGGATTGAGCCAAATTTGGCTAGAGGTCAGAAACAGGAGGAAGTAGAAAAATTTACAGGATTCCTCCTTCTATAGATAATTTGCCAATTTGTTGGAGCCTATTCTCTAAATCTGTACCCTATGGTCAAATTCGCCATTATATAATCCTTGGAATATAGAAACTATGAAGTCCAAGGTGTTGGAAACCATCATAATTATTGCAGGATATAATCTGAATAATTTATTCACTCCATGTAAGACCATATTATAGTAGATTTTGAAAGCATAATAATTTTAAGTTTATAAAAAAAAGTAAATAATTTTGGGGCCCTTGAAGAACTAGCCCAATTTTACCCTATAACCAAACATTGAAAGTACCTCATGTTTCCCCCTTTCCATAATGAAATTTAACTAATTACCCATCACCAAATGGGTCCCTTGTAAATTTATTCAAAATTTTTACAAATATGGCCACCAAAATCCTTAATATCAAACACTAAAACTTCATGGACAACCAACAATATGAAAAACAAAAAAATCAATTATTCATTTTGTCAATGTGGAAATTGACCCTAGTCTATGGTAGGGTGACTTTAGATTTTTTTTTTCCCCCTCTCATAGTGTGACAACTTGGCCCCAAGTTCTCCAAAAAATCAGAAAACCCATTGTACCCTTTGGCACCTTCCTTTTTTTCTCTCGAAAATTCTCATTTAAAAACTACTAATTTTTTACGGGGTGGAAAAAAAAACACTAGTGCCACTCACTGAAAGCTTAGATATAAGGTGACAGACAGAAGGAGATCCCCAAAATTGGTGGTCAGGTCAGCGCCGGGTGCCCTGCCCAAGCTTCCCCCATCCACTTCTCCCCCCACCAACCAACCTGCGTGCCACCGCAATCCGCCATCACGGTCTTTTCTTTCCGTCGGGGTTCCATCCGCACAACGCGACGACGTCCCAAGGTGGTCGGGGGAGCGCAGACAAGAAGCGTGGCCAGCTGATTAGCTGCAGCACAGTATGAAGGAAGTAGGCATAGACTCTGGTAGCGTGGTCTAGAGATAGCTCGGAGGGTCCCAGCGCTGGCTGATCCGGGCCACCTCGTCTGGCTGACGCAGGGTCAACCAGTAGGGCAACACCGCGTGGCAACGTGATGATTGACAAGCCCGTGCGTGAGAGTAATAAAGCCGCAGTCTATAGAGGCGTCGCACAGGACAGGACAGACAGCGGATGAAGCATGTGATCGCACTTGCTGCGCAGGCGAATCGTGTACAGAACAGGGCACGGAAAGGTAGCAGCAGGAACTGCACGCTCCTTGCTTGCTTGCTTGCTCGCTCTTGCCTATCGGCTTGTCCGCCCGCGCGCCCGTCGAGGCACAGTGCCACTTGCATCATCATCCATCATCCATTATCAATAATACTCATCCCTAAATCTCCATTCATCGTGCATCAGCATCAGTTCTTCATCCATCTTCGTCATCCGTCATCCATCTATTTGAGCAGATGTGAAACTGCTGCTTGCTCCCAAGTACCATCATCGTTTATTTAATCCCCATCACCATCATGGCTCCGTGCAATTTATTATTGCATTTAACACATCTCGATCCACCTCACTTAATGATCAGCTAGGAAACTAAATTGGCAATTCAACAAGGCACTTGGATCACTCACTCAGAGTGTGTGCTCAATAATGTTGTTGTTGTTCGCCCCCCGGCCCCCCCCCCCCAAATTTACAAACTAGGGTTCATTTTGCACTTGTCTTTGCTCCTCACCACACGTTAAACTCCTGTCAAACTTAATGGTAGAATAAACTTCAACATTTCAAAAATCAAAATAGAAATTTAAATTGCCTATTATAATATGAATAGGAATGAATCAAAATACTGGCCATTGATTTCTTGGTATCTATCCTTATGTGGTAAGCAAAAGTTTGAAAGTTAGGTCATTGGTAAAAGGCATAGGCTTCACAATTTAGAATTAGCATTAAGTGAAAACAGTGTTTCATAGCCTGAAATTATGCAATACAACTTCTATGTAAAGGCCATGGGTCATTAAGCTCAAAGCTCCCCTCCCTTGATACTTAGGTTGAATGTTTTGGCTGTTTTGATGCGTGTATCATTTTGCAAGATTAAACGAACAAATATTGATAGGCTAGCTATTTTCAAAGATTTTCTAAAAATCTGGGATAGTTTTATATTAGCCCTGGATTTACCATGGCATGATAGTTCATCTTGTTTCCTCATTCCTTATTTCATCATTGGTTGCGTTTGACATTATGAATACAATTTTGTAGAACTCAAGCAATTCATGATATGAGGAGTTGAGTGACGTTAAAAATTATGAGGACATGTTGGTCATTGTTCGAATGTGCTTTGTTTTTGTTTGGTAAAAATTGTTGCAGTTCAATCACCTTTTTTTAATTCAATATATATTTTTATTTTTCCACTCATCATTTAAATTTCTTTTTGGCAATCAAAAGACCAGTTGATTTAATTTGAAACCGAATTGATGACCCCAGCAAAAGACTACAAAATAATACCTGTCAAAAAGACTGGGGCGCCTCTTCCTCAAAAACTAACACCCATTGGGCACGTAAAGGGAACATAGTGGGAACAAATTGGGGAACAGGGGAAAAATAAAAACCTAAAAGGAAGAAACCCAAGGCACTTGAGTGCATGCTTGGGTCTTCCCATTGGCTGTATGAAATTTCTCTTCCCAAAAGGGTTCCTCACCATTTTTGGCCGGGGCTAATACGCTTTGCAAAGAACACCCTACCTATTATTCTACTCCATTTAAGTAACAGTATTTTGTGAAATATTTATGTAAATGATTGGTGCTTCTTTCCCCCTGACAAATAATGACATTAATTATGTACCCAACTTAGTTTTATATATGTCCCCCCTCCAAGTACTTGTTTACACCGATTTTGCGCTATAAAAGCTAAACATATCACATGCTTGCATTGAATGTTGCTGCTCCTACTTGTGAAGCTGATGAGTTCCTTCCTTCCAATTTCCATCCCAACGACACAAACAAAGAGACAATCAAATCACAAGTCTCTTTTACTACTGCAGAGCTTCAATTCTCCATCAAAATTATTTAGAAAAATATCCACACCCTTTCTAGCTGTCAAGGCATCTTACTTCATATTTCTTTATTCTCAAAACATTGTACTTGCCATATAGAAAGTTATATTATGATGATGACGGTGATGATGGTTTGTGAACTCTATTGAACAAATTGAAATGGTTAAATGAATCTTCATATTCACCTTGGTCATATTCACCTTGGTCATGTACGACATGCTCGGTGTTTACACACAACAGCATGGTAGTAGTATATAACTACTACCCATGTGCAACCCAAATTGGTCGGTTCCTAAAAGATGTGTAGTTTACAAACTTTGTCTCAAACACAAGAAGTTTAATGTTAGGTTGTTGCAACAATTATGTTTTTCCCTTAATGGTTCCTATTTTGTATGATTTCTTATTTATCGTACAACACCATGACATCCTGTCCAAGAATGGGATAACTTATAAATAAGATGATGATTTATGGACACTGGGAACAGCAACCTAGTTAATTCATAACTTGATTAGAACACCCCACCCACGCTTAGTTTCACACTCGAGGATAAGTCCATCAGAACAGTTATTAGTTTTGAAGCTAACCTTAGCCATGTTGGGACTAAGACAGTTAATGAGGGTGTGCAAGTGTGATAGGAACGTAATGCGTGATGTGGTCCTCTGTGCAGACAGACAGGGAGGAGGACTTATTAGAGGGAAGAAGGGTCTGCACGCATGTGTGAAAAGGGTTACATGACATGGCTTCCCAACAATAAAGACAGGTGTGTGAAGTGTGAATGGATGTCAATTCAGTCTTGGTAGGAGAAAAGGTTGAAAGAGCATATAATTTTGTCAAGTATGATCCATGAACAACAATGTCTCTACAACTACAAATTGTAAAGAAGTCGAAGAAATATCCTTAGTACATAAGGCCCAAGGCCATGGGCTTTCCTGGAATAAAGGCCTGCTCAAGCCAATCCCAAGCACAAGACCTATTTTGATAAAACCTATGGCCAAGGGCTTTATCACACATAAAACCTTGTGATGTTTTTCTTTGAGGGGTGCAAGGATTCTGTTGTCTAAATGCCCCTCAAAAATCAGAGAAACGAGTATTGTGGGTGATGTTGTGAGTATTAGCAGTATTACGTATTGGAGGGCACCTTATATCCATAAATACCCATCTGAGAAAAAAAATATTCACCTGCTCTTTAAGGGACAAAGAGACCCTATACCTATAAGATGTAAGATCCCTGCAACTGTAGTGGAATAGGTGGAAAAAAAAAACTCCTCCTCATGTAAGACTGATTTCTGTCTGTTTACGTTCATGATACCCAGGTTTTTTATAACATGGTTAAACTTAATTAAAACACACTATGGGGGTGGTTCTATGCATTTATGAAGAACCTCAGGTTCCAGTTTTGAAAATAGATTAGAAAGGTTCCAGTTGTAGTTACATACATAAAAGGAATTGGGAATCTTGTTCTTGGTTCAATTCTTCAAAAAAGAAATTCTCGTCATGGTTCTAGATCAGGACTTGAAAACTAGACCCATCTCCAGGTAACCCAGAGTGGAACTAGCAGTTAGCCACTAGTTAAGCTCCAATCATCCTTTCTCTTTTCAATAATCTCAGTTCTGATGGCCACATAAATGGAACGGGGAATTCACTTCTTCCAAAAAATAAATTCAGATTCTGGTTCTGGAACCAAGTCCAAAAACCAGACCCGTTCTAATCAGCGTTGGGTGGTTCTTGCCTTATATGAAGAACCTCCAATTCCGGTCTATAAAAATAAAATTAGAATGGATGTGGTTTTGGTTCTAGTTCTCAAAATCAGACCCAGTCACGATTCCTGGTCTCAAATCGACAGTTACCTGTTGGTTAATGCCTGGTTCCAGATCATCTTTTCCCCAACTTTCTGTTTTTTTCAAAAATTTCGACTTCAATTCTAAAACTGGGTCCAGGTTTCGATACTGGTTCCAGAACCAGATCCAGTTTTAAGCCTGGTTCCAAATCTAGTTCCAAATTTCAAACCCAACTCTAATTGCATTCTGGGTAATAATAACCTAGGGAGTGGGTGTTGTTTTCGTTCTTTTTGAGTTTAGGGCAAGTTGTGTAAAGTGGCCCCTACACTGGGGCCATGGGAAAAAACAGAACAAGATTTGGGTTGCTTCTAAATGTTCCATCCTTGTTGCACTGAATGAACGAGGGTCTTTTAGTTCAATTTTAACCTTTCCTGGGTTAAATACAGTCACCAGGAAACCTCAATGTTCAAGAAGGTGAAGGTACCAGTCTAGGTGACGGTTCACCCTGGCCATGTGAGGAGCAGTGTTTTATTTTTTGGTTCAATTTTGTGATGTAGCCACACTGATGACCATCCATAAGAAGATGTAGCCAAATGTAGCCATAAAAGTAAGAAAATAAAATTTAAAAAGTATCCTACTGGGGAATTATTTTTATTTTTCCAGAAATTTGGTGATATGAAACCCACAAAAATAACCTTTTGCATTTTTAGAGAGAAATTTCCACAAACAAAAATGGCTGGAAGTCATGAATTGCCTCCTTTTAAAACCTGGGTAAAAACAGAGAGTGGTTGTTGAATTGGTTGTAGGAGGGGATCATAATTGCCTCATTGGGTGCTGGGGAGAAGGGTGAGATATAGGCTAAGGGGGTGGTACAGGGTGGCCGTGGGTGAACCAGAACCTCCACTGGTACCATGGTAAATTATAGTTACTCAATCCCTAGAGCTAAATCAAGCAAGGTAGAGCCTATCTGAGCTGAAGTTAACATTTTCTCAGTTAACTATCAGCTCTAAGAGGCCTTAGAGCAGGCGGTGAAGGTACAAGTGTAGGTGCTGGTTCACCCAGGGTCGGTGGCCTTGGGTGAACCAGCACAGAGTGGAGTGGGGCCCGGAGGGGGGAGATATAAGTGTGAAAGAGTGTGAAAGAGGTAACTATTCCGTGGGTACAAAGAATTTGGACCATTATGAGTTACATTGATAATGGAGAGAGGAAGGCAATGGGAAGGGAAAAGAAGAAGAAGAGAAAGGGTAAAGAAATGAGTCATGGTAGACCGCCCTTGCAGTAGGCCGGAAGAAAGGAGCACAAGTCACGCAGCTTTTGGCTCACACCCTTTGTGCCGCGGCCCTCCCTTGGCTGGGCTTCCCTTTTCTGCTGCTTGCTTTGTTTCCCTTCCCCTGCCCACTTCTTTTGTTGCCTCTCCGCCTGCATTGCTCCTCCGTGTTTTCTGCGCTCCTGCTGCTGCTCCAGGACGCTTCCTCCTAGCCTGCTGCTGCTTCTTTTGTTGTTCTTGTTATTATTGTTTGCCTGCTTCCTTGCTCGCTCGCTCCTTCCCTCCCTCGCTGTCCCGTCTCCACACTAGCTAGTTCCCTCCCACCTCATGCGCATACTTTTCAGACTATAACTCCTCCCAGCTTCTTCCCACAAGTCTAAACAAAGCTTCATAGAGCAACGTGAGAATCACTGTCCTGAGCAGAGTAGAATTTCCAGTAGAGCATATTCAGCCTGTAATAGTGATCTTTCAGCAATGGGGTTTTGAATTAATCTCGCGGCCGCACAATTCTAGTGACCATGAGCTCAGAGATTATTGATGCAGTAGTAATATTAAGCTTGGCTTCCCGCATTTCAGAAGCTTTGGCTTTGTACCATATATCGAGCTGCTTTGCATGCTGAGTTCATCTTGGCTGTTGCAGCTTTGGGTGCAATATGCATTGATCTCTGGAGACAGCTGGTACTCTGAGCTCGTGCTGATCAGTGAAGAAAGACTACTGCATGCATGCCGTGTCCGAGTTTTCAATCGAGTCCAGAAAATTTTAACCACACTCTTTGGAAAGTGAAGATCGTCAAGGTCTGTGCTGATCATGTGTTGGGCGCCGTTATATGAGCGCGAAGATGGCCGAGTCCCGCAGGTTCGTCGTTTGCTTTGACTAGGGCAGCTGGAGTCCATCATCCCCTAGCTAGCTCGACAGATAGAGGGAGATAGGGAATTGTGACTTGGGCCAAATTGCAGCTAATCAGTTTTACCGACATTCCCTCATGGGATTGATGCAATGAAGATAGCGAAGCTGCTGGCTTCTGGAGATTACTAGCTGGTGCTTGCACTAGATCAAAACCAGGGCGCTCGTTGAGTGCCAGCTTCTTTCCAGTTTGCAATTATCAAGTTCCTGGAAGCGAAGCCCAGGAAAAATCTGCAGGAGACGTTGAGGACTCCAGCAGCTTGTTGAAGCAGCAATGTGTGACAGGTTGAACCCAGAACTGCACACTGGGAGTTGTCATGACTCGGCCCGCGCCACAATCAGCTAGCCACAATAGTACGCACAGCCGATACACACCTCCAAGACAGAAAGCAGAAACCGGAAAGCAGCACCTGGCTGCAGCAGCAGTACTAGAGCTGCTGCTGGTCTAGGAACAAATCTTCTGCAGTAGTAGTGCTGCAGCAGCTGCAGCTTGCCTGCAACCAAAATGGGACGTCATTCTTGTTGCCACAAACAGAAACTGAAGAAAGGGTTGTGGTCGCCTGAAGAGGACGAGAAGCTGGTGCGATACATCACCAAATACGGTCACGGCTGCTGGAGCGCTGTCCCCAAACAAGCTGGTGCGCAGAACTACGCTTACAACCCTGACCTATGTCATGCAGCAGCACTGGGATCATCATCACTGATCAGCAGTAGTCCTTGTCTAAAGCTCTCGATGTCCAAATCATTCATACAAAAATATTCACTAATCTTGACAACATCCTGTCAATCCTTGGATCTCATTCATGGGCAATCCCAAGTTCAGACATCATAGACATTTGCTGGTCCCTCCAGCGCGATCTGTATGTCGCAGCGCGTTAGGGTATAGATCTGAAGTTTGCACGATTGAAGATAGGATGACGCAGCTGCAGCCTGCTGGATTCAAACTGTGAATAGTCTGCTTGAGCTCTGAGCACATCATGGGTGTTTCTGTGTTTCACTGCAGGGTTGCAGCGTTGCGGAAAGAGTTGCAGACTGCGGTGGATCAACTACCTACGGCCGGATTTGAAGCGCGGTGGCTTCTCGTCGAGCGAGGAGAAGTTGATCATCGACTTACATGCTGTTCTTGGTAACAGGTCTACTAAATCTCACCTAATGGCGTTCTTACGTCTCTTCTTCTTCCTCCTCTTCTTCTTCATCTCTGCCAAGCTTTACAATTGCATAGAACTTGCATGATGTTGTTGGAAATGTTCTTTCTGGATAAATCATATATAGTCCGTCCTGGAGAGTCCCAGAGGCTCTAGCAAAACGCGATTTCAGCAGCTCACACATATTACCCACAATGTCGATCGAACTCCACATTATAGATACGAGTTGCTTTGATCCGGTTTTCGCTAGCTAGCCTCAACTGTGATGGATTGAGCACTGCAGGCTTTGAAGTCTAGAAGCAGAAGTGCAGCTGTGATCTGCAATATAACCAAGGATGAAGCAGTAGCTAGAAGGCAAAAATTACTGCATTGGGAACTGAAGAAGAAGCTGAAATTGCTTATGCATTCATCTGATGCGTCGTCATGTGTGCATATATTACAGGTGGTCCCAGATTGCGACACATCTTCCGGGTCGGACTGACAACGAGATCAAGAACTTCTGGAACTCGTGCATCAAGAAGAAGCTGCGCCAAGTGGGGATCGATCCCAACACGCACATGAAGCTGCAGCAGGTTGCAGCCACACCAGCTGGAGCTCTTCTAGTGCAGCATGCGTCTAATCACGTGCAGAATATCTCAAGCATGAACTGCCCCCCGTCGAGCACAGCTCCTAGTAACAATCCCTTGCAGACTTACAACAAGCTGCAGCTGCTCGACATGAGTAGCACCGGAGCCTTCAATGGCAGATCATTTGCCACTACCCATCACGACTTCAAAACAGCAGCAGCAAGTCAGAGTTCCAGATTGTTGGTGAACCAGGCTAGTCCTCAAGCAGGCAACTACCATGGGAGTAGTATGCAGCAGCAGCAGGAGGATGTGACGTTCTTGGGAGCTGGAGCACTTGCGCAAAAATCACAAGTGGAGATGATGAATTCGGGAAAAAAGTACGAAAACGAATTGCAGAGCAGAAACTGCAGATCCTCCACAACTGCTCCTGCTGCTGCTGCAGGGCTGCACACGAATCATCATCCCGGCCGGGGTATTCACAATGGTTTTCAGCAGGGCTCCAACGGTCTTCTCTCCAGCTGCACGGACAATGTGCTAGAGAGGCTTCTGTTCAACAATGCCAAGCAATCAGGGATGCATCACTACTTGGCACCAAAAGCTGGGACTGGATCAGCTGCTACCGGATTGCAGCAGCTGGGATTCGAACCCATGAGAAACTGTACCAATTTGATGCAGAACAGATCAGACCCCTCCGCAACTACTCATCATGATGAAGCTCAGGCTCAGGCTGGTAGATCAGTAGGAATCAAGGGCGAGTCGACGGCGCAGCATGTGTGTCCTGCAGCAACAACCGTGGTGCCCAATGCGTTCAATCCTGCCTACTGGCTCTTGCAAGGATCATCAGCGAATGCAGCCATCTCGCAGGCTGATCAGGAAGCTTTAGCTGGTTTGGGGACTCGTCCAGGAACTCGCGCGGGGACGTTGGACGAGATCTTGCCTCCTGCACCTTCGAAGCTGCATGCCACAGCTGCTATGATCATGTCGACAAATGCAGCTGCAGGGGACGGTTCGTCTCTCATTTCTGCTCAATCTGGCAGCAGACAAGATCAACGTGGCCATGGGATGAAATTGGGGCGCGGATTTCCGGATTTCTATGCATCATCCGCAGCCGATCAAGATCATGGTGATCTGAGCTCAATCACAGCGAGCATCAACCAGGCTGCCGGAAACGACGAATCTGGTAGAATCCCGTCTCACCAGCTGCAGCTCCTGCTCTCATCAATGCTGGAAAAATCGACTGGAGATCAGCAGCTGCATCAAAATGCCTTGGCAGGCGCAGGACGTATGCAGCAAGATCAGAAAAGTAATGAGATGACGATGAGCTCCAGGTTGCAAGCAGCTGCTGACCATCACGGAAGACAGCAGCAGGCCGCTCGCAACCTGCAGTGGGACAGCAGCGTCAGCAGCACAAACAGGGAAGCTATCACGCCGGGTACAGCAGCAGATACTACCAACACTGATGTTCATCAAACTGGATTCTTCCACAGCATGATGTGGGCGAATTTCTCAGAGAAAGCTGGTGCAGCAGCTGTGCAGGATCGACATGATCAGCAGCTAGATCGAGGAGCTGGAGTTGCAGCTGCATCTTCCGATATGGTGTCAGCTAGGGATCAGAGCTGCGATCAAATTAGCATTGCACTCAGCGCCTCGCCGGAGTCAGACGGCGATACGGTTATGCAATGGTGCAACGATTTGACACTCCCAGGCCCTGATCCTGACGTCGATGATCAAGATCATCAAGGCACCGGGCCACCACCAGCTTCTTCTGCGTCGCAAGGTGGCTCTTCTTCTGCACCGCCGCCCATGATCGACTCTTCTGCACCTTGGCAAATGCACCAGGCGCCCACTCATGGAACCCCTGATCTGTATAACGCGCGTCATGAATCCGGTCCTCGTGTTGGCGCAAGCGGCGCTGCAGCCCGGCCTTGCAGCATGTCACAAGAGCTCCAACGAATGGCAGCTGTTCTCGACCAGATGTAAGATCAGCTAATTGCGCACTTGGGGTACCAAGGACGTGATCTCCATCATTGCTTCCACAGATCCAAATAGTAATACATTACAATCTACGAGATCCTCAAAACCGTAAAACCTGCAGCTGCTGCAGTGCAGATCATGTCAATGTCCGCATTCATACATAAATACATACATAGCAGCCATGAGCAGAACCCGCGCGCACCACACTTATAAAATCCTTAAAAACCCGCATCAATATGAATTCATTCCAGATTGTTAAACGTACATATGCAATTTCAATCATGAGCTACATAGCATCTAGCACACAAGCAGAAGCTGCAGAAGTAGCTACTCTAGTAGATCATCAAAACTGTAAGAACCTCAGCTCACACCTTCAGCATTCATGCGTGTAACTGGCTAGCTAGCTAGGACTCTTCAAGAGCGGATGCCTGCAGACAGGTTCTATCTATATTCAAGTTGTCAAGTGCTAGCTCTCAAGGAGAATTCAGCGCAACATTCAGCTTCGGGTCACGAAAGGCGAAAGCTTCACAATATGATTCATCAAATTTTATCAAATTGTTGCTGCTGCTGCTGCTGCATTATTCTGATATACTTACTAGAGATCTGCATCTATTGATCAGTTTATAGCCTCCTGGATCGTTGTGTTTTCTGCATCACAGTACTCACCTGCATGTTTAACCCGCAGGCTGCTGTACGTCGCACAGCATGCACAGCAGCAATATCAAGCTGCTGCTGCTGCTGCTGCATGATGGTGTACAGCGCCAATGTAAGAAGAAAGAAAGTCCTGAATCAGCTGCACTGCAGGGCCGTGGCTGCTTGTTTGCAGCCTGTGGCATGCTAGCTGCATGCAGTTTGTTGATGATGCAGCCAGATTGAGCTGCACAATCATGCTTGCAACAAAGTCTAGATCGATGTATAAAAATTTGAACTAGGAATCACTCATGTGCATGTAGTAGTATTAGTAGTAGTAGAAGATGATGGCCTGCTGCAGCATCATGTGAAGAAGCTAGCTAGCTGGACATGTAAATCTTTGATTCAAATCATGTGGAAATAGACACAGCTCTGCAAAATTTCTCTGTGTGCTCAGCAAGTTTTGAACTGCAAATTTGTTTTTACATTCTTTGGAAACCCAATGACCTCATGCTTGTCACAGTGAATCCAGATTAAAAAATGTTTTGTATACATGAACTGCAATGCAATTACATACATGTCCGGTTCGCTATCATAGATTCATGAAATAATCAATATCATTATTCTGGATCTGCATCTCGGTTCAGCTGGTTTTTCTGAGCCGACCAGCTTGAAAAAATCTGTCGCAGAATCGTTGGTGAGCAGGTATGATTAGACGGTCGACACCCGGCCGGCGGTTTGGCAATGCAGCTTGAATGCCGCTGGAGATCAAGCTAATGTACATCTCTCAGCTCATCGTGCACCCAATCTCCTGCAGTGCACTACCAAAATAGATGAGGCTTGTTGATTCGTGATTGCTTGCTTGCTGTTGACTTTAGCATCATGCAAGTACCAGTAGCTGATCTTCAGCAGTTGCCAAATCTTGAGTCCACGGGCTGTACAAAGTCTTCTACATGTTAGAACTGTTCTGAGGAGAAAAAAATGTACTGAAAGACACATCCCAGCTTTTAGAACTTCTTCAAGGCAGGAAGGAACTCAGAATTCCCTGCTGAGAGAGTAGGTGCTAGCTAGCTGCTGCAGCTGGTAGTACTGTGATTCTAGTATAGTGAGATCATTGTAGTGTTTTATGTACAGATCTTTTGTTGATGATCTGATGTGATCATGAGGTCCTACAGTACTACTCCCAGTTTCTGCTGAACTCATCAGAAAACAAACAGACAGACAAACCAGAACAAACAAGTTTACAAACAAACAAACACCATAAGAATTTACTGGTCATTGCGAAACAGCAAGCTCCTTGTGAATCCAGCAGCTTCTAGCTCAGCAGCAGCAGGTCCAGCAAGGCCAGCAGCTCCCCTTTATTGCTAAAATTCAGCATGTTGACCAATGCAGTACACACTCTTCCAGCCAGCCAAGTGGACTTAGTCGAGAAAGGACTATTAGATCATCATCAGAGATCTGAGAAAGTATTGAGAAGAAGAAGAAAGATACATGAGATCAGAAGGAGAGGAAGAGACACTTAACATCCTGGAGAGAGACAATGTAGGGAGAGCAAGGACCACTAGTAGTGTTTTTTCATCCTTATCAATTCTAGTACAATCTTATGTGTGATTTTGAAATGATCTTGAACTGTTTTGGACCATGGAAATGTTCGAGTGTGTGTGATCCCAGGATACACTCCTTAGGTCAAAGGTGTTTCCAAGTATCACTTCAGATCTACCTCATACATTCCCCTTAGGTCAATTTCTGGGCAACCCCCTGGTTTCGGTGCCAGGAGCTCAGAGCTCTCCATGCCCTCCATCACCCAAGCATACTACAATCATGTAGATCACCTGGTTGAAGAAATACTTGCAAAATTCATTCTCCAACCCTTCCACTGTTGATCTGCTGGTTTTCATGAGCAAACTCACTTTGTTATGCCTCTGCAAAATCTCTCTGTGGCTAAGCCTCCACCCTGTCTTACTAATTCTCAAACCTAAAAGTAAATTAGGTCAATAACCATGCCAAGATCTTTTGTTCCAATCTGAGATCCTGTTGCTGCATCACCCAATCTCTCATTCTTCTCCCATTCTTGTAGGAAATAACCCTTCAAGACTAACCCTACTTTGATGATGTCCACACATGGGTTTAATTGAGATCATGTCCAGAAAAGACAAAGCACAATCTGCCCATCAATCTCCAAATTGAAGCCAAGCTGCAACAAGAACACAGATGCAAATTTTCAGCCTTCTGGGCATAATAATTTCTAACAAAAACAGTTGTAAAAGCTGCTCTTCACATTTCAAATCATCATGAGTCTATTATGAATGTATTATATTACAATATTGTCATACAGTCTATATATCAAGAGACAAGGAGGGACAGATATTCAAACCAGACAGGAATGTACCTTTGGAGGCTTGATTCTGAGCTCCACCCCCCAAACTAAGCCAACAGAGTGAAAACACAGTGCTAAGCTGCAAAAACCTCCTAGTCCTTATTCCTCTAGAACAAATCCTTCACCGAGGATGTTGGTGAAGGATGCAACTGCCATGATGAGCACTTCAAGCTCCAAAAGATCTCAAACTTAGGATGCCATTGCAAAATCCAGACAACCCATCTTTATTTCCTACATTCCAAACTGTGAATGCCATCTCTACATCCAAACAATTCTGGCTTCAATTCCCTACACATCAAACAACTGACTCCATTTCAACAGCCAAAAATTATAGCTTCAATTTCCTAAACATCAAAGAAAAAATTCCATTTCAACATCCAAACAATTCTGGCTTCAATATCCTACACATCAAACAATCAATTCCATTTCAATATCCAAACAACCCAAGTTTGGTTTCCTGAACATCAAATGGGATCTCAAATATCCTACCAAACCATAAATTATGAATTGCTATTTCACCATCCCGCCTACCTAACTTCATTTCCTACACTTCAAATGCCATTTCAGCATCCAATTGACTCATCTTCATGTTCTACACATCAAATGTCATTTCAACATTTAGCCAACTAATTTTCGTTTTGCTGCACATCAAATGCCACTTTGACATCCTACACATCAAATGTTATTTCAACAGACAAACCAACCCATCTTCATTACCTACACACCAACTATCATTTCAACCCATCCAACTCATCTTCAGTGCCAACACATCAAATGTCACTTCAATATGCAACCAACCCATCTCCATTCTCTGTACATCAAATGGCATTCCACATGCAACCAACCCTTCTCCATTCCCCATACATTGAATGGCATTTCAGTAACATACAAGCAACCCATCTTCAATAGAACATGTAGTAAAATTATGTCCTTGTTCGCAACATAAAAAACTTCACTAGGTAGTTGCAAAAATTTTATTTTATGCTAATGAAATGATAGCTAATTTATCATTGTGTGCATATTAATGCAAAATTATGAAGGTTCCATCCTCACATACACACATGGATAAAACATGAACTGAAAATAAGTATATCCTAAATTTACCTAAATGAAAAACTCAAAATATGTTGTTACTTGACTATACAAAAGGTTGGGAATTCAAAACTTAGTACCTATTATGCAAACAAGAGGCCACCAAGTGCTGACAAAGCACAAGCAAGCTTCTATTGTGTAGGAACATAAAAGCAAAACTAGAAATGATGAGACGAAGGATTTTTTGTTTTGATATTTTTATTTTTTATTTCTTGGGTAATCCACTTGATTGTGTTGGTAGTATCAACACACAAGGACAAGGCTATTGGAAATATTTACGCAGAAGGATGAAACTAACATGGTAAATTGATATTTTCAATGGTTGTTGAGTATTTTTGTAATCACACCTTCATGTAATTATGTAGTGAGTAGGTTTCAATGATGCACCAAAATCTAATAAAGAGATCAAGCTGATATGAACTTGTATATAACTTTTTTTTAATGGTTGATGGTGTCTTTTAACTCCCATAGCCAATGAATTTTTCTACATGGTATCAAACTTGGCTAAAGGATAGAATTTTTGGTGTGAGCAATAGTTAGAATAGCATCATGGCCAACACAAATAGTAATCAATGAAGATTGATCATTGGAGAATCTAAGCTTGAGGATGCTTCCAATTACAATGTTTAAAAGATTAAAGTTAAGACCATTCTCAACTTGGAAGGATGTGGGATGTAGTGGTCAAACTCATGAATCCAACCCAATGGACTATGGTGGTGGTTGGGCTCATGGTAACACAAGCACATTTCACGCCCATGAGTTTGAAGCCAAGTAAAGTATTTTTATCATTCACAAAAGATGATTTATTTGAAACATTGGGGACCTTTAAAAATCTCAACATCAAACGGCATGGTTTGGCTAAACATGTTCAAATCATAAGATGTCACAAAGAAGTTAAACTTGTATGCCAAGCTATATGGGATGGAGATGCAAGAAGGAGCATGATTTTATGATTTATTGCATCAAAGAAATCAAGACTAGCATAATAGTTGGAGAAATGTCCATCAAGCAATGGTTGGTTCATATTGTGCTTAGTGCATTGCCTCCAAGCTATTAGCACTAGATTCAATCATTCATACTTAGTGATAATTTGCCACTAGGGTGAAAGCATGAAAAAAGGAACTAGTCATGCCAAGGTTGAAGTCCTTTTCAAGGATTGCATTTTCCACATGGCAATTTTCTATTGGTTTATGTTGCATTTTTCACACACTTTTTTAAACTAAATATCAAATATGACATATAACATGATAAAAACTCAATTGTTTTTGCATCAAACCTTACATTATAATCAAATCTATAACTTTACTTTCAACCATGAATACAAATTCAAAACTATAATAGTGTTTAAAAACATTTGAGTATTAAAATCTAAAACGATATATGTATTTTTACTTTTTGAATGTTTTGGACACATGGATCCATTCTTGTGGAATATATTAAAATTCACAAAAAAAATTGAAAACATTTGGTGAACATTTAATAAGGGAAAAGGACTTTTGATGCAAAAAAACTACTTGTCCACATGTCTTCTTCAATGTTTTAAAAAAATAAAATGAGTTTTGAAACATGGTGAATTTTCATGAAAATTGTGTGGTTTCAAGTTTATATAAAAACATACTAAAAAAAATAATTACATTTTGATATATAGTGTTCCCATGATGATTTTTTGAAATTCAAAAAATTGTTTTAAAAATTGTTCACACATTTTTTGGTTCCTTCTTTCTTGCTTTAACCCACCATTTGATAAAATGGCTACCATAACTTAAGGTCAATTTTGACAGTTACAAAACAAATATTATTATTTTTCAAACAATGATTTCGTTTGTAAATTTTTTTCTTAAAAATTCCCATCATCTATTATAATATTGTGATATGAGTGTTGAAAGTATTCACATTATAACCTATGGTAATTATGATGATTTTCAACATGTCAACTTCATATTTACAGAAAATTTCATTTCATTATTTTGAAGACTATTTAATGACCAAATTGACCTTAAGTTATGATAATAAGTTGTTTTAAGAAAAGCAATGCAAAAGCAATTGAGCAAATTATCTAAATTGAAAAACATTTTTTATTCAAGGGATGAAAAATCGCAACATCAACTCTAAACTAGAGCATAAGAAATCACAAGAGCTGAAAGAAACATTGGATTCAGACAACAAGAAGATGGAAGGAAAACATTTTTGTTATGTTTATGGCAATAAAGAACATTTTGTGCAAAATTATCAAAACCAAAAAATGAAGCCTAAAAGGATAGAGAGTTTAAACCTAAAGAAAGAGGTAGTTAATAATGTAGATGACAATTGCAAAAGATGCAAAATTTGAATCTAAAGGTTTGACAGGGACCAATGAAGAAACAGTGAATTCACTGGTCTAATGAACAAGGACTAGTGAACTACACCCACATTTTGTAATAGTGATTGGAATTACAAAATGGAACTCATTTGGAGGTTGTAGACTTCAATATGTACATAATGCAATTGAATGGTGTGAAACATTCATAAAATTATAGAAGTTATGAACTTTAAAATTGAAAATCAAAATTTTTTGTATCAACAACAATTTGTGAATGGACTTTGGTTTGGTTTTATGATGGATTTCAATACTTGTTAAGGACTTGGTTTTAGTTTTTTAATGTAATAAGGAAGGAAAGATTGAAAGCTTTTAATTCATATCTAATGAATTCAACTACCTATGAATTTTATCTAATGGAAAACTTCAAATTTCTTTGTAAAGATCATTGTTTATGTTGATAAGCTACCCCATATGGTTGCAAGGTATTATGAAATTGTTGCATAATTACAAACTTGAACAAGATGAATGTCAATATATACCTTTACTTATTGACAAATATGGTACATTTTGGCATTTCATAAGGGAAAAAACGTGTATAATATTTTCAAGTGCCATGTATATAAATGTTTTCAAGATTTTGTGTGGCCTAGATTAATTTCACAATGCATATAAATTTTACTTCCAAAATTAGATAATAACAAATCCTTCATGAAAATGATTAATCCTCAAGTTTATACATTATTTGTTAGTCTATCAAATGTCGAAATACATCATGTCAATTCACATGCAAATGCATCTTCATGTCCCATTGACATATAATGAATTTATAGGAAATTTATATAATGTGCAATAGTAAAATAATTATGTATAGGACAAATTGGTTACCATAGAAATGAGCTAGCATTTTTAGAATACATTTGAACATGTATTATATGAAAAATGCAACCCTCAAGTATATAAATACTTGCCTAGAATTTTTACATGAACATTACAAAAACTAAAACACTTATTAAAAACTTCAAAATTGAAAAATTGAACTTTTTACTAAATTGTGAAAACTCCATACATCATTCTATTGCTTTCGTTTCTAAAGAGTTTTATACCATTTTTATATTATAGTGACAAAATATTGGAACTAGTATAAAGGATATTTTTGTATAATTTATCATATGGTCTCTAACTTGACAATTCCATGCCAAAACTTATTCATATAAATTGTGTTTTTGTATCATTGCCTTTCAATTTTGATAGGTGAAAATTGAACTTTTTGTCCTCCCAAGTGACATCAACATAATATTCAAGAATTTTAATAGGTCACATTACATTAAATAAAAGGTTAATCCTCTTAAAATCTTCTTTTTCAAATTGATATGGTTTCATAAAAAATTTGATGTAATCGATACACAATTTTTTAAACTATTTCCAATAGATGAAGATTGAATTTCATAATGCATTTATGATCATGGATTTTTGTTTTAATATTGCAAGATTCAAGCAACAAATTAAGCTATATTAAGATTCCAATCCTCAAGTGTGAATTCATCATCATTCGTCTAAAATATGTGCCACCCAAGTTAATATATATCATAATATCTTTTCAAGTTTGGTGATAACTAAATTAATTTTGGAAATGTTGAATTTTCTAGGAATTATCTATTTGAAATGTCAAAATGACCAACTATTTGACCTATTGCATCCCTTAATTTGGGGGGGGGGGGGGGGATTTTGGAATTTTTTTGTTTTTATAGTGAACATTCGACTAATTTTGCCATTTTTTGGAGATTTTAATCCAAATATATATATCCCAAAAATAATAATTTTAATTTTAAAAAATGTTGATTGCATCTACCTTTTTTGTGGTCCCTTCTTGAAGATTTCATTTTATGACTTTTAGGGTGAGAAAAGACTTTTTCTTTTTGTGTTTTTTTTTTTTTTTGTTTAAATTGTCTTGTCCTAGAGTGTCCTTTAGAAGGGAGCTTCGTACAAATGTGGTTAGGGATGAGAATTTCCCATCCACATTACAAAAATGGATATACCTAACCTTTAAATTATCATCCATGCTACTACAACCTAAATTATATAGGTAGCTATGGTACTACCTACTTACTTTACCTATTGCCTTTCCAAGTAGCCTAGGTGTTGTGGTTTTAGCCGCAGGCAGTGTACACTTGGAGTGATTGCATTGGTGAATTGGCGGTTATTGGGTGGTGGTCACTGGCCCCAGCCGCGACGCTGAAAATTAGTGTGAAAAGGAGTTCAAGGGCTTGTCTTCTTTTTCATCTAAATTTGTCGTCCAACTTTCATCCAAGACGTGTTTCCTGGTGCACTGGTAGCGCAGCGACGCAGCGACCGGTGCTGCTCGCTCGCTCGCTTCCTTCCTTCCTTCCTTCCTTACTTCCTTCCTTGCGCGGAGCAGGATTGCGGTGTGCGACAACCTTGAAGAATGGATTGCCCGTTGGAGCACAGACAGATTGCTAGTGGTGCTTCCTTGAAATCGTGGAAGGAAAAGATGAGTATGGTAGAGAAGAGGGTGAGGTGAATTTGACCCATTAGCGATCAAGTTTGTGTTGTGTGTTTTTTTTCTTTTTTGGCCCCCCTGTAGTTCAAAGTTCATAGGATATTTTCTGCGCTCATCTCGGAGCTTGAGAAGCCCAAAATTAGCCTACAAATTTCGAATTTTTTTGTTTGATTCGTTTTCAATCCTGCAATTTTGTGAACCTGGGTTGTTTCGCCTCTGTTGCTTGTTTTTGTGTTTTTTTTGTTTTTGCGTTTCTCGCTGACTTTTTCTGTTTCAGCTGCTCTTGCTTTAGTAGCTCCATACTCTTGCTTCAGCAACTCCGTGTTGTGTTTACTGCCTTAATCACCACGAGCTTTTTTCCTGAGGCCAAAGAAAGAATTGAAGTTTTATCCCAAGTGCAAGCAAATGATTGAGCTTTGTTTCCAAGGGGGAAGAAAAGATTGCGCTTTTCTCCCGAATGTAAAGAAAAGATTGGGCTTTTTCTCCCGAGGGCAAAGAAGGGATGTCTAGAAACCACAACCCCAGACTGCGACCTTACATACTTTGAGCTAAAACTTTGAGAGATTGTAACCAAATTTATTTACGTTGCTGAATTCGGTGGAACTGGTTTCGACTCAGGTCATAATTCACAGAGAAAAGAAGATTTTCATAGCTTGTTTTTATACAGAAATCATCAGCTTCTGCTTCTTCGTTGAGAAAGAAAGACTGTTGCAAGGACTGGACAAATTAGGGTTCGAGGTTTAAGCTTTTTGTTGACCGTAAAAGATTTTCCACAAATACCACAAATTTAACAAACCCATTTGCCAAAATCCTCGTACAAGACTTTGAGACAAAAGAAATATTGCTTTGCACAATGCTGGAATTTTGTTTAGCAATGTGAGGGGAAGAAGGTGTTGAGTTTGGTATTGCTATTTTTGACAGGGTTGTGAGATTCCCACAAGATACATTTGGGCTTTGGAGGGGAGCATGAGATGGATGCGTTGTTGTCCTGTTTTCACTCGGGTTATGATGCCCACTCACCTCCCTTACTATGTCAATTTCGTTCAGGAAACCTTCCGGTTTGAATTTCTGTGTTTGTGGTGGATTTAGGGTTCGGTACCCAGCAATTGAGAAACCTGAGATTGATTCTTTATTCAGCCCTTGGGTTTGACAAGTTGTTGTTCAGCTATGGTATGACTCCCCTTTGTAATCTAATGGAGAGAACAGCATGGTGAGATTGTGGGAGAAGAAGAGTCTTTTGCTTGAGGTTGATGTTGTTGTAGACAACAATCGGGGATGCCCCCCCATCAGGCTCTGCTTCAAGTTCTCACTTTCTTAATTTTCAGTCAATTTTACTAGGATGCAGATGCATGTGCATTTTTTGCACAATGGGTGGAAAGAATGTTGCAGTTACATAATTTTAACTCTTGGAGCATTTGCAGACTTTATAGACTTGAAAAGAATGAAGAATCCTTTGGTAGCCTACCACAGTGGAGTTTGTCAGAATCTGAGTGATATAAGATTCAATTGCCTTCTGAATACCAGGAATGTCTTGAGGAAAAAGGCCAAGAGGTTGCTGCTCTAGATAGGTCACAATTTGTTGTCTTTTTAGAGCAGCAACAACATAATAGCAGTTGTTTGGATGTTAGAAATTGGTCTGCAGCATTCATCCTTGGGTTGCAGTTACTGATGATGTATGCACCACTTTTTTTGTGCTACCAGAATGAAGTTTTATTTAGGCAAATAGTCAACTGGGGAAATCAAAGCAAAGCTGAGCTCCATTCTTTATCAGTTGAAGAGCAGGATCTTCAAGAAAGTTGGAAGGATGCAGCAAAGGCGAGGAGTCAGAATTTTGTAGCATAGGTCCTAATGGGTCCTCTGAACCTAAGCTGGTTTGGAGGCTACACAAGTTTTGAATGAGCTTGCAGCAGCCTCTACATCAAGAGAATCACAATTTCACACCTCTGTTCTTGATTTCAGAAGGGGTTGTGATCATGAGGAACCACAGGTTGCAGATATGTTGGTAGATTCTCATGGTAGGAGACACACATACTTAAGGATATTTCTTACAGAGAGTTGCAATCTTTGTTCCCAGTATTGCATGCCTGCAGAAGGTGTTGAATTGACCCAAAATTCCTGGAGCTTTTGTCACAAAGCAAGATTATGCAACTAGCAAGAATCTTTGTGTCAGAGGGAGTAAACAAGATCAGGCTCACAGGTGGAGAGCCAAGCATCAGGCCTGACATTGAGGAGTTATGTGAACAACCGAGAAGCCTTCCAGGCCTCAGAAATCTGGCAGTGACCTCTATGGCATTATCTTATCACAAAAGCTTGCGAGATTGCAGGCTGCTGGGTTGAATCAACTAAATATCAGCTTGGATACATTGGTAACTGCCAAATTTGAGTTCTTGACAAGGCACAAGGGACATAATAAGGTTCTGCAGTCCATTGAGGCTACATTGGACTTAGGTTTCTCTCCTGTGAAGGTGATGATGCTCCTACTGCTTTGCAAAAAACTGCACGTGATGTTGTTCTAAAAAATTTAATCTGGAGGTTCTGATGTCATAAATGGACCTGGTCTGTAAATTATTCAGTGTTTTTTAGCCTGCTCGAAAGTTTGAAAGTAAGAATACATTCCAAAATATGATATTTTCCTTTGGATATGTCTGTAGGTGAATACTGTTGTGATGCGGGGTCTAAATGATGATGAGATTGGCAATTTTGTGAGATTAACACAGGACAAGCCCATCAATGTGCAGTTCATTGAGTTCATGCCATTTGATGGGAATGTTTGGAATTCCAAGAAGCTAGTTTCATACATTGAAATGCTGACTGCTGTGGTACATAATCTACTTACTTTTTTTATGCTGTCAAAAGTTTTGGCATTTTCTATAAGGTTCTATCATGGGTGTGTTTATCATCACTGTGAAGGGATAACCTCATGACACAAACTCACTGGTTTGTGTTTCACAGAAACAGCAGTTCCCAGGTCTGCAGCGATTACAAGATCATCACACAGATACTGCAAAGAATTCTCAGGTGCCAGGTTTCAAAGGCACTGTATCATTTATCACATCCATGACACAGCATTTCTGTGCAGGGTGCAATCAACTACGACTTTTGGCTGATGGCAACCTCAAGGTCTGCCTGTTTGGGCCTGCTGAGGTTAGTAGGTGGATGCCATATCAAATTTGACCCCTGTAGTGTGACACTCATTCTGGACATTACATCGTTTCTATGGAAATCATTTCCTGTAGTATCTTAGTGGGTAGCATGTCTCTTGATCTCCCACATACACCCCCATGGGCCTAGACAAGTTTGAACATGCATTGTGGCCCTTTCATCTACTATCAGATAGAAGTAGATTAAAATCTCTCATCAATTCTCCTGTGATTACCAGCAACAGTGAGTGCTATAGCTTACACAAAAGAAACAATTGAATAAAAATATGAAGAACCAGCACAAGTTATGCAAGATCCCCAGCCCTCTTATTGGAATTAGGGCAATGCCAAAAAAATACACCAAGGTGAACACAGGGCTGACCCCCTCCACTGGCTGGATTGCTTACATAAGCAAGTCCATTTGGAGAACTGTTTGGTGTGGTGACCAGCAGTTGGGTACTTACAATGATCATGAAAGCAATGTTCAGGGTTTAGGGTTTAAACCCTAAATCCTAAACCCATGAATTGACATAATTAGCTCAACTTAGCTTTCTGTTCTCAATTGGTGCATGGCCCCAAACTGCAGGACAGGGAGCTGTAAACCCACACAAGCCTTGCAGTCTCCTCCTCAAAAGTTGCTGATCTGTCAGGTGAACCAGCAACCTCCAGTCCTTGTTTTCTGCTCTTGGCAAATGTTAATGACATCTTCTTACTATAACAAGTTGCATTTACAACTTGATCAGTTGTGCAATCTGATGGCATCACCTTCTTAGTCTGTTGTGCCTGAAATATTCGTAGTTGAACATGTTATCTTTGGATATTGCAATTTTGACAATTTTTGTTGATAGATTCTAGATTTAGTATTAGCCACTAGTACCATGGTTGGAGCATACAAGTTTCCATTGTTGGAATTTGGTTTGCCAGAGAAATATTTGAGTCGGAATTTCAGCCATGAGAGAATCTTCAATGTTTGAATGGCTTCTTTATTATAAGTTGAGAAGCCTCCTTTTACCATCAATTCTTTTCTTTGGTGTTTCCTTTTCCTCTCGGTTTTCCTTCTGTGTTTCCAATGTTCCTTGAGCTAGCCATCACATGGCTTAGTTTTTGCATTCCTTTCAGAATTCTTACTTTTGGAATTTTTTATGTGTTGATGTTGATGGGGAACAAGAATAGACTGTTGATATTGTTCACACAGCTTGGTAGTCCTATTTGATTCCTAGTATTTGGTGAACTTTCTTTGAGGTTCCTCTCCTCCGTTAGTCTTCCTTATGGTTTCTCGTTCTGGTCTGAAATGTTGCTAAAATTATTATTAGGTCATCTCACAATTTATATTCAGGTTGACTAAAATCCAAAGTATGGAGAGTTCTTTCTAAGTATGAAGATATATCAATTTGTCGGGTGAGACACAAAGAAGCTTTCTTTACATATAATGAAGTATTTGGGAATCAGGATATCCGACAAGATGGCTCGTTGCTGACCGTAAGTATTTATCCTTGCAAGCGAAACCATCAACTGGCCTGTAGTAGGTCAATCTAGTAGGTCTTACATCCCTTGATCATGGGGAAAACTACTATATTCAAATTCAAGTTCTATGCAAAGGTTGGGTGGAGGGTGAAAGAGGAATAGAAAGGATGGCCAGAGGATGATGCTAAATCAAACTATACTAGGGATTACTAGACAACACTGACACTTGCAAAGCTTCAAATTGAGAGAAGGTTTTGATTGCTTGCATTGATTGTTGGCATGAGCATGTAGAGGTTCAAATTGCTGTTTATGCGGCAAGATAATAAATTTTTCCTGACAATAGGCCCAGCAATTTTCACCTCTTTATTATTTTGAATCTTGTTTTCTCGAGGTGTCCATACCATTGAATCTCAGTAAACAGATGATAGTAAACTTAATTTGTCTTCCAATGAAAGTCCAATGCACATCCTTGTTTTCATCTGTCACCTTTCCACAGAACTTGGATTATATCAAGTGCATAGTGCAAAAGCTAATGGCTCAAAGTCACTTTAAATATAGTATTTAAGCTTATGGTTGGATTGTTGCATTTAAATCTCAATGGCAGGTATAGCACTTTATAATGTTTTAGCTTAAATGGTTAGGTCATTGGGTGCATTCAAATCTCAATTATGGGAGGGGTGCATGCTACACTCAGATATAGATTTTGGGTCTATGTTCCAAACTATGAATATTTGAAAGGGTGGACAAGCTCTCTGTAGCTAAGTTAGAGCAACTCTACCAGTGCATTGAATGTTGGAGAAATCCTATTGCAGGGCCACATACTGAGCATGGGTGGAGCTGCTCTTATTAGTCATGTCCATTAAAGTAAACCAAAGGATGAAAGACACTTTAGTGCAAGCTTCACTTGTTCAATACTTCTCCCTTCTTGTGTTCTGTTACAATAAAAGTTGGGAGGGTTGTTTACATTTTTTTGTTGTGGATACAATAATGTCAAAAGGCGCAAGAGACTAATTTAATTTAGGTGTTTAGCTGCATTAAAAGTTCAAGATACTCACTCTTACTCAAAGGAATGTCTTCCCCTTGCAACTACATCCCAAATCTTAGGATCTGGCAATGTTGGTGGAGTTTGACTGCTATGTAATGCAATTTTATTGCCTCAATCCATGAAGATGTATATGCTACATTATGAATCACATACTTCAGATCACTTGAATTCACTTGTCATTACTATGTGTGAGTTCAACTCTATGATTTGGATTGTTTTGAGTGTTCAACACTCCTTGCATCATGGCCAAAGTCAACATACATCCATTTTGTATCAATCAAGTGGCACTAAAGAGTTTGCATACATCCATTTGCTATGGTGGCACTGAAGAGTGGCATACACCCATGATGGGATAGTTGGATATTCCACAATGGAACTCCAACTTATGCCCTAAACTGCCTAACAAGTTGGAATACAAGTTTGCTGAGCTAAGTTTATTTTGCCAAGTTCACTTTACCCATTTCCCGAGTCACTTCGGCAAATTGCCAAGTCCACATTGCTATTTGGCTATTTCACTTCACCTGTTTGCCAAGTCCACATCACCAAATAGCCAAATCTAGACATCTATTTGGTAATTTTGCCAAGTTGGCTGTCCATTTTTTTGTGGCCTGCCAAAACTTTTGCCCCAAAAAATCATATAACCCCTGATTTCTTTTTTCACAGGTTGCCTAGGAACATTTTTCTTTCGAGTATGTAAAGGGATAACATGTATGTTTCAGTATGTTAAAAAAATAATTAGAGGGTAGTGTGAATTTTGAAAGGGTTCTTCTTAAGCTTCAAAGAGCCATAAAGTCCAAAAAAAAGAGGCCTAAATTATAGTGAATTGCTTGTACACAACTAATTACTGATGCTCATGTTATTTTGAAAGTTTTGATCTCCTTGATTTTCATTTTACTTTTCAGTTAGTCATACCATAACAATTTTGGTTTGTTTGGCATTTGTGAAGGATTCATAGCCTTGGCATGGAATTCTGTCCATATCCACCATGTTGTAGGGAATTTGATTTATGAAAGAACTAGAAACTAAGTCCCCTCCCCAACCCTCCGACCTCACCCCACAAAAATAGACTCACACAAAAACAATTGAAACCAATGTGTATCCCGAATAAGATCCCAAAGACAATAGTTTACATGAATTATGCTTACATGGTTACCTCAGTACCTTAGTCAATCCGAGACTAATTATATTATTTTCAAAATGTTGAAATTTTTCAATTTTAATTTTTCCAAATTAAATAATATTATGAAGGAAAATAGTGGATATTCAAGAATATTTCATTTGTTGAAATGAATGTTTCAAAATTAATTAATTAATTACTTGACGGACAAGTGTTGAAATGGCCAAGGTACTACAATATATGCTATCAATGCTAAGATTTTGAATGGGTCACAAGTTTTGTAATGGTGAATTTGAAGTGAAACAGAGCCACATCAGCATAATCTTACTCATGGGTTCTTGCCACAAGGGTGTGAACAAAAATTACCCAACATATCCAATTCCAAAGTTGATTATTTAGTAAGTAGTCAATTGGATCCACTAACCTAAAAACAAAAGCATCAACTTTGCATCCACCACACCCACATGGCACACCCACCCACCTTTACTGAAACAAAATAAAAATCATGAAAAAACCTTGGGGTCATCAACCTCTGTTTTTTTTTTTTTTTTTTTTTTTTTTTTTTTTTTTTTTTTTTTTTAAGCATGTGATACTTTTTACATTAGAAAGGTGTGCTCTTTTAGGGTTTGGATGAGATTCAACACATGTAGCAATCGATTCACACATGACACAAATTCACTCCTTGATCTCTTCACACCACCCACCCAAAAGAGAATGCTCTCTACCTATCACATTGCACAAAACCCATCTTCAAAAGTAAGTGATTGACTTGAAGCTTATGTCCATCTCACCCCACCTTCCACCAATTAAACAATTATAAGTTCTAAAACTAGACTAGAGTTGTAAACATAGTGTCATTAAAGAGACCTCTATATAAAGTTGATCAACACAAGGGTCACTAACTGCCCCCCTCCCACCCAATCAATGATCAGGATCACAAATTAAGGCGTCATCAATGACATCATTATGGAAAACGACTCCAAGGGAAAAGTTCTAGGTCACAAGAAAGCAATGTGGGGAGGATCAATCCAATCAAATCTTTTAATGGGGAACCCTTCACCCAACATCGCAAGGAATCATTATGGGATAAATCCATGCTAAAACAACTAACACATAACTCCTTTCCAAAAGCATGAGATTAAAGAGTTGACATTAAAAAGTGATGTGGTGTGCAATCATTTGACAAGATTTATGTTTTTAATATAATTTTGAGTTTTACAATTTTTTTTTACAATGTTTTTTTTTTTTGAGTTTTACAATTTATATTTATATTTCTCCAAGGGCTATGGAAAGGAAAAACATACATTGAGAGTTTTATTAAAAAATTCATCAATTCGAATGATGATCATAAACAATGCAAAGTGTAATAATTATCTGATTTTCATTAACATGAAAATTTCTCAAAAATAGTTGAATAAATTCTGAGAATTTTTAACTACTTATTCAAGACCTCAAAAGTAGTTATAGATTTTAAATTAGTGTTTTTTCATTTCCAAATGTTGATAAAAGTGATTTTTTTTTTACATGACATTCTTGAATGTATATTTCATCACAATGTGCTCTACATAAGAAATATTCAATCATAAGTTGCATTGAAAATTTACAAGCATATTATTCAAGAATGCTTACATGTGCAATAAATCATTTCATCACAAACTTAACCCATGGCGTACTCATCTAAGAGTTAGGTCAATGCCACACTTACATTCAACTTGGACATCCTCAAAGCAAAAATCGAATACCACGAGACACATACCCTACACATACACACCACATTCATCATACTTGGATGATCATTCATAACTTAGGGAAACTTAAGTTTGAGTTGGATGCTCAAAAGGGGTTTGTTTTTCTTAGTGTTGAAAGTTTAAAGACTACCAAAACAATGTTCATTTTCACCCCTTACAAGCATGGTGTTCAACTATCTATCAAGAATGGGTATAGACTTTCAACCTTGATCACCCAATTAGTCTCAAGCTCCCCACTTGGATACACTTAAGATGCTTCCAATAGAATACAAAACCATGGAGGAAAAAGTTGCCAACCATGTTAGTAGGATGCTAAGTGTATATCACAACAAACTTCAAGCTTGAGACCCAAGATTTTGAGTGGCATTAGAATTTGGCAAAAGGTGGGTGAATAAGTTGTTGATTGCAAAAGTTGATGGCCTTGATGTGAAGGTGGTGATCAATTATGGTCATCACATGATGAGGTGCGAATTTTATGTTTCTAGAACACAAGATTAAAGTTTGCTCAAATTTGGCTTAATAGCACTAGGATCCCAATGAGATCCCATTGAGATCCTTCACAATTCAAAGCATGGAAACATTATCAATGAACAAAAGTCAAGACCATCCCCTCTCCCCAATAAATCCTCATGCTCAAAAGGCACCACCTATCAAGTGTTAATCACCCAAATTGAGGCAAAGGGGTGACTAAAGAGGAAGCTTATGAAAGCTTCACATTGATTCAACATAAAATATGCATATTTGCAATTTGATGAAATGGGTTTACTTCTCAAAGGATAAAAGTTATTCTCAACTTAAGCAAAATGCAAAATGAAAGGATGGTGAAAATTGTGTGACCAAAGAAAATTACATTCAATTTCCAAAAAGGAGCATGAGGAATGGCATCAAAGACACCCTACGTCATGGACATTAAATAATGAAGGAAGTTTCTAGAAAGACCTTTAAAGAATATGCTTAATAGTTTTTAAAACATTTAGTAAATGAAATTTTTTATAAGAAAATTTTAGAAAAATAATTGATTAAAGCTTCTAAGAAAAAAATTAATTAAAGTTTCTAACATATTTATTTAATTGGTGGAAGCTTGTAGAAGACAAAATTGGGGGAAGTTTTTTAAAGATGTGGTCTAGGAAAATTGCTAAAAGGTGATTTAGTGAAAGCTAATAGAAGGTTTAATTGGTGGAATTTTTTTAAAGGTTGATGAACCTTTAAAAGATTCCATTAGATAATGTAAATACAAGTTTTGAAAGCACCATCCTCCTCAATCTCACCAATGCAAGTTGTGGCCTTTGTATTCCTAGTTCATTTTATGCCTAACTTGCATCATGCATTTTTCAAAAAATAACCTCATCTAGCTTTAATTCAATGTCAATTTATTTGTTTTGTCAAATCCATACAAGCTCTTCCTTTAATATCTTTGTTTTTTCCTTGACACCCTGCAATGCAAGCAACATTCCTAGTTTTAGGAACCCAAACAAACAAAGGCCATGGTGTATTACACCCATTATCTTCTTAGATCATCAACAACTTCTAAAGGTGCTTCGGCACTAAACTCCCACAAAACAAGGGTAGCCTAACCAAATATGAAGTTGGCCTAAACAAAGGCTCCACTTTTTGAGGAAAATTGAACAAGTTTGATGTAATATTCCCTTTAACTAGATTTTAGTTGACACAACATTTAATAGATGTGTTATGCCATCTACAAAAGGTGTCCTATGAATTGAATGCTAGTTCCCCCCTAGTTGGAAATGGGAACCCCCATGCACCATTTTTACAACCAAGTGGATCCATTGTGGCCCAAGGGGGTTATTTTTAAACCTTTACATTACATGGAAAACAAAAAATGGAAATGGTAAAAAAACATTTCCAAAGGGTGTTTCTTTGGTGCAGGCAAATGCAACGCCAACCCATTTGCAAGGAAAAATAATACCAAATAGTGGGGAGGGGTCTAGCAATTCAAAAGTCCATTCAACAAGTGATGGATGTGCTAAGGAAATGTAGTTTTGACCAAATAATTTGTATCCATTAAATAGGGTTCCACTTGCTTCAAAATTCCCCTACTACATCCCTACCAAAGGCAAATGTTTGTCAAAAGGTCCCACAAAATCAACCTAAGGATGAGGAGATAAAGGACTTTGAAGATGCACAACACACCCTTTGGGTTTGGTGAAATAATTGTAGAGTTGCCAAAAGTTGTGAAAGATCAAAAGGCTAATTTAGATGATTTAAAAGCTTCTAAAATAAATAAAATGAACCAATCTAGTTTAGTGGTGTCCCCCCCCCCCCCAATTAAACAAAATGAAAAACCATTCTAGAATATGGGGGGGTTTGGAAAACATGGTCAAATGGGAAGCCGAAACACAAGGAAAAGGCTAAAGACATAATTTTTTCAAGGATATTACCAATATGTTATGAACCCTCATCTTTGCAAGTTCAATGTATGCATGTTCAATGATGTTCAAGTAATTCACAATCTAAATGATTATGTGCATAGAATTACCCAAATTTTCAATTTCATGTTTTTGTTAAAACACAAGCTCAAGGGAGGCAAAGTTTAAAAGTTGGGTGATTTATTGTGGAAGAATGCAAACAACTGGACAATTGATGGTACTGTAAGCTAGTATTCAATAGATGGCCTTAATTTTGGAATTGGAATGAATACATTTGTTGCAAAAAAATCGAACTCAAGTTGGTTACCAAAACTAGCATTTTCATGACCAATTCCTTCGCTAAATACTTTTTGTTGAAATGAAAGGTGTGACATAACATTGGCAAAAATATACACACCCAATGATGTAACAAAAAGATATGTTTTGTGGAGCATGATGATCAAGGATTTGCCCAAAGATAATAATTGGTCATTATTAAGGATTTCAACATAGTGGAACACCAATTTGACAAAACAAACGAATGTGGTATAGGATCTAATCCAAAAAAGAAAGGTTCACATGGGAAATAATGAAATCTCACCAAATGTGGTAAGGATCCAAAACCCTTGGGTAATCTATCTTTTTCATGGGACAATTGTAAGATGGACAACAACTTGATCATGGTTCACTTCAACCATATGTATTTCCCCCTTGGTTCTATATTTAACTTGGAGTATCCTCCTATCATGTACATAATTTGTGGGGATAATAGCCTTTCAAACCACCTTCCAATGTAAGCCATCATCAAATTGAGCACGGTAAATAGAAAAAAAACAATTTGGAAAATTAACATGAGTTTTTTGGATGAGGCTACAAAGCAAATACAACTAACCTAAAAAAATGTGCCCACACCTACACTATTCTTTTCCAAATTACAGAAGGTCATTAAATTATATAAACAATTTTGCAAACTTAAAGCTATAGAATTTAAGGTCCAAGAACAAGAAGCCCATAAGAACTTTCTAAATGATCACGATGCATTCCATAACAATTGTAATGATGTACATCTGCAACAATTAATGGGCTTTTTAAAGGCCAAACTAAATGAATTAGAAAATTGGAAAGTTGTTGGCTAAAGATCTTCGCTCTCAGCTTAGGTAGTAAAGAAAAAAAGGATGCCTACACCAAGGAATGTTTTGCACCTATCCAAGAAAAGTCTAAAAGTGGCCATTGTCATTAAACTACAGAATAACTTAGCTCAAATGATTAGGGAAAGGACAGGCCTAGAGCAAGCATGCATAGATTTTTTATTCCAAGTTTTACAAGGATGGTGACACATCAAAAGAAAGCTTTAGGATTCATAACAAAATAATGAATGTCATATAAGTCTATACTTCATTAACAAAACGATTATAGACCTAGAACAACCCATTACAAAGCTAAAACTTAAAAAGTTTGTTAAGGAGATTATGAAAGGGTTAAAGGCTCCAAGGCTTAATGGCATTACAATTAAATTCTTCACCAAGTTTTAGCCCATCGTTGAGCATGACTACCATTAAATGATGTTATAGGTGATTGACAAAGGCAAGTTTCCCAAAGACATCACTTGAAAACTAATTACATTCCTCCACAAAGGTGAGGAACAAGAAAAGCTATCCAATCAAAGGTCCATCCCATTATTGAATGCCTCATACAAGATCTATGTGAAAATTCTATGAAAAAACTTGTAAGGCATTCTTGTGGAAATGATCAGTTTAAATTCCATTCTTTCCCTTTTGTTTCAATTTCGACAACGTTTTCTTCATCCATGAAACTCTAGATTGGGCTAAGAGATTTAAGCAACTTGTAAGTTTTCTCAAGCTAGATTTTTCTAAAACATACAACAAGATTGATTCGAACATTTTTTATTCAAAGTGTTAGATAGGTTTGGTATGTCAATGCAAGGCATTTCCATGCACTAGAAAAAAAATGTCAATTTGCGATTTCAATTTGCAACTATAAAACAATTACAACCAACATTTACAACTAAAATTGCCCTATAATTGAAGTCTCACCTTCAAAATCTAGTTGCAAATCATGACTTAACATGACATCACCAAATGGACCATAAATGATGTATATGGTCAACATATACATGTTCATCTTTAATCATATGTATGGCATTTGCAACTAGGTCTTGTTTTTGCAACTATTTTTACAACTATTAAATATCCACATATTATTTTCCATGTGTTTTATATTTTTAAAAATTTCAAACAATGGTTTTATACATTGAAAAAATCCATGCCATCAAATTCCAACAACTTGTGATGGTGCTTGGTGATACTAAAATCCACCACATGGCACTACCAAAAAAATTGGGTGAAATTGGTTTTATTATTCAAGCCTTGACTCTTGGTCATCCATTTTGAACATTCACTTTAGATGGTCTTATATTGTGACATATGCATACTCAAAATTTGCCATGTGGCATATTATTGTATTTTGAAAAAAATTTCAAATGAATATTTATTAAATATGTAAATAAGTACATATGCATGTGTAGGTAGGTAGGTAGGTAAGTAGGTAAAATAAGTAGGTAAGACACACCTATTTACTTAAGTTACATACATACTTATTTATTTACATAGGTAGATAATTAGGACTTATGTACCTACCTATTAATTTAGGTAGGTAGGTGAATTAGAAATAACCATGTAAATATTGTTATTTTATTTTATGTTTTTCTTTTAGGGTTAAACTTCTTTGAGCTCATATCAAAAGGCATATGTTTTTTAATGTGAATGCATAAGAAAAGACACCTTTGTTACATTGTTTCCAAGATGAAATTAGACAACAAAAAATGGGTTATATTTTCTAGTTGCGATTTGAAAGATTTTTTTATATGTTTTGTCTTTGTTTTTAATTTTGTAAATTATTTAAATAGACACGTAAATAGGAAGTTATTTAATTTATTGATTAAGTAACTAATTAGTAAATTAAACATTAATTAATAACCTACCTACTTACCCACTTACAAACTAAAATAATAATCATCTACTATTTTTTAATTATTTAATTCTAGAAGTAGGATTCACTCTTACTTCATTTTATTTAACTAACCAATCAATTCATAATAATTATTCATCAATAAACCATAATTATTTTATGAAATTAATTATCTAATATATAATTCATTAGAAACTTAAATTTTGATATTTAATCCCAAAAAATAAACTGGTTATTATTTTAATTCTAAATATAATCAATTATTTATTAATAATAAATTTGTAAAATTTTGACAGTAAACTTTTTAAATGTTAGTTATAAATTGATTGATTGATTGATTGATCGATTGATTGACTATCTAGTTTCATTAATTATTGAATAAATATATAATATAAAATAATGAACTTATTAACTTATTTAGTCAATACAGTTTTAATTAAGAAAATAATTCCAGTGACGATGTTTCATCGAAACTGGTTTATGTAGGATAGGTATTTTGGTGATGGTCACTGTGACAATTCTAGAGTCATTCTGGATTATAATTTGTCATAGATCAAGTTTCAATTCAAAATCGTTTCTTGTTGTCTATCTTGCACCCTTTCAATGGTTTTTTGTTTGTTGGTATCTTGTTGTTTTTCTTACACCCTTTCAATGTGAAATTCCCTTAAAAACCAATTTAGGCAAAGAAACTAGTTTGGTCCCCTTTTTGTTCTGCATTTTGTTCTCATCCCGACTTCTCATTTCTTGCCCAGTTTGGGCAAAACTAGGGCCTAGTCACCACCATTCTGAGTACTACTCTACAGATAATTCCATTATATCACATCAACCTGCAATAGTGCAGTCAGGTAGATGTCAGGGGCTCTGCTATTGATTTGACTTGGGTTGATATGGAAGGCAATGAAGGGAATTTGGGTCATTTTGACTGAAGAGAATTCGGGTCATTTTGACTGTCGTACATGGCAATCCAAAGACACATTCAACCACAAACGTCTAGACAAAATATAAGGGGATGACTTCTACTTAGCTGAGTACTACATCGACTAGAGAGTACCATAATCTTGAGTTGTGTTGTTGTGCAACAATATTCATAAACAAAGAATTTCAAGCATGTTTCAGCTGTTGGTTGGTCTCTTTCTTGGTATCATTCATCATCATCAGCCTCATAGTGAACCTGTTTCCTGAATTACATAGTTGGGTATGCCTGGGAAAGAGCTAAAGTGTGTCAATGTTGTACCAAACAAGTTTATATAAACATAGTCTTCTTACACATGCATGAGACCACAGTAACTCCAGCACACATTGGTCACAAACGTCTAAACAAATGCATGCAAAAGCAAAAAGTGAAAGTTCAGGGCAGATCCCAAAGTGTTGAACATACCCATGAATTTTCAATGGACTTTGTCTGAAGATATATTCTGACTATGTAGGGCATACTCTTTGTAAAAAAATGTTAAAATTTTAAAGCCAGAAAAATAAAAATGATTCGTGAGTACATGCCATGAAGGACATTCAACAGAACACCAAACCCAAAAAAACGTTCGAGCCAATAAATGAAGTTGTGATACTTAATGGCCAGAGTGAACCAGCCCCCATGACTGCACCAGTTGGCCGTTCTGTCCATAGGATGGGCTGGATGATTCGCCTCTTTTTCATTCACCTCTTTACCTTACCTTAACCAACATTCTACCACAGTCAATCTTTTTTGGCTGCTGACCTTTAACCAATTTTTTTCATTGCCATTTTTTTCTCAATCCTGACCTCCATACTACCCACCCACCTAACTACTATATTGACCTAAATCTTAGCCCTACCCATTAACTAACAATTAATCCTTTACTTACCTTGGCAAAACTCTTATCTCCTCTTCGTTAAACCTATATTTCTTCTTGGCTAAACTTCTATTTCTTTGCAAAACCTATATATTTTTATTGACTAGGTTTCTATCTCTTGGCTAAACCTATATATTTTATTGGTTAACTTTTATTTCTTCACTAAACTTCTATCTCTTGGCTAAACCTATATCTCTTACTAGCTAACTTCTATTTTTTGCTTAAACCTATATTTCTTATTGGCTAAACCTATATTTTTTCTTGGTTAAACTTATGAATTTTGGCTAAACTTATATCTCTTGGTTAAACCTATATTTTACATTCATTAAACTAATATTTCTTGGTTAAACTATTTTTCTTGGCTAAACTTATATATCTTATTGGCTGAACTTCTCTCTTTTGGCAAAACATGCTAAACTTATATTCTTTTTGGTTAAACTTACATTTCTTGATTCAACTTATATCCCTTGGCAAAACCTATATATCTTCTTAGTTAAAATTATTTCTCTTAGTTAAACCTAAATTTTTTCTTGGTTAAATTTGTATATTTTGGCTAAACCTATATTTCTTCTTAGCTAAACTTATACTTCTTGGCAAACTTTATATATCTTATTAGTTAAACGTGTACCTAATTTCTATTCCAGAAATTAACCAAAAAAATAAATACATTTTTTAATAATGCCATTTTAATTATTTGCAAAACATCTACTTATTGGCAAAACCTACCTACCCACACATTATTATACCTACCTATGCACTTGCAAATTATGGACTTCAATTACAAAAAATATAATTTAAAATGTGGGTATTGTAATTGTGAAATTTGTTTTGGTGGCAGTCTTCTACCTCCACTTTGGACCATTTAATGCAAGATGTACTTAGTTTAATTAAATAATAGGCTTGATAAATATAGAGTTAAAAAGACATCAAACATTTATGAATATTTGCACAATTTTTAATACTAATCAAAATCAATCCTAGGTTGGATTTTGGGGGGAAATTTGGCCAAATTTTCACATACAAATACTTGCAACAAGATGCACTTTTTTTTTTTTGAAGGTGAATGAAGAAAGTTTCAAGTTGAAGCGACCACACTAAAGGTAAGAGAATAAACTCTTATTTCATTCATTTTATTTTTTCTTTTCATAGTGTTTCAATTTTAATTCATCACTCACTCCTAAAAGATTATTTTGTATGGCATTTATATATGTTTATATAGTTATTAATTTTTATGACATTTACCATTTAAATTGTTTAGGTCTATATAATGTTTAGGGGGGTAATTAGTTTTAAACTCTTAGGCTAATGCTTCCATTCATTATAAATTTTAATTGATTAACTTTAAAATTCAAAACATAGTTGTTATAAATGTTTTTTGTATTCCATTTGTAGTTTTGTTTGTATAATCATTAGGTTTAAAGCAATTATCATTAGGATTATTTAGGGTTTTAAGTTTAAGGCTTAATGAAATGTGTGTTGATTTATTTAGGTTGTGTTTTCAAATCAAGATACAACTCCTTTGAATGTGATATCACCCTTTAACATCAACGGTATGTTATTTTTTCTTAATCATTTTTTTAAAAAAATTGTTTTGTTTCTAATTTTAGGAAATCAATAACCTTGGATGGTTTTAATACGGTCATCAAATTTCACTTAGAATGTTCCATGTTTGATATATGGATATATCATTTTGGCTCCCATAGATAGTGTGGATTTAGGGTCATAATGCTAATATTACATTTTGCCACCCATATATAGTGTGCATCTTTAAATTGTTATGTAGGTATTGCATTTCCCTCTCCCACATATAATGTGGATTATGGTCATAATGTGGGTATTGCACTTTGCCCTCACATATAGTGTGCATCTTTAAATTATCATGTAGGTATTGCATTTAGGGCTTCCACATATATTGTGGATTAAAGTCATAATGTGGGTATTACATTTTCCCCCCATATACAATGTGGATCTTTAAAAAGTCATGTAGGTATTGCATTTAAAATTCCCACATATAGTGTGGATTAGGGTCATAATGTGAATATTGTAATTTTCCCCCATATACAATGTGCATCTTTAAATTGTCATGGAGGTATTGCATTTATTTTTTCCATAAATAGTGTAATTTGTTAATTATCATGTGGGTATTACATTTATATTATCAATAGATAATATGGATTTAAATTTTACAATTATGACCATAGACCATATCATATGTTCTCCATATTTAGCATTTAGGGTATTATGTGCATGATTATATAAGGTTTAGATGAGGGATACAAATTAAGTACTTAAAACATGTACATTTGCATTAGTATTGAATATGACAATTAACATGTAATTCAACATATTGCAAATATGAAATTTTGGACATCGATATCAATTCATTGTTTTTTCTTGTACAATCAGCTTAAGGCATAGTTTCAAACATGGGTCATGTTTCAAAATTCAATATATTGAAATTCAAAATCCAACGAAATCACCTTTTAACAACATGGACTTGGTGTGGAAAAAAAATGTTCGACATGGAGGGGCACATATAATCGAGGTTGAGTGTGCATACATCCCACATACACAAATTTCGGAATTTCTAAACGGTGAACAAAACCATGAAGACTCCCTGATGGAGTGGAACATTTATAAGCGAATACCCTCACAAGAAAATGTAAAAATGCTAAGAATCCAAACCACCTCGGCCATATTTGATATGATGTTTTATTATTCATTTTTGTTATATGGAACTTATTTCTTAACCTCATATTGTACCAAATTTTAGGTCCTAAATTGATTTCACATTTTGTAGGTATGCATGTGGGTATGGACTGGAGATAATTGTGGAAACCCAAATCACCATCAATCCATTAAACGGGGTTATTTAGTTCAATTTTTGATTAGGCGATTGTACACACCACCTGAGGTAGCAGAAATAATCTTCTACCATCGACCTTATACGTGGATCAATGGTGAACCTGCACATGGCAAACATGACCTTGATTCCATTACGCGACCATCTTTTTTTGTTCCACGAATGTCACAAGCCCTCAAGGACCACATTTGGACCCAATTGGGTTTAGGTTACACCGTCAAACAAATATATGATAAGCATAAGCCAATATGGTGGGCTATATCAATCCAGGAGAAGCCATGACAAGGGATGATTTCATTTAGCAACAAGACATTGCTTACTTGGATCGCAAACACACAAAAAAGAGTTGGCATTTACACCAAAATCCAGCCATTTCCCTTCGCACATGGGCATTTAGTCATCCAGATGATGTGTTTTATTTTCAAGATGCAAATGAAGATAATGAAATTCCTGTCCCATTCACAATAGGGATACAAACCCCATCTCAATTGGAAACCATGGTTTCATTAGGTGATAATGGGGCAATTTCAATGGATGCCACCTTTGGCACCAATGATGTGAAATTTCATTTGTTCACATTGATGGTGTTTAATGCACATCGCACTGGAATGCCGGTTGCATGGATCTTATAAGTCGCCAAACATGTGATGATTTGGTGGAATGGTTAACTCCTTTGAAAACAAAGCTTCAAAGGAAAAACTATCACAACCCTACTTTGGCCAAGTGTGGGGGTGAAGCTGAACACTTGGAAAAAGTGGGGATTTGGAGTTCTTCGGGACTCTTGAATGTTCAGAACTCGACAGTAAAGGGCAAAACACCTTGCATTGGAATGTTCTTGGTGTCATTGAAAAGGTCTTGAAACTTAAATATCGAAAATGCCCTCGCATTCTCGATTTGGACATCTGTAGCCCAAGTTATGGGCGAAAGAAGGGCCGGGAATCAAACTGGCAGTTTGACTCCCGACCACTAAAAGTCGGGAATTGACCATCTTTCGATGTCCGATTCAAGAGTGTGATACGTCGTTGAAAAGGTCTCGACGAGAGCTACAACTTCGGTTTAGACCTCGTTGCAATCCGAGGTTAGGGAGAAGAGCTACGACCTCTCAAAGTCCTGAGAGTCTCAAACCGGGACACTTGGGTGGATTTCGGGACTCCAACTTGGGAAACCCGGGAAAAAGAGTCATTTGGATGTAGCCTCAACGGGGTGTCGCAGAGTATACTATATGGGGGATGGTGGTGGCATCCACCGAATCTGGGTCGTGGTGAGTCTTGTGGTCCGAAGTGCCCGTGGCTTGTCCCAACACCCAAGGGTGTCCCGGAATGTGAACTAACCACGTGAGTGGTTTGTTTTGATGCAGATTCTAGCTTGATCAACTAATACCTCTTCCTAGTCTAATCCCTGGGCTCCCAACTCGACCCTCTACCCCTTTCTAGATTTGGAAGCCGGGAGCGCCTTCCGAGTCCCAACTTTCCGCAACTACACTTTGGTGAACCCTCAAGTGGGTTCACCCCAGGACTTGGGAGTGCGTCAAAAACCCTAAATGGAAACCTTCATGTTTCATTGTTGATGATGTTCCACAAGAATTACGAGCATTGCGGTGAATTTTATTTTCATTCTACCTTTTTTGAGCTTTTATGTACATGCACCCATTTCAAAATTTTATCCCACATTCTCCATCTTAAATAATGTTATTAGCTGAAATGATAATAAATTGGTATTTTATGCATGGTTAGGATTGTGTGAGGCGATGATCAAGTGCCCATTTACCTTTGCACATGGCACGTTTTAAAGGCTTAGCGCTTATGTTCAATGGAAAAAATCAAAGACAATGAAATGCGACGTGCAATATTGGATAACCTTCACACCATCATGTACATGCCCATTGAACCGAGTGAAAGCATTGAAGCCTTCATGACTCGTGGGAGAAACAAGATCATTGAAAGTTTCACCCAACATTTACCCGATGATTCATGGACTCGATATTTTTGGACCTATTATTTCCAAGTTGGTACGTGAATTAACTCTCAAACCATTATTGTTGTTGCACCATGTTGTGTTTAACCCAAAATATTCACTCTTTGAATTAAGGTAAAAACACCAATGGTGGACTTAATAATCCCATGTGGGCACTAAATGCAATACCCACATTAAGACCTTAATCCACAATATATGTGGGAGCACTAAATGTAATACTTGCATGACAATGTAAATATGCACAATATATGTGGGGGCAAAGTGCAATATTCACATTATGACCCTAATCCACACAATGTGTGGGAGCCCTAAATGCAATACCTACATGATAATTTAAAGATGCACATTGTATGTTGTAGATTTGTGGATGGTGGGGCTTCAATAAATTTCACATTCAAACCAAGACACACAAGCATCAATGAAGTCTTACCATGGGGCATTGAAACGTTGGTTCTCTTTGGAAATAAAAGGGCTTCGAGGTCAACGAATTGATTGGTTAGTGTGGAGACTCACGACAACAGTTGCAAAACACTACATGCACACAACTGAAATGAAGAAACACGGGTTCATAAAAAATAAGGTTGTGGAACGCGTTGTGAAAACGAATGTTGAAAAGGCCACATTGATCCCTCACACCAATGTCACCCATGGGATAGATGATTCGAATGAAACTGGTACAAAGCCAACAACATCTGAATATGACATATAAGGTCCCACTTCCTTTCACCAAGTATGCTTGTTGCACATGTGAATGGGCATTGCGTGGAAACTTGTGTAAACATCAAGTTGCCATTTTTCTTACATGTACCGATCTCACTAAAGAAAATATCATTCAATATTGTGGGACATGGTATGTATATGATTGTGGAGGTTTTGCTGCCATGTTTACGAACCTTACCTATTTGCACATTTATGACAATGAATCTGATGATGAAAAGGCTGATGAAGATCATTTTGAAAAACCATGGGTTGTTGATATGTGTGAGCTTATGAGACCAGATGATACCTCCTCCAATGTGGAAAAAGAGAAAGATCACAACCAACCTTCAAGTTCATCCACCTCCACGAAAAAAACGTTTTTACGAATGGGTGACATAATGCAAGAAATCATCAATGAAGTGAAAGAAGGTGGGGTTCAACTCATAGACCACACCACATCATTGTTGCGTGTTATTGCAACAGATGTACGAGGTATTCGCCTTTCCAAGGTGAATGAAATCATGCATCCTGGCATGGTATTTCCTTGCGTTAATGATGGACTTGGTAATTCAGTGCATCGGATGAAGGATTGGCATGAGACAATGTTAGAACATGGAAATATTCGTAAGAAGAGGGCTCGTGAGTAAAAAACACACAAATTTGGTAATACCTATCCCCCATTTTGATTTTCCATTATTAAAATGTGCATCATATTACAATTGTGACAAATAATAAATTATTTAGGTGTTCATGCGTTAGATTTTTGTGTCAGTGAACATATAGGGCTTGAAAGTTAAAGTTACATTATTCAAGTTATATAAGACATATCTTCTAAAACTCGGAAACAAGAATATTTCACTCAAACATTATATAGAAGTGGGTATTGCAAGTCAATTGTGTAATGATCACCAAGTCAATATGCAAGTAATGTTTACCCATCTTTTTTTTGTGGCATTTAATTAGTATTACATGTAGGTATTGCAAGGTTTAAGGTATATCATAATTAGAGGTTAATGAGCACTAACACAAGTATTGCATATAATTTCATATCTTTCATGGGTATTGATTATGTTAGATGAAAGTATTGTGAATTCCCTATTCCTTCCAAAAGGGCATTTGACCATTTAATGTGGGTATTGTTATGGACCGGCTACAAACAAGTGGAGAATTACAAGACAAGACAAGTTTTATTGATCCATCAACTGGTGTTGATCTGCTGAAGAGTTGTTCCCCAGACTATCTATTTTTATAACCCTGAACCATACTAGTCCCAAAATATCCTAGGCCATGATATTACCAAAAGTATCCCAAAATATCCTAGGCCATGATATTACCAAAAGTATCCCAAAATATCCTAGGCCATGACATTATCCTCTCCTCAAGCGACATCTTCCAAATGGAGTCGGTTTGTTAGGATACCGTTGGTGAAACCGATTAACTAAGTCTTGGGCATGAACTAGGTTTCCAGCAGGCTCCCAAGTAACTTCAAAAGGAGGATAACCTTGCCAAAAGACAAGGTACAGGAGCTTTCCACGAATCTTCTTGGAAACCAAGACCTCCTGAACTTCAAACTCTTCTTGGCCTTCAATTTCGACTGGAACTGGGGGTTCTCAATGACGTTCTGGGATCGGGTTTTCATGATAGGGCTCAAGCAAAGAGACATGGAAAACATTGTGGATTTTGAACTGGGGTGGAAGCTCCAACTAGCAAGCCACTAGACCAACCAATTTGGCGATTTTGAAAGGTCCGAGGTGTTTGTAATCCAACTTGGCACATGGGCAAGTGGTAGCAATGTTTTTTCTGAGAAGCCGGACCTTGTCTCCAACCTTGAAGTTTGGATGATCCTTGCATCGGCGGTCTGCTTGCTTCTTTTGCCACTCTTGTGTTAGCTTGAATTCTGCCATAAGGTTATGTTGAACCTGTCCTACCCTCGTGGCCCTTTTTTCAGCCGAAGGGTTTACGGAGTCCCCAGGAATTTCAAGGCTGAACCTAGGATGAAAACCGTAATTGGCAGAGAATGGACTGATCTCGGTCGATGCATGCGTTGTGTTGTTATAAGCAAACTCTGCTTGAGATAGTAAGTCCAGCCAGTCGTCCTGTTGGTAATTCATAGTGCAGCGAAGGTATTGCTCGAGTGTCTGGTTTGTCCGTTCGGTTTGTCCATCTGTCTCAGGGTGGAAAGCTGAAGATAGCCGAATGTCAACTCCAAGAAGCTCGAATAAGCAACGCCAGAACTTGGATGCAAACTGAGGACCTCTACGGACACAATTTCTTCGAGGAGTCCATGCAATCCGACGATCCCGTCCAGAATTAACTAAGTTGTCTCTTCTACCGTGATTGACTTGGAACAAGGGGTGAAATGGGCCATTTTGGTGAGTCGATCAACCACAACCAGTATTGAATTCTTGGCTCTGACAGTAGGGAGGTCCGTGATGAAGTCCATTGCAATGAATCCCCAAGGTCGGCTAGGAATCTGCAAGGGCTGTAGGAGTCCAAATGGGCGATGCCTGGGAGCCTTGGATCGAGCACATGTATCACAAGACTTGACATATTCCCGTAGCAACTTGTTCATTTTGGGCCACCAATAATTCCTTAACACTAGTTCGTGAATCCGTGCCATTCCAAAATGACCCGCCAGGGTGTTGTCGTGGCATTCTCTCAGGATTTTTAGGCATATAGGTCCTTCGGGTACATAAATCAGGTTATTTCGAAGGAGAAGTCCGTCTTGCTACTCAAACTAATCCAGATCATCACAATTTGGGTTCCTTGGTCGTTCCTGGAGTTCCTTCTTGATGTTGGTAACCCAAGTGTCTTCCTCAGTTGCCATCTTGATGTCCCTGACAAGGTATGAGTCTGGGAGGGTGCTGATTGTTGCTGCAACTCAAAATTGCTCGGGGTTGAGTAAAGTCTGGTTTTGCTGGCCATAGGCTTCATCCCCCGCTCAAAGTTCATATTCTGAACGATGAGATAGTGCGTCAGCTTTCCCTTGCTGGGTCCCGGGTTGATACTGAATCTCAAAGTCGAAATCAGTTAAGAAGATAGACCAGCGTGCCTAGCGACGATTCAAGGTCCGAGTAGTTGTGAAATAAAGGAGATTCTTGTGATCTGTCAGAACTTGTACTCGATGTTGAGCTCCAGCAAGATACGGTCTCCACTGCTCGAATGTCGTGATGATTGCCAGGAGTTCCTTATCGTAGACCTGGTAATTGATTTCGGCACTGGTTAGCTTCCGTGAATAGAAAGCAACTGGATGGAACAACCCATCTATTCCAAATTGAGATGGAATAGCTCCCAAGGCAAAATCTGAAGCGTCTGTTTCCACAATGAACGGCTTGGCAGGATCAGGATGTATCAGGACGGGTGCAGAGGTGAATGCCATCTTGAAAGTATCAAAAGCAGCCTGGGCTGTTGGATTCCACGAGAAGAGCTTGTTTTTGCAAGTCAGGGTTGTTAACGGTGTTGTGATCTTAGAGTAGCCTTTGATAAACCGACGATAGAAGTTGGCAAACCCCAGGAAGCGTTGAACGTCCTTGACTAAGGATGGAGTAGCCCAACACTGGATGGTCTCGACCTTTGACTTGTCCATGAAAATGCCATCTGGAGAGATCATGTAGCCGAGGAACGCCACTGAAGATTTGTCGAATTCACATTTTTCCATCTTGGCGTATAAGCCATGCTCTCGGAGCGTCGCAAGCACCAATCGTACATGTTTGTCGTGGGTTTCCTGGTCCTTGGAAAAGATCAAAATGTCATCCAAATAGACCACGACAAATTCGTCAATGTACTCCCGGAAGATATCATTCATCAGAAGCTGAAAGACTGCGGGTGCATTTGTGAGGCCGAAGGGCATGACCATGTATTCGAAATGACCGTAGCGTGTGCGGAAATCTGTCTTCCATTCATCACCGGGACGAATCCTGAGTAACTTGTAGGCTCCACGGAGGTCAAGCTTGGTGAAGATCTTTTCGGTACGTAGCCGATCCAGGAGGCCTGAAATCAAGGGCAAGGGATATCGATTCTTTTTTGTTATCTTGTTGAGTCCACATAATTCACACAAAGTTGAAGGGAACCATCCTTCTTCTTGACAAACAAAATTGGGGCGTCGGCTAGAGACTTGGAATGCTAAACGAACCCTTTGGCAAGGTTTTCAGTAAGGTAATCACGCAAGGCTTGGAGTTTTGGTTCTGATAAGCCATAGATAGGACCAAAGGGTGGTGAGTGTCCTTCTTCTAGATTAATCGGGCAATCATATGGACTATGGGCGAGGAGCTGATCAGCATTAATCTTTTCCAAAACATCAACAAAGTCCTTGTACTTCTCGGGAAGTTTGAGAAGTGTTGGTTCTGCTTGGGAGTTTTTGTTGTTGGCTGGGTTGACATGGATGGCAAAGACTTGAAGATTCTTAGCAGCCCGATAGAAAGGGACAGCTCCATCAACGAAAATCCGGACAGGGTTGGTTTTCTGGGTAGGATTCTTGACAAGATTCATGACATGACAAGGTTTAGTTCTAACCATCGGGGGGTTCTTGACTGCAAGACTTGACATAACAGACTTGAGAAAATTAGAATTGGTTCCGACCCTCTTTGGGTTCTTGACCACATGGTTCTTGGCAGGACTAAACAAAGTGTTTTTCTGAGCGTGGGGTTCTTGAGAGGTGCACCGTTGTGCGCTAAAGGTGAGGGTTCTAGATAGCCAATCAATGATAGGATCATGAGCTTCTAGCCAAGGCAGACCAAGGATGATAGGATGGTGAGGGGTGGAGATGATGTTGAGAATAATCTTCTCCGTGTGTTTGCCGATACAGAGTTCTAGAGGGGTTGTCTCGTGTGTGATTGCACCAGAAGCAATGGTTCTCCCATCAATAACCTCTACCGGAACAGGGGTTGACTTCTTGACCACAAGGATGTTGTGTTAGGCGACAAATGTTTGGTTGATGAAAGAAGAGGTGGCGCCGGAGTCCACCAATGCTGACACTTGTGGTATGTCTTTTGGAATACAAATGATGTCCACATACTGAGTGAAACTGGGACTCGGACCAACAGCGGAACAGGAGCCTTTGCAAAGGTGGTGTTGGGTGAGATCCAGTCGCACGGCTTTTATTATGACTGGATGTTCTTGTTTTCCAACTCTTGGGGAGTTTCCACAGCTTGTACTTGAAGTTTGACAAGCTTTTGAGGGCACTGGCGAGCTATGTGCCCTGGGTTGCCACAGTAAAGACACAGGTTGTTTATCCTTCGGCGAAGTTTCTTGGCTTCTGTCAAAGGTTTAAACTTAGTTGTGTCGATCTGCATCGGGGCAAGTCCAAAAGAGGCAGGTCGGGTAATTGGTGTTGTTTGGGGAACTAAGGGGAGCGTAGTAGGCCGACTGTTCCAAAGCTAGGCGTTGGAGGTGACTTTCTTTTCCTGGCGACGTTCGAACAGACGATTATCGCACCGAATTGCCTTGGTGATGGCTTCACTGAAGGAAGAAGGGTCTGCGAGTGTCAACAAAAGATCTTGAACATCATCACGAAGCCCACATCGAAACTGATCAATTAAGGCAGCTTCTCCCCAATTGACGTCGCAGGCAAGCTGCTTGAATTCTGAGGCGTAGACGATGGCCGAACGTGTCCCTTGCTGGAGGCGACACCGTTTGTTGGCTGAAGTCCTGGCCTTGTCACTTTCCCCAAACACTACTTCAAATTCCGCCATAAAGGCGTTGAAATCTTGTAGGAGAGGGGATGATGTTTCCAGGATGGGAGCAAACCATGCTGTAGCTGTCCCAGTGAGTAGGGTTCCAACGAATCCTACACGAGTGGTGTCATCAAAATAACGAGAGGGGTGTAGTTGCATGATCAGGCGTACCTGGCTGACAAAGCCTCAAAATTTGAGGCGCGTTCCATCAAACTTTTCTAGCATACTGATCTGGGACTCTAGGGCGATCATTGCAAGAGCAGGAGGTACTGGGGCAAGAGGTGGTGGCTGATTCTGTAGGTGGGTCACCAAGTCTCTAAGCACGGCATTTTTTTGTTGAAGGTGTTGAAAGGCGGCGAGGATTTGAGTGAGATCGATGTTTGATTCTGAGTTGTCCATGGTGGTAGTTCTCACACTTTTGTACGAAGGTCTTGATAATGTATTTGTGCTTCCCAATTTTCAAACTCCTTCCTTCAAGATCTCCCAAGTTGTATTTACTCCACTTCAAAACTTTTGCTTTGATGTCTTCTCAAAACAAACTTCTGTCATAACAACTTTGCAAAGCTGCACTGCTCACATATGACCTTGGATCGCTCTAAAATTTTGGTGAAACATGAGCAACTATGTCTACTACCTTCTCTCAAATTTCAGCCCTATTGATGATGACCACAAAGAGATATCACTCTCAAAAGAAACTGACTTCAAAACTGAGACTGAAACTTCAGATGCTTGGATCTCTCTCAATACAAATCCAAATGACATGAAATTTTTCTCACACATATATTCCTATATGATCTATAAGATTGCAAAGCTGCAAACCCAAAAAAGCTTAAACAAAGGATATATGACCAAAAAACCAGATCTGGCAAAAAGTTTTCAAAAGCTCATAACTCTCACAAAACATATTTTTTTGTTTTGAAACTTTGAGAATTGAAGCAACCTATAGTATTCTATAACATCGCAAAGCTGCAAACCCAAAAAAGCTTAAACAAAGGAGATCTGACCAAAAAACCAGATCTGACACAGAGTTTTCAAAAGCTCATAACTCTCACAAAACATATCCTTTTCTTTTGAAACTTTGAGAATAGAAGCAACCTATAGTCTTTTATAACCTCTCTAAGTTTCACTCCAAGATACCTCTAGCTACTTACTGAAACAACAAAACAAACAAACAAGAAAAAGGAGCAGATCAAACTGTTATGGACCGGCTACAAACAAGTGAAGAATTACAAGACAATACAAGTTTTATTGATCCATCAACTGGTGTTGATCTGCTGAGAGTTGTTCCCCAGACTATCTCCTTTTATAACCCTGAACCATACTAGTCTCAAAATATCTTAGGCCATGATATTGCCAAAAGTATCCCAAAATATCCTATGCCATGACATTACCAAAAGTATCCCAAAATATCCTAGGCCATGACAGGTATTGTCTTACTTTTTTCAGTAGAATGATGATTTGTTTCAGTTATAAATATCATTTGGATATTTCTTATTGCATTCAGTCCATTAAATGTAGGTATTACATTTGGTGAATAAGATCCCCTTAAGTATACCTAGATTATGAAAGACTAAGTTTTTACAATACGTGCGTATTAAATTTTTATTAACCAAAAAGGGGCTTTTGGTGAGGGTACAAAATATAAATTTATGTAGGTATAATGATAAATTTATTATGGTAAATTGGTAATATTACATTATAGTAATATAGGAAAAATTACTTTAATGATCACCTTAACATTCACTACAAACAATGTAGGTATTGCAAATTAAAATTTGGAAAAATTAGGGCATGCCCACAATCAATGCTTACACCTAAAGATGAAGGTATTGATGATTCGTTATTTTTTTTAAATAGGTATATTTTGGATACATCTTATTGTTTCTATGCACTAAATGTAGGTATTGCATTTGGTAAACAAGATGATTTTACATAACCTTAGATGATGAGGGAATATGTTTTTGCATTGTGAAATCAAAGGGGGTTACATAACATAGATATATGTGTGTATGTGAATACATAAATTCACTTTAAAAATATTCCATGAAAATAATATAAATGTTAAAAAAAGGTTACTTTAAAACAATTAATGACAAGGAATTGGGCTTAATTTCCCTAAACCTAATGTCCCCCTATTTATTTGAAACATATATTAGGCAAAATTTTAGATTAAAGTAATGGAACATGAACATGAGTTGGTTGATATCTGGGTATTGCAATTTGAAACGTTTTATGGAAAACCCAACATGAACAAGAAAAGATCAAAAGTTTGCAATACCTACATAGATAAACCGATTTATGCACCAAGGGGTCCTTTCATGAAAATGGGCAATGTAATTATATAAAAATATTATATTACATTTTTCGTTAAAGTTATTGTGCGAGTATTTCATGATAAAATAATGAAGGTATTGCTCATTTGATTTATAATGTAATCCATTTGTAATGGATGGGGGTGCTGTGTGTAACATGGCATAAGATTAATCCAAAATCTACAAATCCCAAAATTCAAGGTCAAAATTAAAACAAGTGGATTGATATAAAAATGTTCAAGTAACCACACTACAAAAAGGATGGTGACAAAAATATATCATGATAAGTTAATCTATAATGGTTTGATACAAAATGGTGCATATGTGCATTAAAACTATATCTATAATTATTCCTCTGATGAGGATGAACTAAAAGGAATGCCCATATTGGTGCGATACTTTGCTGCAGCTTCTGTAGCTTTGGTTGCATGGTGATGAGTAAATAGTCGACGATGCTTAAGCGCAAGTCAAATTGCATTTGCAACAAAAGCCTCCTTTGTTGTGCCTCAGAGCCTAACATAAGAAAACAAAAAAACAAATGTTAAAAATGCAAACAATGTTTTTAAAATTGGAAAAAAAGTATGGAAATATACCGCCCATGAATGATTTTGGAATCGTGATACTTGGATATTGCATCCATTTCTTTGACTCGGTTGCATTTATTGGACTCCAATGTCCAATTTCGAACGCCCCATGCAAGTTTCAAAGGCTTTGCATAAGCAACTCTACTTGCCCAAATTGTTTCAACAAGGTTCTCATCCTCTTCAAGGCATGCCCATGCACTTTGTGGGATGAACCCCACCCCCATGTTGGAATCCCAATGATGCCCAACAAGATCTCGAAGGCTAAACATACCAACATAGGTCGTTTAACTTGTTCCATTTGTTGCGCTTGGGCTTGGAGTTCATCCATCCCATTCTAACTTTGCTTTCTTTTTCACTCTATCAAGTGCCTTCTTTTCATTCTGCTTTTGCCTTGTGTGCGGGTTGTTCAAAATTCGAGCATTCATAGCATGGTGATTTTGTTGCCTTGGTCCCCCAACACAAGTAGAAGGACGGCCAGATTTGCCTAGCTCCATGCGAAGCCCATGTTTGTTGTCCAAATGTTGACGAAGTAACCATTTAGCCACATAACCGTTGGTGCATCCATTGATCTTACACTTCCAGTTTGACCCTTCATGCACCCAATCTGCATCTTCCATTGCATGATTTGGTGATACTTCTACTTGATCACTTTCATGTGAAACCACTGGAGCCCCTACAAGAATAACATTCAAAATCAAACCAAAAAAAATCCTTAAAAATGATGAAAATATTGCAAACAAGCTAATAATAAAAACTTACAAAATATGAAGGTATTGCAAATAAACTAATAAAAAAACTTTAAAAATATGAAGGTATTACAAACAAGCAAATAAACATTAAATACAAGGAGGGCATTACAAATAGGCTAGCAATTAAAACCTTCAAACAATGAAGATATTGCTTGGAAATATTTAGGCAAAAAAATATCCCATCCCCATTCTCAAATAGAGAATGAAGATGGGGTTTAGGGTTTGGATTGGGATTTTTATTTGTAATGTGTTGCAATGCCTCTTTTAAACCCTATCATGTGGGATGTATCATCCATCACAACAAATTTACTTTCAAGAATAGGAGTGGGATTAAGGTTAATTACCTTCAAAAGCAAGAGTATAGATGATAATTCTTTGTTCCACTTCAATTTCTTCTTCATTTGCTACAACGTTCACTTGTTGATTATCGGTAGTCACCTTTCCTTGGCGTTTGAATTTCTTCCGAGGATGTGCCATCCTACAACACAAACATTCAAATCCTTAAACAATAATCAATCCAAAAAAGAAAAAGAAAAGCTTGAATCTCCCCAACAATAGCAATTGCCACCACTACCATTTGAGGAAAAAAACCAAGAGACAATGACAAGCTGAGAGGCTCATCGTCATCTTCTACACCTAAGAAATTAATTAAAATGATGACAAGCCTCCCGACCCATCGTCATCTGCTACACTTGATTTTATTTTTTAAAAATGACAACGAGCCAAGGAAGCTTGTTGTCATTTGTTACACATGAGAAAAAAAACAAAAAAATGACGACAAGCTATGGAGGCTTGCCATCATCTATATTGTGCCCATTTACAAATTGTGTAAACATACACAAAAAATTCCAACCAACATCATTGGTGTGGTTCCTTTTGGCTAAGAGCCTATCTAAATGTTCTATACCTCATTGTCCCTTTCCTCCTCACCTTTGCATTTGTTAGGGGGTGATGACATCCCCACATATAGGAAGGTACATCAAGTGGTGATGCAGCCAATAAGATCACAAAAACTAGGAAATGCATCAGGTGGTGATGAAGTCAACGAAATCATAAAAACCTAAGAGATGTCACCAAATTTCAGAAAATGTTTGGCAAATTAAAAAACTTACTAAAAAACAAAAGGCCATTATTTTAAAGCTTCAATGTGATCTCATTCATTGCATCACCACCTGCATCACCACCTAATGCATTTGTTGGGATTTTGTGATTTCACTCACTGCATCACCACCTAATGCATCTGTTGGGATTTTGTGATTTCACTCACTGCATCACCACCTGATGCATCTCCTCAGTAACTGCATCAGGTGGTGATGTAGGTGGTGGTGATCATAAAATCCCAGGAAATGCCACCTGATGCAGTCACTGAGATCACAAAATCCTAGGAGATGCATCAGGTGGTGATGCAGTCTTTAAGATCTCAACAAGATCATAAAAACCTAGGAAAGGTTGTGATGCAGTCAATGGGATCACAAAATCCCAAGAGATGACAACGAGTCGGGCGCCTCCCAATTCATCGGCATCTTCTGCATTTTTTTAGGTGTAGTAGATGACAACGAGCCTCCTTGGCTCATCGTCATTTCTTTGCCTTTTTTTTCTTCAGATGCACCAGATGACGGCGAGCCGAGAGGCTCATCATCATTTCTTTGTTTTTTATTTGGTGCAGAAGACGATGACAAACCAAGCAAGTTTGCCGTCATCTACTACATCTGAGAAAAAAAACAAGAGTGAAAAATAAGCAAATAAAAAGAAAGGTTGATGTACACTTACTTGCCACAGATGCACTAGTTTTTTTGGAGGAGCGTTTTTTGCAACACCACTTTAGCAACGTCTTTTGCAACATTGCTTCCGCTTCTGCAACATTGCTTCAACACGCCTATACAACATTGTCTTCTGCAAGAGCACTTCAACATTGCTTCTGTAGCACCATCTTCTGCAACATTACTTTTGCTGTTGAGTGACAACAAGGTTTAGGGTTTTTGATGGGGGAGGTAGGTAGTTGGGGTTTGAAATGCTTGGGCAATAGAATAGATTTTTTTAATGGGTAACTTTGAAATAAGTGAGGGGGAAAAAAAAGAATTGACCCAACCTCAATGCTGTAGTAGATCCAATAATTGGGATGAACTCAAGTTCATCCCAAACGGAACTGGTGCAGTCATGGGGGCTGGGTCTCTCCGGCCATACTTAATACCAAAACATGGGATCAAACTAGTTTTCTTGCCTAAACCCCCAGTTTTGGATTTGCATTACTTGCACCTTGGCTGCTGTTCACATTCTTCTTCAAATCAAGCCCCTTTCATAATAAAATCCAACAAATCAACTGAACTCATACCCAGTTTCATGAAACAGTACCCAATTTTGGTCACTTTGGGTTTACACTGAAATTGGGGATAAAACATGGATTCGAGGGTGTGCAAAGACATGTTGACTTTATCAATAACTCTATTATCAAGTGGAACAACAATTTTAGAGGAGAAAATGAAAGGAATAAATGGTACAAACAAGCTGCAAACAATGCCACATAATTTTCCTTTGTGACACTTGCTGTTGATAAGTGGCAGCTGAAAACATTAAACTATGGCTGAGCTCTTGGATATGTTTTTCAGCCACCAACTGCCAACTGTTCCTGGAGCCAAACAGAACTCAAGAAATCTACATAAAATATAAGATTTGATCAGTAGTCAGAAAAGTTGAAATGGTTGGGTCAATTGTGAAGTATGGAGAATTTTCTAGAGATATTTTCTTCTCTGACATCTGTACAGCAAGACCCGAGATTACTATCAACCGACTTGTTAACCTAGCACTTCAATGGTGTTACAGATGATTAGCAAATGACTTGTTAGCCTAGCGATTCAATAGTGTTACAGATTATTAGCAAATGACTTGTTAGCCTAGCGATTCAATAGTGTTACAGATTATTAGCAAACAACTTGTTTGTGATTCAATATTAGTGTTAGTCGAGCCATCTCATTACCAATACTACGGCCTTGGAATGCACACCAAAGTCAGTACATACCATAGTTGAATAGCAGGTTCATTGGGTCTCTGCCAAATAGTTACTTAATTTTGAAGATTTCATTTCAACCAATAGATCTTTTGAAAATTTCAGCATGTCTAAAAATATAATTTATAAATTTTTTTGTTGAACCTGCTCTTCAACCATTCAACTAGAGACATAGTACAAAAGTGAAAGTGTTCCAATGACTGTTTACTTCACATATGTGAGAGACAGAGAGAGGACAGGAAGGAACCAACTTATACATGGGGTTTGTTTCCATGAAATCCAACCCCACCCATTTCCATGTCCTTTTTGTTAATGAGTTTCACTGTTGCAAATGGGTGGGAAAGTGTTTGTTTCCATGAAATCCAACCCCACCCATTTCCATGTCTTTGCAAACTTTTTGTTTATGAATTTCACACTGTTGCAAATTGGGTGGGAAAGTGTTTGTTTCCATGTCTTGATGAAGCACAACTTGTGAAGTGAGTCCATTGTCACATGGCAGTCAGTCAAGCAGCAGTTGAGTTGGCAGGCCTGACAATGAATGAATGAATGAATGTACATGAGTCAGCTGCCTTTGATAGCTGATTGCAGATGACAAGAGCTCTAACCTCTGTCACTGGCATTCCCCAATCTGGAAGTTGCCCACTACCAGATTTGCCGTGTTTTATGTTTGCAAGTTGGTGATCATGCACAAGAGGACTTAACCAAATTTGGCTACAAGTCAGAGGAGGAAATAGTAGAAAATTTTAGGATTCTTCCTATAATTTGGAGACTTGTCTCTAAATATGGCGATTTTAGAATTTTTTTTGTGGCCACTTGGGCTCATTTTTCCCTCAATATTTTATTAAAAAAAAAAAAAAAAAACCCCTTTGTACTTTTGGTACCTAGCTTCATTTTCTACTCACTAGGTTACAAAAAATAAACATGTGAAATATTTTCAAACATGCTATGAAAATATATACAAAAATAAAATGAAACCAATCAATAGCATTAAAAATACACTCGCAGCATTCCTATGATGGATGCCAAATGATTTTTAAATCTGAAAGGGTTCCAAGAGCATATGGTAAGAATTTGTTTGACATAATTAATGTAAATGAAAATGTATTTAATATTTAGTCACCATGACTCAAACAAATTCATCATAATCACATGCATCACAAAATATGCAAATGCATGTATATTATACAATGATTTTGGCATATATCTTCTTTTTTCCCACTTTAGGAAGAAAAGGATTCCCTCCTTTGAATAAGGGTAAACCTAAAATATATACTAATAAGGTAGATTAACTTGACATAGGAAGTTTGAAATATTTACTAACCAAGTAGGAAAATAAATGAATGACAAAAAGATTGCCAGTCATGTAGGGTATGCATGTATAAACTTGAATATATACTCATTCGTTACATCAAGTTAATAGACTTACCCTTTCTACACTTCTAACCACATTAGAATAATGGGTCAATGAACCAATATTCACATGTGAGCTTGCAATATTTGCATGGTCATCTATGAAGTAATGTATGGGTAGCATGTCCAAGCAATGAATCCTTTCAGCCTAATACTCCTTCCAACAATGACAAACATCATGAGGCCTTAGTTGTTTAAGTAACCAAAACATGAGAAACACCAAGGGAGAATAATCCTTTTGGAATCATAAAACTTGTGACTCAAAACATAGGGCCCATATACTAGTTCTTGGGTTTAATTAATTCAATTAATTTTATAGTAGGATTGCATTTTTTTCTCAAAATCCAAATATAACTAATATAGGATATGCATTAACAATAATTAAGTATTAAAAATATATAATATATGTATATTGAGTATTAAAAATATACAACATAATACAGATGGGCAGGAACTTTTAATGTTCCCTCAGATAATACCCCAAACAATATCTTCTTTGATGCCCATAATGCCAAACTTTTACGAAAAATGTTTTCCCCCCAGTAGAACCTACATGTCACTAATGATGTGCCTATTTATTTGACATAACCTAAGCTTTTGGTAAAGTTGAAACAAAGTTGGGAAAGAAAATCACACTTTAAAGTTGCAACACATACACAACATTTCATCCATGAATTTGTCATTTTTTCATCCACCCAAAACAAATGGTGAAATGGGTGACTTGTGTTTAGCCACATCATCACATGGACCACTAGCAATGACATGAGGGGCACTCGCCAGTACTTAGTTGACTATAGTCAATCAATTTTTTATAAATTGGGAATAAAAAATATTTTGGCGGTCAACCCCATTTGCTGGTCAATGTCTATATGCTTACAAACTTAGTAGATGACTCAACTTATTTCGTAATATAGTCATCCAAGTGGAATTTTTTTGTAAATGATGAAAATAATAGTTGAAATATAGTTGAAAACAACATGCAATCAAAAATTTGCTAGTAAAAAAGGGCATTTTTTTCCTAGTGATGCTGAAAATTTGTCTAATGCAATTTGTTGGAATGAAGATGAGGCACACATTTGAAAATTTCAACTTCATCAATTCTAAAAGTAATTTACTTTTATGAATTGACTCACAATTAATCAAGTCATACTATGGTCTTATGGCAAGGCAAGTGTTTCCATTTCAACTCGTTGGTAGATATGAAGATGTGTTCAAGAATTGTTTAATGTGGTTTTCAAATTAGACTGAAGATTGTAATTGTAGGTGAAATGAAAACCAACTAAGTACAATGTATTATAGCTTCTTACATGGGTAGGATTGGATGATTGCATAATTGGTTGCCCTTTGAAACACAATTTGCAAAGGTAACATTGATTACCAATAGAAGGCGAAATAATTGTTACAATTTGTCTATTGTATTTTATCCTTAAAACTAAATTGTTTTTAGCTCCAACTATCACCCATGGTTTGATCCATATTGGTACACATGAATGTTGTATATTAAGATAAAGTAAGCAAACCCATGTGCCATGGTGTAACTTCTTGATCCCGTGTTGGTGGTATTTCCTAATAAGACCAAAATTTGAAATGGTTCTTTTGAAATTTATTATCCATTACAATGCTCCTTGTTTTGTAAAATCCTTTAAAAGGTCAAATATTTAACATTTATATATCCCTTAGATTCTATGGATGAAATCCATAATTTAAGTAGGACATGGGAGGCAACACCTTTGGGGTGGGGAGGGGAATTAAGAAGTGCAATTAAATAGATGATTGAAGTTTTTAAATCATCTATTCAATATGTTTTGCTATGGCCATCCTAGTGCAATCTTGGTCAATATATATAATTAAAAATATTTGAAATATATTATATTTATTATATAAATAAATCTATAATTGATATTTTTTAATTGATTTGGTCTAATTTCAAACTAATTTTGACTCAATTTTGTTTACATTTGATTGAAGTTTTCAAAACATGTAATCAAAATGTGTAAGTTATGTCCATCTTGGTAGGTTCTTAGTTTAGATATTGATGGTCAAATTTCAACCAATTTCTAAATCCAAATGGATTGTAATGAAGTTAAGTTTTAAGGCTAGGTTAATATGTATTAACATCTTTCATGTAATTTCATCCATAGCTTTCCCCATATATGCGGGTTTGAATTTGTACAATAGGTGTAGAAAGACCTTGTCCAGCAACTCATGTGTTTTTCAACATGTTAATGAGTTCATTTATTTTTTTGGAGCATGTTGTTTTTCCTAAAATTGAAAATGTTGCTTCTACAATGATGGAAGTCATCCTTCCTATATCACCTTTTAAATGTGCTTTTATTTTGCCTCTTGGGATGAACCACTCATAAAGTGATTCTCTATTCAAATTTCATATGAACCACTAATATTTCGTAGTTTCATGTGAAAGTTTTCAAATAATGAAATGCACTAATGATATCTATGCAATTTTTCACATGCTTTCAATTTCTAATACTTAGAATTATGAACTTTTGAAAGGTTATATTATGCACACAAAAAGGAGCCATATGTAATACAATTTAAAATTACTTTCTAATGATTGCATTAAACATATGGCCTTTTTTTATTGGTCATATGATGCCAAAATTTTCAAATTGGATATAAATTTCGAGACCAAATATGACTCATAATATAATAAACATCTAGAATTTTTACATCAAGCTTTATATTATAATCAAATAGGTGAATTTGTGTTTAGCCATGATCATGAATTGTGAATTATCTTAGTCATTAAAGAAATTCAGAAATAATATGTAACAAGGTTCTAAAATAATGTTTGCATGGTATGGTGTAGACACAAAGGCGCCGCATTTTGACAAATTTATTTACAACTCACTTTTTATGTGACTTGAACCAAATATGTGGAGAAGATTTTGTGATGGAAATGTGCAATTAAAGGTGGAAAACATCCTAAACTCTTGTTATGTTGTGAAATTGATGCACAGATGAATAATTCAATTTTTAATTGAGTTACACTTTCAAATTACAATTTTTCATCATAACACCATAATGCAATAAAAAGGACAAAAAAAAAAATTGATTTCAATGGGAAATTTTCCATGATTTTTTTCATATACAAAGAAACAACCATTAAAAAAATCTCCAATAAAAATTTCAATTTGTTTTGAAGCCATGAAGTCTAACGAAATGACATGTAAATATTTGGTAAGATAATATATTATGATTTAAGATTGATGATTATGACCTTTTTATCTATTATAAAATGTTCTTTTAGTGCAAATGTAATTGGGCTAAATGTTGTTCCTATCATTCTATAAGAAAAAAATGAAACTTGTGTAAAATTAAGGGGAAAATGGTACATTATTTTATGATTGTTATCAAACATGGTGTTTAAAGCAACCTTTATAAAATTATAGTTGGTACATTTACATAAAACATAATTTTGAATCAATTTCATAGTCATTTTGAATCTATTCATTTGTTATTATTAAAACATAAATCAATTATATGCGATTCCTATAATAATTCAAGATGAATAAAATTTTACATGTTATTACTTTTGATACTATATGTACTTCCAATTTATACTCCATCTATTTACACCAAACCATGCAAATGCCCAATACAAAAATATAACTTTTTTTGGACTAATTTAGTACATTTGGCCCTCTTTTTGTGAAGTATATGAAAGCTCACAATAAATTTTGAAAGCATTCGGTTGAAGTTTGAGTAACAAGACACATGTTCAATAAGTGTTTTGCATATGAAAAAAAGTCTCACAATACCATTCAATGATTCCAAAATCATAGGATTATAATTTCATGAATAAATGAGCACAATGTTAGAAAATACTTATTTATTTTGTTTAATGTTATATATAATTAGTTTTAAAAATAGAAATGGTACCTCAAAACTGTATATTCAACACCTCCTTTAACTCATTTTATTGTAATTGCATAATTTTCAAAGACTAACATTTTTAAAATTTTGTTAAGAAAGGTTTAAATTATGGTGGTATAAACTCATATATGTAATTGTACAAATACATTATGAGATAAAATTCATATTTATAATTTTTGTAGTTTGTGTTGTAATGAATGATCTATTATGAATTGTAAAATCCATCTAGGATTGACTAGATTCATTATTTTGTTATATTTTCTTTATTGTGGAAAGACTTCACATGTTAGCTTCACATAAATGAATCCTTTTATGTGATATGGAATAATAATTTGAGACTCTATGCAACAATGATTTTAAAACAATCATGGTGATGTTTGTAAAAATTCCATTATAGTTTTTAACTAAGGTTAATTTAGATCATAACATGTAAGTAAAATGTTATGTTCTTGCCTACATTCATGTCTAACATGTCACACACCATGGATGCCATCACAATCTCATTCAATTTGCATATGAATACAAGAAGTGAAATGGATTATCACAAGAACAAGTTCAAATGAGACTTATGAACTACTTTGATGAAGGAGAATATATAATAATGGAGCAAATTATTCATTCAAAAATAGTTATTGACATTGACATCAATGGTAAATATAAACAATTTGCATTTTCATTCAAACAGTTTGTATGATCATGCTCTTCATCAATTCAAAATTCAAAAGATTGTGTCAAAACATTAAGATTATGTGTGCTTTCAATTGATTTCAATCACTCTTGGTATCACGTATAACCTAATCAAGTGTGATATTCATTGGATCCATAATCAATTTTGTTGCCAACATTTAATGAAAGCAATCAACACAAGAATAAGGGAAAGTGGAAAGTTAACATAATGACTTTGAATGAAGGTACAATGATCCAAGTTAAAAACCCCCACCAACCAAACTATGAATTTGAAAAGGTGATGACACTTGCAAAAGTTCAATGAGATGAATACATAGCCAATCTTAATTAGGTTGACCCTAAAGACAATTTCAAATTTTCTATAAATAAATGGATTTATTTTTTAAATGTAATCATATCAAATAAATAGTCTAATCCCTATTACCATAACCATTTTGCATGCAAGGACAAGTTGAGAACATTTTACAAGGATTGAAAAGGACTCAAATTATGATGTGGAATGGGTAAGGTGAAGAATATTGGACTTTAATGCCACATCATAATACTCATGGATGAACTTCATCCATCATCAACAATATGCAATGTATACTTGTAATACAAGCACAATAGAAAACCTTAAACATTTTTGCCAATATATGCACCAAATATGGTGCATATTAAAAATGGTGCACATATTCACATGAGGAAATTTTACTATAATATAAATCAACACACATCTAAAATAATTTACTACAATGATTGATCCTAGATACATAGATATTGACTGATATATTTATTAATTCCAATTTTATGGTGTATGTCACTATCATTTTTAAATATCTTAATCATGTGATAGACAGTTCTTTTCCAATATTGTAATTGTCATTAACAATAAACAATTTTTGCCAAAATATTTTTATATTGAGAAAGGTTTAAATTTTGGTTTTATCATTATAATTATTTTTATTTTTGGAAATGAAAATTTAAAGGTGAATGAAATGTCATTGTTATTGAAACATTTCAAAATACATCCATTCTCAGAGTGTTTATGTCTTTCATTCCCTTTACTCAAAAACATCGATTGAAATATCAAAATGGATTTTGCCATATAGGGTATTTCTTGGGATTTTGAAACAAAATCCATTTCAATATTTAGTTAGATATTTTTCAAGGCCAACCTTTAACACATGTCCCATGAATGTATTAAAAAAGGTTTAAATATGGTGGTATGAACTTGGATATGGGAAAAGGTGTTAAATTTAACATCATTTTAACCAAATTGATAATCAAACCAATTCATTGGGCTTAAAATACAAAGGAAATCAACCCTCAAAATGAACTATTAAGTGTTACTTTTGGTACAATGTAGAATGTGTTTTTATCCTACCTAAAACTAATAACTTGCCTTAAAGAGTATCCACATTCATGGAAGTTGGGTATTTCAATGTAGGAGAAAATTGGGGAAGAACATTGCTAGGAAAACAAATCTTGACAATTAATGAAACAAGCAAACACATAGTGAAAAGGTGGTTTTTTTCTTTTTTTTGGGGTGGGGGCAAAGGAGTAGATTTTTTTTTGGTTTGTTTTCTGGGAGAAAGGGAACCAATGAGTTGGTAGCCACCTAACATTAAATCATTAGACTAATGGTAGTTCCCTAACTACATAACACATATCAATGAAACCTTTTTTTCATTTGTGTTTGGTGATATTATATGTGTTCAACACCACCACAATTTACCCCATAAGGTTTTCCTAAAGTTAAATTGTCATACAATAAAAAAAATTGACTTTTGCACTTTAAAAAAGTTGTGTCCTTATATGACTAGATAACCCAAGGACCTATTTAAAAAGGGACTACAACCTAGTCCAACAAAAAATGATTTCATGGTTTAAATCCAATGTAATTTCATCACAATTATAAATATCTAATTTGGATATACCAAAACCTAATTTAAAATCTAGACTTGAAGCTACCCAATACCTTGAACTTGTAACATTAATTTAAACACAAGTTAAATTATATGATCCTTGCTAATTAGATCATGTTTGCATTGCCATCAAGTGTGATACATGGGTATTTTAGGTTTATCTATGTTTAAATGATAGGGATTTGACATTTTGTTTGGTTTTTTTTTCCTACATTTATTTTTACATCATTTTTGTTGGAACAATTTGAATGGCTTTAAATTTTGGAAGCAATTCTTTGCAAATTAAGTGTATACCAATGTTGTACCTTGATGTATGGATTCCTACATATCAATTTGACACATATAAAGTCAAAAAGCATATTGCAAAAAGTATATCATTGATTAACATTAAACTTATTGTATGAATGTTTCTATTGTATCAATAGTTTCATTAGAAAAGGGTATTGGGATGTGTATAATAATATTCGTTTGATTTGATTAAATTTCGATTTGTTTTACATTTGTATATTCTTTTTGGGGTGGGGGTGTGAAGGACACAACACAAGAGTTGGTTGTTACAATCCAATGTAAAAGCCAATGAGCCCATTACCTCTAACCCACAATGTGATTTTTTTTTTAAAATATTGAAATTGGCAAAAAATTGTAATTCTATAAATACAATTAAGTAACTCATCATGAACTATTCTTCAAGTAGTTCATGATTAGTGAAACCTGATGTCACTTTTTCAAATTATAGAATATTGCAAAAAGTGGCGAAATTTTGTTGAAAATCCACATTTTACACATGAGAAACAATTTTTTCCACCAAAAAATCACTAAACAAGTTTTGGAACCCCTCAACAAATCAATATTTATACAATGGGTGCATGGTTTTTCAAGTGTGTTTATATTGAAACACGGGTTAAATTATTAATGTAGATAACATATATATAAGGTTTGTGGAATAGGCATTTGCCTAGGTGCAAGGAAAAAAAATTGGCCAATGAGATGTTTAGAGTGATGTTTTCAAATTTTTAAAACACTTTCTTATACCTACATGTTGCATGCAAATGACATGCACTTATCATGATAGGTCAAAAGACATTTAAATTTTGACATGCGAGTGTGCATTGGACTTTTAATATATTACAATGTTTTAAAACCTTTGATAGCCAACTCTTTACTTCTGAAGTCCTTTTTCCCTTTTTATTTTGTTTAAGTCCTTCATTGTCCATGGCATTGTAAACCTTTTGTTTCTGAATAGATTTCTTAATTTTCCAAGGAACATAAGTTTGAAGTGTTGAATGTGTTGGTTGCAAAATAATTGAACAAGAGGTTGCAAGTAACAAAGCAACTTACCTCATAAGATAGGTGAGAGGGGTTGAAGATGGTTAAAACACTCTTATGATGTGGTGCCACAAATTGGTTGATGTTGTATGTTGTGAATGAATGTTTGTGTTACACACGTGTTGCATGGGATAGTGTCCACACAATAGTCAATGAAGCATCATAAAGATGGTGTTAAGTCCTTCATGATATTCTGTGTTATAGGGATAAGGGCAAACCACACCTAAATTTTTTAGATGATGCGCTAGGTATGTTTTATCTTTTAGCATACTTTTTTTTTGCAAGAAAATGTGGCTGAACAAAATGTTAGCATGACATGTGTTCAAGCTTCATTTGAGTGTAAACTTATATATGGCTAAATTTGGAACCATGTTTTCTATTTTAAGATAGTGGGTTGCACATGACAGTCTAAATTCCTTGTGTCCATTAACAAAGAACTAAAACATAGTTTAAATTACTTTAATGGTTAATGAATGCTCAAAAAACATAGCCATGTGAAAGTGTATTTCACTAGACAACAAAATTGTTCATCAAACTCCTTGTTATCATTTCTTAGTACGACTTTAGTTATGCCATCTTTCCATGTTTGTCACATGCTATTTGATTATTTGAGGTGATATATTGTCAACAACTAAGGTTATTTTGGTGAAATCATTGATGCTTGTGACAATGCCAAAAGGTCCAAGCATGAAAGAATAAACCAAAAAGTATGTTAATTCGAAATCTTGTTTCGAAATATGGTAATTTTTAACATAAACATAAGAAATTGGATTCAAAACACTTTAAAGTCTTGTTTTGAAAACATTGAAACCTCCATTGAGTTTGTATTAAGTTAAATATAAAATCTAAGGAACTTTACTATATGATAAAAAAGGTAGTAAATGCAAATAAAACTAATTAGTGAATATTATGTTCTTTTTTTATTTAACATTAGAGGTCATATACATTTTGATTATAATTTTATGATAAAGTTGAAAGTTCACAAATACATTTTTCTACATGCCATTAATTTGAAATAGAAAATTTCAATATTTCATCTATTTGTAAACTATTTTGTAAGTAGTGACATGTGCCTAAATTTCAATGAATTTATTTAAACCTACTTTAAACATGTGGTTTTAAAATATAGTTTGAACAAAATAAAAAAACATGTTCATAGTAATTAGTGAACTAAATAACATTTCTAACTTTAATGTACCAAGGGTTATTTGATGGCCACTTTCCATTTATGCTACAAGGAACATGAATAATCCACTTTTCTTTGTTTTCACCAAAAAAATTATGAATCAATATTTGATCATTGTGCAAATTGCATGTTTAGACTAGAACTTGTTCCTATTTCACAAGTTGTTAATTGAACTCAAAAGCTAATAATGATGTTTAGTTGAACTAATTTCAAGTTCATAGTTTTATTCAAAGGAATTTAGCATCTAGTGAAGGCCCAAGTTGTTTAATCATTTTCATTTTATTATCAAGTGGAATGAAAAAATTCCTATCATTTTCAAGTTGCATGACAACCCATTGAAGTACTTATGTTCATTAATAAAAAAATCATGCATGTGTGCTACAACTTCAAAGATTTGTTATAACAAGCCATGGTAAGTTTAATGCATAATCACTAGAAGAAAACTAGAAAAAAACAACTACCATTTGCAACTATTTCTAGTTACAAAAGACATTTATTACCAAAAATTGCTTAGTTGAATTAAACAAGTTGCATTACACACTAGTTGCAAGTGTGGATGAAGTCAGTGGTCAACAAATACTTCACCATATTTATATTATTGTATACCATCTGTATATTACCATAAGATTTAACAACTTGCATAATGAAATGTGGCAATTGAAAAAGGTTTTTAGGAAATTTTTTTTTTTAATAGATAGTGGATCCTCATTGTCTAATTTAAATGGTTTTAGATTATGACACATGGCGTAATACCAATATGCCATGTGGCATTTTTGGATTTTGGTCAACATGAATTAAAAATAAATATGTAGGTAGGTAGGTGGGACTAGGCAGATAAGTAGGTAGGTGGGTTAAGGAGGTAGGAAAGTATTTAAATTTTTTTTAGGTTTAGCTTTTGGGGTTAAACTTTTTAAAGGGTTAAGCTCCTATGGTTCATCCCAATTAACATGTGTTTTTTAATATGTGCAAATGTAGGACAAAACCACTTCATTATATATTTCTCAATATGGAAGTGGAGGACAAAACATATGGGGTAAAATTGAAGTTGCAACTTAGTTACAAACTAGGTTGCAATTAAAAAGATTATCTCATATCTTTTGTACTTTTTTTTAGTTTTTTTAATTATGTAACTAAATAGATAAGTAACTCACTAACCAACTATTTAAATAACTAAATAAAAATTCATTTATTTTTATTTTATTAACTCATAATTCATAAATAGAAAAATAAATTTCTTAATCAATAACTAATAATGATATAATGGAAGCATTAGCGCACAAAATGGTTCGAGCAAATCATGTTATTGATAGATTTTTGAAAAAAAACATATTTATTTGATTATGGAAAAATTCCACAATCATTGTTTGAAAATCGAATGACATTGAATATGGTTAGAAGTTATTTATAGGAATCAATCACAAATTGTTACAATAACCTTCACCATTAATAATAGTGGCACACTAGCATGACTTGTACATCATGTGGAAAGATAACATATGGCATATTTCAAATAATTTTTTTAGGGACAATTTTTCTTTTTCACCAATTGCAAAATGAATAAAGTCCAAAAAAACATGATATGGCAAGATCTCAAAATGCCACTCAAGATCTCAAATACAAATGGAGCAAACAAGCCATGAGTTTTAACAAAAGATTAAAATCATAATATTTAGATTAGCATTTCAAATATGGATGAAGTGATGTGGCCTCAACATTGTCCAATATTTCTAGGTAGGCATATAAAATCTCTTCTTCAACAAATATATATGATGAAAAATTATCATCCAAATTTTTTTATTTCACCCATGTTGTCAAATTTCAAACATGTGATAATATCATCCATGTTGTCAAATTCATCAAAGTCGTGATCTTTTTGGCAAGAAATTCATTTTCCATATATGCATATTTCATGAACATAAATTCATTCATGTAATAATTTGGTCCATATGTGTTACATAATTCATTTTGCACATATGGCAAATTACATTTGTGTCAACATTTCCATAAACACACAATTTCATCCATCATAAATTGTTGTGATCAATATAACCAATGACATATATAGATTGTATATCAATATTTTCAATTATATGAATAAATTTGGGTCAAAATGTGTGACAAGGAGTCAAAAAGGGCATCATATGTTAAACATTATTAGTCAAAAATCAAACATTTATGTTTTTTTATTACCATTTGAAACCATCGTAACCATGGCAAGGTAGTCATCTTTCCCTCACATGAATGTCAAGGAATTGAAAGTAAAAATTTATTTGATCCAATTTTAAATTTTGGTTTTAATTTAGGATATTTGAAAAAATACACCTATTGCATCAAAAGGAGCCAATTTTGCAAAGGACCAGAAAAAAAATTCATATAATAAATAATTTTCATTGAAAAAGATATAGATGATAAGAACATATTAGCCACACTCAAAAAACATTCATAATTTTTAAAATATGGAATTTTGAAACTTTAAAAATTCAAAGGATGTTTCAAGATTTTAGACTTTCAAAAGTCCTTTATCACACATAAATGGGTTCTAATGTACATTATGTATTAAAGAAAGTTATAGTTTATAGTATATTAAAGCCAAAAAAATGTGAAAATTTAATTTTTGGTGATGATTTAAAATTTTGATCATTTTTCAAGATGAAGCATTGAGTTTGTAAGGAATTTGCAAACTTTTAAAATTCATATTTACTCAATAATGACTATAAAAAAAAAAGTGATGCATTGGAGAAAATTAAATTTTTAAAAAAAAAATTTACAAAAAGTTATTTGCATTGTAAAAGTTATTTTTTGAGAAAAAAGACTTGCAATCCTTTTCCAAAGTAATCTATTTGGCTCCTAGTTACACATTTTGACCCATTTCACTCTTGCTTTTTATATTAATAGACAAGGTTTTGGCACATTCCTTGTGCCATTTATTTTTTTTGTTTTTTCGATTTTGTGATGTAACTAGATTGGCAATCATCCACATGAAAATTTAGCCAAATTTGATTATAGACTAGAGATGAAAATAGGAAAATTTAAGAATCCTTTTATATTTTGGCTATTTGTTGAAAACTGTTGTAGATTTTGACAAATTTATAAATAAGTTCGAAATCTATTGAATTAAGGTCATTTTTCTCGAAAACAAATCCTTGGTATGTGTTGACATCACATTTTTCAGGTTGAAACAATGCAAAAATTCATGCCCCCAAAAAGCATTGGATGGGTGCCCACTATTAATGAAAATAGGCAAAACTGTTATTCCTGTAATGTATTAGAATGACAAACCAATATGGTCTTGTAACAATAGAGGTAGACAAAAGCTAGCCATTGAGACAACATAGTAGGCCCATGGTATTGCTTGTACAACTATGGTAGCCTAGGGTCAGTTTCCACATTCACAAAACAAATTTATTTTTTTTCAAAAACTTAATTTTTTTTTACAAAAATCCATGATCTATTATGATAATGTCACATGAGTAGTGAAAATATTCAGAGTGTAGCGTATGATATTTATGATGATTTTCAACATGTTAACCTCATATTTTCAAAAAAATTCATTTCACTATTTTGAGGATTATTTAATGATGAAACTGACCTTAGGGTACTGTATTAGTAGACTAGTGGGATTTTCTTCAAGACCCATATTCTTAATAGTATGACACTCAACTACATTGTTGGGGCAGGTATTGACTTCTGAAACTAGTATTTTGGATCTGTATTTAAATTTTCATAAGTGCCTGCTCCTACCTTATCCTAAGGTCAGTTTCATCAATAAATAATCCTCAAAATAGTGAAATGAAAATTTGAGAAAATATGAAATCATCATAATTATCATTGGCTACACTATGAACAATTTCACTGCTCATATCACAATATTATAGTAAAAGATGAAAAATATATATAATTTCAAAATTCAAAAACGAATTGATTTTTTGAAAAAAAAAAAAAATTTGTTTTGTCAATGTGGAAATTGACCCTAGTAGGCTATGGAATTCATTTTTTGTCCACTTAAAGACAAGTGTTAGGAAAGAGGTGGAAGACAGGAGGAAAGGTCCACCACCCAAGCAATTGAAATTGTCTGTTTAGAGGAAATAAAGGTTAAGAGCATTGGTTACAACATGGGCTCCATCTAGGCTTCCTCACTCACCAACCACCCCAGCAGGGCTCCTCCCCAAAACATTCGTACATGGTTTTGAATTGTCCTGGCGAAGCTCATTGTGGCTCAATGTTTGAGGTGGTCAGATGAAAGGCTTTCCAAGAAACCAACAAAATCAATATATCTGACAAAAAAGGATCCAAATGTTAGTCCTCCCAGAGTTCTAACTTGGGCCTGTCAGGTTGAATGGTACCACCACCTTATTGCTACAAAAGTTCTGTCTGCAAACATAAAGAAAGATCTTTGACTCTGACTAAAAGTTGGTGATTGGAAGCCTCCTCCCCTATGCCCTATGTTATTGGTAGCAGAGTACTTTTACACTTCGCTAACATTTGCATCCCTGCCATTGTAACAAAGTGTACAAGTACTCTGCTAGACCCCTCTCTGTATGTAAATAGCAATTGCACACACAGTTATCTGTGAAGTCCGGGTGAGAATGGTCAGTTTCGGCGTAATAGGACATCAACCGTATAACTGGAAATGAAAATTTTATGAAACAAAATAATTTGGACCCAAATTCATTTTTCTAGCAACTTTGGTGGTAAACTGAGTTTCATCCTGTCTTACCTTTTCCCGAGCGTCTCGAGTGCTGCTACATATATTTTCTCTGCTCCCACCTGTACAATGACTATAATTACTCTCGAAGCTTGTGCATTAGATGCTGAGTTTCAGCATTTCATACTCTGAGATTTTTAATAAAATTTCATTACTTTGCCAATACCATTGAAAGACACGATAGGGGGTGAAAGCAGGCCCAAAGACAAGGTAACTTTACCAATAACTCTATTGACTCTAACTTGACTGGAGAAAACTGTATAAAACAAATTCAGACCACCAAATCCAGTAGCCCCATTGGGCAAAAGAAAAAGAAAATTCAGTCTTGCACACAACACTAACATTCTCCTGAACATTGAAAAGGTGATGCCTCTCTACCATTTCCATTGGTACTTTAAACTTCTCACAAACCTATCAAACCCTGTTACACATTTAATAGTTAGTTCACTGAAAATAACTAAAATTCAAAATTCAAATCACCAGATCCAGCAATTTCATTGGTCAAATCATCTTTTCTGCACACCTACACACAAGCATATACAAACACCCTCTATGTAAACACCCTAAACAATTAATTCTATAAATCTTGTCTGTATACGGACAGGGTTAAAGTATTTTTTTGGTTACTTAGCGCAGCTCCAGGGGTGCTAGTTTGTGAACCCTGCAAATTAGAATCGACCAAAGAAAGTCAAAACATGCCAGTTTGGATCAGCAAAAATAGTTTTGGCCCTCACTTTTTGGAACAATTTAGTGAGGCTGGTGAAAGGCGCAGCAAAGCCTAACACCAACTCCAGAAGAGTGTAATAAATAGGATCTGACTTCTGATCACTGTTTCCGATTTGCCAATCACAATGGTTCGTCCAGGGGGTTGCTATTAGTAGTCTCCCACCTATTCACAGCAGTGTTTTTGTTTTTCGGAATTTCCTGATGTAGCCAGGGTGGCGAGCATCCCTAGGCAGATTTCGACTTAACTGGCGAATTTATTTCAAGAAACTTTGAAAACTGTAGCCAGTAGGCATAAATGTGGCGACACCATCCCAAAACACCAGTTTTTTTGGGTCTCAAAAACAGGGAATTTGTGACAAAATATTCCGTTTTCAGAAAACTGTGTCGCCAAAACAAATCACTGATTCACAGTCCCAGTTTTAGTTTGACGAGTGGGGTTAGAAAAAAGTAAATAACTAAACTTGGATTTGAGAAATATTTGTGCAGGGTCACCTATTGAGCATGCTGTTTTTAAGTTGTGAGTATGGTAAGGCCATAGGTTGAAGGCATTACCAGAAAGAAGGGTGACACGCCCTTTCTGGCTTGTCATCTTAAGTTTCACATGTCTTGCCAACCTCTTCTCACGTCGACTCTTTTAGCTTCTAGCTACTTGCACACCCCACAACATACTTGGTTAGTCCCAAAGTTCCAACCGTTTAGGATGGACTTAAACTTGCTAGGCCTTGTTGTCGACACTATGTTTTAGTCTAACTTGGAGCCAATCAGGGCCCAACTCCTAGAGCTGGTCCACATGGCCTTAAGTCAAATCTGCCCCAGGCTAATTCAAGGGCCTTCCGAAACCAACTCCCATAGTTGGTCCCAAGGACTTAAGCCGAGACAACCTAAGTCGTCTTGGGGCCAACCCTCTCTCAGCAATCTCAAAGCTTTAAAGGGACAACTCTTTAACCTTCCTAACTGTAGCAAGCTCTCCCCCTTGGGTGACCCAAGACAACACTTGATCGTTCGTTGAAGGTTTTAAGGGGATAGTGCTCCGCACAACAATCCCAAAGACAAACCCCAATCTCCTTATTTAGCCAACAAGAACCTGAGCTTGCACCTTAGCCCCTCTAGACCCTGAGGTCCAAACGCATCTTGACTCCTACAAAAGTCAAACCTTGCAGAGCCATTTATGGCCTAACTCCCATATCGCCTTAGTGCCCCACTAAGGTGGTCTCAATATGAGACCCGCATCTACTTAAAGCATGTCTTCAGTAAAAAGGCGCGTCATGCACCCCTACCTTCAAGAGGTCTACATCTTCATAGACATAAATAACATGTTGCCCTTGTCATGGCAAGCCACCTTTGTGCCACCCTCTTACCTCAAGCCCTCAGGAGAGTAGCTAGTTCTTCACTTAAGTATAGTTCACATCCCAAGCTCCACCCTTTTAAATGCACGAGGAATTTTAGACAATTTTTTTGTTCGTCTTTATGTCAGTCCCTGAAATCGCATTACATTGTTTTTGAGTTTGCTTCTTTTACCAAACGACATTCTCCCTCTTTGGACCCCTCCAAAACATTTGAGGATTAAGTCTGACGCTTAGGCATGTTCTTTTGGTGACCTTAGGCAACCACATTAGAATATGACTATAAACACGTTAACAAATGATGCCGACTTGGGTTTATCCGAACTGAACCCCCTTTGCTTTAAAAGGACATTGCTTGCAACTCCATGCATTAGAAACTGCACTCCCACAAGTTTATTCTTAGTTGGGGGGCATGTCATTTAATGTGCGCACATCATTACCACAACTTTGCCTAATTGAGCCTTTAGAAGTTTTTTTTTTGAATTCAACTCCTCAGGTCCATTTGCATTGGTTATCGTCACCTCAATTCAACCCTCATTTACTTCTTCCATGGTCTACCCCATTTCGTACATCTTAACTTTAAATCGATTATTGTTTTAGATATACGTCCATTCTCTTAGGTTTTGCTCTCACCCCTACTTTTTGGAAGTTGATGTTCTCATCAATGTTACACTAATGTTTTAGACTTATCTTTATGTGCTTTCTTATTGCCCATTTTGTGGTCTTGCTCCCACTTGAACTTTTCAACCATTTTTGGCAAATGGTTTAAACAAGCGAGCTTCACCCATTGTGACTCTTTGAGGTGACATCCTTTCCACTTGACCAAGTATTGCTTACCAAACCAAGTATTGCTTACCAATCCGGCTAGTATATCTTGCAATGAAGATGCATTCTACTTCATGTACAAGCTTATGTTAAATGAAGTCGAATCGTAGGTGATAAGCCTATTTTTGGTCCTTCCTTTCCTTGTCCTCATGAACTAGCTTCAACTTGGACACATTGAAGGTCGAATGGGTTACCAACATTGTTGGGAGCGACAAAGTGTACACATCAAGGTGGGGTTTATGAATGATCTTATAAGAACCCACGTACTTTAAAATGAACCTATTCACCAAAATTTCAGGCATTTTAAAGTCTTTTATATTCAATCACATTAGGTTCCCCACCTTAGACTTAATGTGCTTTCACAACTTGTTGGCTTATTTCTAAGAGCTTAATGGCCCATGCTTTCCTCTCCTCATGTTCTTTGGCCATTTCTTTGGCCTCCTTGTCACCTTTATGTTGAATGCCTCTTATTCTAAAAATGGTTAGATCTATGGGTTGTTTTGCTTCAACTCCCAAGGCCATTTCAAAGGGACTCATCTTTGTGGCCAAATGTTTTGTGGAGTTGTAGCAAAATTCCGCCAAACCCAAATGGTTGCCCCAATCCTTATGATCGCCGACAACATAATTATGAAAATATTAGTTCAATATCCCATTCACTCTTTCTGTTTGTCCATTGGTTTATAGATGGAAAACAATGTTAATCTTTAACTTGGTCCCTACTTTCTACATTAACAATGTCCAAAATTTTAACATAAATTTCACGTCACAGTCATTTACTATGACCTTCAGCATACCTTTATGTCAAACCCACATGTTGAAAAATTACTTCACCATCCCTACCACAATGGCATTTATTTGGGTTAATGCAAACTTAATCAATTTTGAAAACCTATCTACCACCACAAAGTTGGCATCCATCCCCTCCCATTCCAAGAGATGTGTCATAAAATCCATTGAAACATTTTCAAATGAGCTTGAGGGGATTGGGAGGGGCTTATACAACATGAACTTTTTCTTGTGTACCGATTTGGTACTTTGGCACTTTACACATGTGTAGACATTGTGTTCTATGTCTTCCCCCATTTCATGCCAATAGAAAGTCTTCCCCAACAACTCTCTTGTTGTTTTTTCACCACAATGTCACGCCATGGGTGCATCATGCACTTCTTGCATAGCCTTCGTGCGCAAGTTTCCTTTCAACATATAGACCCGTGATTACTTTCATTTTAGCAATCCGCTTAAAAGGGTGATCCCTCTCACCTTTTTTTTTGGCACAAGTCATTGAAAATAATTTTATGCCAAATGATTTTCCACATACGTTTTTTGTATTTTTCTCTCTATATCACTTTCTTTGACAAACATAGATCGAAGAATTTGAGTACTCTCCCAAAGCGTCTCCCTTTGATATTCCGCTTTGCAATTTAACGCATTTAACACTACATTGTCCTTGCCTTGCTTATGGATCAACTCGATGTCCATAAGGGCCAAGGTATCGTGCCACCACAATTGCTTCACCATGGCTTTGGTTGGGTCTCAAAGTATCTTAAGGATACATTATTCATAAAAACTTTGGTTGTATGAAAGCCCAGGTAGTGCTACCATGCTTTCAAACAATTCATTAATAAAAATAGTTCTTTTTCATGCGTTAGCCCTCGCCAACTTTTTACTTTCAAAGGTGATTGGATGTCCTTCCTGCATTACAACCCCACTTATCACAAAACCTCTTGCATTTATGTGAATGACTTTGCAAAATCCGAGAATCATAGCATTGGTATTGATGACAACTTCTCCTTCAATAAGTTGAACACATTTTGTTCTTCGTACTTCCATTCAAAGGATCCCTCTTTCTTCCAAAGGTTGGTGAGTGGTTTTGCTAATGCAAAAAAGTCATTTATGAACTTCCTATAGAAATTGGCCAATCCAAGGAACAACCGAACCCCTTTTATCAAAACGAGTTTTTGCCATTCCTTAATTGATTCAATTTTTCTTAAGTCAAGCCTCACCCCTTCTTGGCACAACACACGTCCCAAAAAGTCTATTTCCAAACTTGCAAATTCACTCTTCACTTGATTGGCATATAACTTGTTTTTTTATAACTTTTGTAACATAAACTATAAATGTGTCATGTGTTCCTTCATAGACTTGGAATACACCAAGATGTCATCTATGTAGATGATCACAAACTTGTCTAATTTCTCATGGAAGATTGAGTTCATCAAAGTTGTGAAAATGGATAAGGCGCTACACAACCCAAAAGACATAACCAAGAACTAGTAAGAACCATATCTTGTCTTCATGGCCGTCTTTTCCACATCCACATCTTCCATGCAAATTTGATAATAACTTAACTTCAAGTCGATGTAACTAAAATAAAAAACCCCATTTAGATGATAAAAAAGATTGTCACTTCAGGGCAAGGGGTAATTATTCTTAATGGTGATTTTGTTGAAGGCACAATAATCTATGCACATGCGTAATTTCTCATCCTTTTCATCCACTAACAAAATGGGCAAACCATAAGGCAATTTGTTTAGCCTAATGTATCCTTGTTTCATTAAGTCATTTATTTGAACCTTGAATGCTTGTATTTTTTATATATTAAGCTAGTAGGGTGATTTAGAAGGTGGTGCTGACCCAAGCACCACTTCAATTTTATGGTCCACATTACGAGAAGGAGGTAGATGTTTAGGGAGCTTGTCCATTAGGATGTTGCTGTCATTATCATCCTCCTCATTTGTCCTAAAATGATATGTTTTTAATGAAAATTGGAATCAAACATGGGTCCTAGAGCCCCTCTTTCCTTTTTTTCAAGTGCCCTTACTATATTTTTTCCTTCTTTATCCTTTTTTGTCCTTTTTTGCCTAAATTTTTTACACCTCTTTTTATATGGCACTAACTACTAAGCATGGAAAAACAACGACAATATTAACAGCCAAGTTGCCACTAGCACTACCATCGCCACTCAGGTTCCAAAGACCCTATGAACAGCAAATCTTGTCCTTTTTTTGAAGTTGTTTGAAACAAAAGTATCTTACAAGAAATTCATTTTTTGTTATCAAATTTTTCAAAATTGAAAATCATGCGTTGAACCAAAAGCCTAAAGTTAAATCAATTATTTAGCATTCATGTGTTGAATCCACCAAAATGCTATGATAATATGAATCACAATATATTACCATATATTTCATATATTCAAGATTTTTTTTTTTCTAGTTGGTTACGCAAGTTGTGACTTATAATTGTTGCAATCCAAAGGACAAACCATGGATGTGTCAATGATGGGGGCATAATTTGTGGGCTAACACTTTTTAAGCAATTGTTCCCAAAATAAGTGCCCTTCAAGTACATTTAAGGTGAGCCCCTATTTTGGGAACATAGAGCATTACCTTGCATAAAAAAATGATCGAATTTTTTTTCAAATGTTTTTGGGATAGTTACCAGGTATCATGGGGAAAAAAAATTTAATGGTAAGGCAAGTTTTTCACTTTTCAAAATGCCTTACCACTCATAGAAGACAAATCCACTTGATAATATGCTTTCTATATGCATTGAAGATTGTATCCCTATGTTTTACCTTTGAATATAAAGGTCAAGGGTTAAAAATATGACATAAATGTAGGATTTAGATTATCATTTGCTAGTATAATAAAATTTGGTAACATGATTCAACACAAAAACCTATAGGCATTTATGACAATTGTGAAAATTGGAATTAAGGTTTTCAAAACACATTTTGCTAATAGTTTGACCTAATGTTATAAGGAACTAAGGATAACTACACCCTAAATGAACAATGCCCCTTTTCGATTGCTTATAATTATTGTGCTTAAAATTGCAACTAATTGAACTTTAATTAATCATATATTTAAATTGTTTGAAAATGGATTAATGCATATTATGTCCAAATGAAATGATTCAAGCTTCATTCTGGAAGGTTTTTGAAAATCTACACACCAATAATATAAAACTTATTCTTAAAAAAATTTGAATTGAAAAAAATTACATGTGAATCTTGCATTTCAATACATTTCAACAACAATGTTTTGAAAACATTTAAAATAAAAATCATCATTATTTTTCTCATACTTTGTCCCAATGAAAGATTGTTTTTGAAATACGAATTTATTTTCTATTACATTGTACATTTTAATTTTGAAATTTCATACAAATAATTCATAAAAAAGGATATATCAACATATGATAATGTTATTTTCAAAACCATTCGATGTCCCATGGTGCATTTAGAAATTACAATACATTTAAATATAATATATTAAATACATACACATTATTTTTATATTATATTCATTTATATATTATATACTCATATATTATATATAAATGATCAGATATGATAAAAATATGGGATCAAAAATTTTGTATTTGCATAAATAAACATTATGTTTTACATTTTTTATCAAGTGAAGCCCATAATAAAATATTAATTAAAAACTTTATATATAAAATGTATCCATAATTTTATATGTTGTGTATTTTATATCTTATAATATACATATGATATGTGATATATTATATATTATTATGTTAGAAAATACTGGACTTTTATTTTTATTTTGTTGTAAACATCTTTTAACATTTCATTATATAAAGATAGCAAAATTAAAATTTGACGTATTTTTCAAGATTAAAGTAAAATTATATTTAAATAATATAATTTGGATTTAAAATTGGTAATATATGTACATAGACTAACAGTAAATTATATCATTAATTGATATGATCAATAATTTCAAATATTTATATTAAAATTATTTTACATTAAATTTCAATATTAAATTTTTTTTTTAGATTATATTATTGTAAATAATATGTTAAGTGATAATACAATCTAGTAGAATAATAAAATACTTATTATTATCATAAACTAATTAATATAATAAGAAAATAAAGTAGTGTTTACAAATTTTAACACAAATTTGGATCATGAAATACTCTTACTTAAATAAAATAAACTATCTTAAATATTTTTAGTATTTACAGTATATTTACATAATATAATTACAAATAATATGCTAGTTGATAATTTAACATATTAAAAATAAATTATTAATATTCTTCGAATTGATTAATATTAATGATTAATCAATTTTTAAATTTTCAAAATAAATGTCTCCATTTATTTATTTATTTAAAATTTTATTGTAATTTATTTGGTTTCAAAATAATGGAATATGTTAAGTTATTTTAAATTCATTAATATAATAAATTATATATATAAGATTGGATTCTCATTTTTTTAATGTAATAAATGAAGACCCAAAATAAAGTATAGCAATCAAATTCAAAATTCTATGTAAAATAAAATATTAAATTAGCTATAAATTAGTTGTAATCATCATCTGAATTATCTAACATCACTAACATTGACATTATCATTTTAATAGTATCAACAATTATTTTAGTAAATTAATTTTTACTACAAGTGAATGTGTAATTGAAATTTCGTTGAAATTGTGAAATTAGGGCATGGTGAATTTGGTTCACTTTTACAACCTGATAGTGATTTAGGTTAGTGGATTGGGACTCATTATGTAGTAATGAAAGATGAATTGCATGTTAAAACAATGCAAGTTTCATCATAAGTTTACTAAACAACGATTTTATTTGTGTTTTATTTTGGACATTTTTTGATATCTAAGCAAAAAAAAAAACTTAAAAAGAAATATTATGTGGCAAATCTATGATCCTTTATAAGAAATTCACCAAATTTTCAATAAATTGTTTTTGGGGGCAATTGTCATCACATTTCCACTATGTAATTTTTAGTTTGGATGGAAGTTTTTTTTCCAATTTTCTAACATTTGGACAATTTTTTGAAAAAATGTATGTACTAAAGGCAATATTTTATTGGGTTTCTCACTAGTGGCATTATACCAAAATTTTGAAAATAATAAAATAAAAGTTGAGTTATATCTTTGTTATGTTTGATACCGCAAAACTCGTGAAGGAAATGAAAATAATGTGCATATAGTGTTTTGGGAGTATAAGTGTTTATTCATCATGTCTTTGCTAAATAATTATTTAATCCTAAATATTCCATTTTGATAAATATAATTTTCCCAAATATTTCAAAAGAAGTGTCATTTTCTTTCACAAAAATATTATTTTGTAAAAAGCTTATTTGAAATTTTGAACATGTCTAAAAATATATAATTTTGGTCAAACTTGTTATTCAACTAGGGCATGTATTTAAGTAAGAGACTTGGTGGCTACTAAATTTGGTGAATGCATGTGCATGGTTAATACATAATTAACCAACATGGTACCTACTTGAAAAATTGTACAGTCACATGTGAAACAACTTTGTCAAATTATTTTGTACTTGAATTTGGTGGTTTTATGTTTGTGATGATTTTCTATGGAAGACCCAATCATGTTCAATTTCTATGAAAAATATTTCAACTAAAAAAATAGATTGGATCATTTGATAAGGAAATTAACCTAAATGCACCACCAAACCATACATGATTGAAAGATAAGTTGATTTTCAAAATATCTACTAAGACCCAAAAGTAGTTTATTAAAAAGGAATTTCATTCAACTTGCAATCTTATTTAAGAAGCATAAATATGAATTAACAATCAACCAATCAAAATGAACAAAACCCACACATCACAAAAGCCAATTTCACATCCTTTCGGTTACTTGTTTGGACATATTGACCTTGGATTATTTTAACAAATCTATGTGCAATCCATGGTATGATGGGGGTTTGTAATAGGTTCAAAATTTGGAGGTTACTTTCACAACTTTTAAGAACACTAAGTCTTGCACAACATTGAAAAGGATGTTTGCTTCATAAAAAAAATTTGCCCATTTCTTGTCCAAATTTTGTTTTTTGGCTGAATTGTACCTTTAGTTTGCTCATTGCCATCATATTGACAACTCAAATGAAAGAACATTCTATTCTTGTGTAATAAAATGACATTGTTGTAGAAAATTAAATTGTGTTCACAAAAACAAGATATTTGATTTATAGAATTAGGGTATTTAACAATAAGATCAAATTCCACCTTCAAGGTTACAATTGAAATTTAACATTAACTAGCGTGTACCCATTGCCTTCGCTGCTGGGATAGGCATTGATGTGGGTACCCATGACCTTTAGCCATTGGGAAGTCCCCCGCCCGTCCCCCCCCCCTCGCCCGGTCCTTTCCCCTGTTGGCCCCCCCCTGCTGCCCCCCCCTTGCAGGACGGATGATGGTTCAGGCGGATTCAGGGGTTGCTTCAATTCTCATCCCCAAAACAGTTCAAAACGGAATTAGGGGTTGCTTCATTTCTCATCCCCACAAAAACAGTTCAAAACAGTTCAAAATGGAATCAGGGGGTTGCTTCATTTCTCATCTCCAAAAAAACAGTTCAAAGTAGTTCATTCAAAACGGAATCAGGGGTTGCTTCATTCCTCGTCCCCAAAAGTTTTCATATATAAGAATGCAAGTGTAATATGACAATTGAAATTTCACACACATAAAGATTTCACCCCTCCCTTCGAAGGTATATGACAATGGTTGCTTGTTAAACAAACACAAGGCACACACACCTCAAAAGAGAAAGTGAATTGACTCGGTTACAAGGTTTACTTTTTATTATCAAGGAGCAATAAATTTTGTTGCCAAATCAATGGTGGAAATCAATTCACCATCAATCGAATGATTGAAATCCAAATGTAAGGCAATTGAAAAAATATTTGGTCACCACACAATTGGTGACAAAAAACTTTCTATCATTGTAGGATTTACGATGAAAAGTTTTCGATCGCTACAAGATTGGTCATGAAAAGTTTTTAGTCATTGCAACATTTGTGATGGAAAACTTTTGATTGCCATAGGATTGGCAACTAAAAATTTTTGACCGCCATATTTAACGGGGGTAACCTGAGTGCAAAGATTTTTTTTCTTATGTTAGTTTTGACATATGGAACCAATGCGATAAAATGAATGTTGATGTGATGCCTAACACAATATGGTTGTGTCACGTTGGTTTTGATAACCTTGATTGCCATAATTAATACTCTTTCTATGAATGGGCTACAAGTTTTGCCCAATTTCAACCTTGTCATTCAGTTTTTTAAGGAGTTACAAGCCAACTATCAAGGAATCATGATAAAAACAAATTGCATTTTGTAGGAGTTTTAGCATAAACCCCATGAAAATTTGCAAGATGCATATGCCGAAATGCAACAATTGATCAATGTGATATAGGGGGTCACAAAAGCCTAGGTAGTCCAATTTTGGTATAACATTTTGGACAAGGATTTAAAGTCACATGTGCAGGATGTTGAATCAACCAACACAATTGACCTTGGTATGATTGTTTCTGAATGCATTGAATTCAACATGGTTAAGGAAAAGGTTGTAACCCTCGGGATCAACAATGATAACCTAAAAACATCCTTGGCATGCCCTTGAGCCTAACAAGTGTTTGTTCAACCAACCAAAGCCATACCATAAAAAATGCAAGGGGCCCAAATAGGAATTTGATAATAGTTCCTCATCATACTCTACATAATTAAATGGAAAGGGAAAATGTTGGAGATGTGAGCTTCATTAAAAGAAGGTTGCCTTAGTCCTCCTTAAGCCATTACCACCCAACCCTAACCCGAATCAACCTTGTTTTCATTACAAGGTTTATGGTCATGACGTAAACCATTGCCAAATTCAAACAATTCAAAGAGCTATTTTGAAACATTAGTTATTAATCATCTATTGATTTGATGAATGTACTTGCATTTTTAAAGAATTAATAAAGTGAAAATAGAATCTTCAATAAGTTAATGATTTCACCAAAAAATTCAACTTCCTTTTCACTTACTTCAAGTCCATTGAATAGATCAAGTTCTTATTTTCAATGGACACTTCTCCAAATTCACTATTATTTTTATATACCCTAAGTTTGCAAGAATAATCCGAGGCAGAAAATGCAGGGAAATCTCAAGGTTCTAACAAGGGCTAACAAAGGAAAGGTATGGCCAACAAGGGGCCTTTGTCATGACGTGTAGTGTTGTGATGTTTGGTGTCGTAAAGGTGTACAACTATAGTAAACTCTACTGAACAAAAAAAATTAAACCTAGTCAAAGGTAGAAATTAATCAACTAAAAAGATATGCACACACATATATATAGAATACATAAGAGGAGGTTGAGATGAAATTCTGGTGTATTATTAAATTGAATAAAAAAAAAGGAAAGAAAACGTAATGTATGTAAATTGTGGCTGTGTAATAGTTGCCGTGAGCATTTAGAAATCCAATCTTATTATGGAGGAAACTCTCCTTGACAAAGGAATTCTAGAAAATTTGACAAAAGAAAGGAAGAGCTTGGCCTTTTATATAGTTGTCAACAAAGTTGAAACCTTAAACAAGCCATAACCCTAAACACTTAATAATGTACAGTAACCCTAAAGGCATGATTAGCATGCCTGTAATTAGCCATCATGTATTAGGCCATGCATACGGGCATGACACCCTCCACCAAGCCAACTCCAAACTAGTTGAACACCATGGAAACATAGTTTGCACAATTGGAAGCTTTGGTGATGAATAGGGCATCCAACATGGTGGCATAGTTGCAATATAATGTGCATGTGTCAAGGTTGCCTCAAGATTAAAGAAACATTTCATTTTTTAGTTCAAGCCATGATATTTTGAAGGGTTAAAATTTTTGGGTCATTGGCTCCAAATAATGACGTTGAATATTCTTAAAATCATGTTTCAAAGGCAACTAGTGATGGAAATTTAGTTAGGGTTTCAATAACAACATTGATACGAAGGCAAATGGCCACGTGTTATAACCATGAGGCATTAATGAATGTACAATTGGATCCCCAACATGGGGAAGTTAAACTCTAAATTCTTTTACCACAAAAAATTGTGTTAATTGGCAAAGGGGTCTAAACATGATTGGGGTACCCAAGTCTTGGGAATCCACTCCAAGGATTCCCAAATTCACCTTTTTTTTCACTTGTTGCATGACATGTCTTACATTTCACCCTTTTTTCTCATGCCAAATGAAATAATTTTGTTCCAAATCTTATATACGCATTTAAAGTATCTACTATTTTCACTTATGAAAGTGAGGATAGTAAAATTTATCCAATGTTTTATCAATGGCCCAAAATTCCCCAAATTTTGACTTTTTGAAACTTTTTACATTGTGATAGGGCATTTGGTTTTTGTCACATTCGTGCATTTTATACACATTAACACATAAGGTGCTTGGGGTAAAAATCTTGGGCCAAAAAAATTGTTTAGACATTTATTATGATTACTTGAACTTATTTTTCTTATGAAACAAAGTCTTGGATTTTTTTCAATGATTTTGTAAGAATCTTAAACTTGTTCAATCTTGACATTCTACGCATAGAATTGTACCTTAGTAATTTATCTATCTATAAATAAAATCAAACTTTCAATATGAATGTGTCATTAATTTCAACATGTTTAAGTGAGAGGATCCAATGATATAAAATGAGAAAGTCCTTTTGGGTACATAGTTATTTCGAAAGGAGGCTGAAAATAGTGGGGACCCCATCCATGCTTTGACTCATAGTTCCTAACCCTGTGGGAGAATTTGTTTTTGGCGATGTACTAATTACAGTTAAGAAGATGTTTTGTTCCACCTTTGCAACAAGGGCACCAACTAGTTTGTTGGGGGTAGCAACAACAATATATCAAACACTAGTGTTTTCCACCACAATTTTGGCCATTCACAATTTTCAACTACAATGACAATGTTTTATTTAATGGCCACATTATGTGAAGATGGGAACATCATAAAGATGTCAACTACACTAGTTGATGAGTTACGACCAATACTAACATCTCAAAATTAAATGACCATTTGTTGGGGAGGTGCCACCTTCACCCAAAAGAAAATTAATGGTGGTAGGTAGGGTAATGCATGCAATTGTGAAAATAACAAAGCTAAAATGAAAAATGAGCTTTCAAATGGGTTGAATTAACAAGTTGGCATGATCTATGGCTTGATGGTGGGCATGGAGGCCGCATTACAAGACATTGAGGGCCACTACTCCATTGCGTAAATTTTTCCTCTTCTTTTGGGGGTCAATCAAAATAAAAAAGATAAGCAGATGCAAGAACAAAATGATGACGATGTTGTGAATTGTAAAGATGAAGAGGGATCTTGGTACATCTTGAGAGGGCAAGATAGGTGAAAGGGGGGGCTACAACATCATATGTGAGCAAGCTTTTCAAAAGATAGTCAAGTCAACATTTGCTTTGGAGGATGGAGGTAAGATCGTTAAGTGATGGTGTGGGCAGCTATTCAAGTGGGGAACTTCATGAACATGGTGATTGGAAGCAAATGTAAAAGATAAAAAAAAAGGCACCTTGGCCTAGTGCTGGAAATAAAAATGCTAGGAGTAGAAAAGGGAAGAGAGCTTGAAAGGGTGGTTATTGGGCCTAGGAATGAAAGTAATGGTGTGCCCTCTTGTGGAGAAAGAGAAAGACGAACTAAAAGAGTTTGTTTTACAACATTAAGGTGTGAAGGGGTTGTTTTGGGGTGTGGCAGAGATTTCTGAAGGTATAGTAGTTGGGAGATAGGATTGTAATGAAGGAAAATAATATAAAGACTATGTTAGGATTTAATTAAAGAAAGGAATTAAAAACCCAAGTTGAAACAAAACTACATTGTAACCACTTTTTGGAAATGTGATATTTGTTTTGGTCTGTAAAGGCTTGTTGAAATTCTTGTATGATGATGCTCACATGAGGCTACTCTAGTTTAGGGTTGTAATTAGTTAAGTGCTAATAGAAAGGAGTGGTAGAAAGAGGTAAGGTTGTTGTCTATAACAAAAATTATATATATATATTGAAAGAAAAAAACAAAGTGGTTAGAAGGAGAGGACTCTACTTGGTTTTGAAAACATTAAAACCATTGCATTTTTTAAATGGTTGCTAGAAAAAATTAACATGGAAAACATTGGGGCTAATTAGGGAAAACAAATTAAAAGGCAAGGGTGGTGGAAATTGGGTAACAAATTGTGACTCCTTTGATGATCTCCAAGGGAGTAAGGGGGAATGGGTCAAGTAATAATCAATGGGTCTAGGTTTAGGTAATCAAAACCTGATTTGGCCTGTAATCATTTTTAAGACTTGGGTACATATCTAAACCTTGTAACCTAGTTCCATTGTAGAATTCGTCTTAAACTTGTAACAAGAAAATTTAAACCCGAATAGGCATTTTCAAAAACCTACCCCTAACATAAATTTCCATCACCCTTTTAATTTCAAGTCTTCCTAATCTTTTAGTTTAAGATTTTTTTCTATCTTCCATTGCACCTTACAATGACATCTTTTTCCATTGCGTCACACCACAAAGTTTTTTGCAAATGAAAATGATGAGCTTTTCAAAGCCTTTTCCTCTTTTTTTGTTGAAGTGTTGTAAATGCAAGGGATATTTATTCTTCACATAATGGGCTTTTATGTTATGCTAGGCTAAATGATGAAGGTTTTTTTTTACAAAAAAACTTCAAACTTTGTCAAGTTTTAACACCATAGTATTGGATCCATGAGTTTGCATTTAGCATTTGAAGTTGTGAAATGAAAGTAATGGTCAAAAGATTGGTTGGGAATGAAATTGGCAAATGAACTCCTAACCATTAAAACCGAGAAATAATGGTCAAATGACCTTTGATGGAAGCTTGAAACATGGCCTTAAAAAGATCTTGTTGAGGGTGACAACTTTGTAATAAAACAAATCTCAATTGAAATTCATATGAGAAATTTACAAGCCTTCAAAGTTGCAAGGCTCACAACTTGAGAATTTTGGGACTCACACATTCAGGACAAAAAGTCATTTCCACATTGTTTAGTACATTTTCATTAATTGCCATTAACATTGTTTGGCTTATGCAAGTGACTTGTCCATGAAGTGTTCATGAATATGTCTCTTTGTTGTAATCCCCATTTCAAAGCTTTTGCACACCCTCTTTTTCTTGTGCACAGAGCTAAGGAACATGCCTTAAGTTTTTCTTCCTACTACCTTTTTTCATTGTCATTTGGGAGTTTATCTCTTAAATTTTGTGAAAAACTTTGTCATTTGATTAGTTTGCAATCATGATCAAACTTCCTAAAAAAACAAACAAACACAAAAGTTTGGATGATGAATTTGCAAGGTCTAGTTCACAAAATGCCCAAATTGTTTTTTTTTCCTTGATGTGGATGGTGGAAGTGTGGTTTTGGTTGTGATGCAAAAATGGTAACTTTTGTAGTTGAATCAAGAAGGAAAAGGTATGTGGTTCATGGTGGTCTTTTTTTTTAACTTGACAAACTTGCATAGACTCATGTTTTTGCTAATATTGAGGTTATGTCAATCCTAATTGATAATCCTAAAATTGGATCATAATCCAACCACTTCTTTTCATAGTTTTAAACCACTAAATCTAATCCATGTTTTGGGGAAAAAATAATAACATTATCTAAAATTTTTGATGGGATGACGAAAAAAAAACCTTTACCCAAAGTGAATTCAAAATTGTATGTTCTTTGAAAATGGATGTTTGCACTAGTTAAGACCTCAAAATTCTTGTTTAAGGTGAAAATGAAGTAACACCCATTAGCATACCATGTAGGATGGATGAAACATTTTTGGGCTGTATTATGTTCCCATAGTTAACCACATTAGTTAGCTATGCGTTTCATCATTTACATGTGCGTACATACTTAGTAGCCACCTAGTGCCTTACCTTTTCACTTGTTTATTAAGGAACCATTTACATTCAATACATATTTACCTCTAATAATTAAACTGCAATCACACTTTGTGTTAATTCAATGATAACTCAATGTTAATGTCACAACCCTAACTTTGGACTCATGACCAAGGTAAGGGCTTATGAAAGTGCGGGCCAAGAATGAAGCTCGGGAATCACATTTCATGTTCCCGAGAGTGTGGAGTGCAGGAGAGTGTGAGGGAATGAACGTCCACACTCCTAAATGACTTCCCATTTTGGGAATTGGAGTCCCAATGGATTTTTGAATATTTAGAGAGCAATTTCAAGGGGTCAAAACCCATTAGATTGAAAGTTGTTTATATCATTGGAAAGCTCTTGGAACGTAGATGTTTAAAATGGGTTCGCATGACCCATTTTTGTAATTAAAACACAAGTTATGGCAAAAAGAAGGGCCACGAGTCAAATTGTTAATTTGATTCTTAACCACTAAAAGTCGAGAATCCCCTCGACTTCTTTATGTGTAGGTGGTGTACCACATATCGTTGGAAAGCTCTTGACAAGGGATATGACTTTGTTCAAGACCTCACTTCAATTGGAGGTTTGCACACAAAGTTACAGGCCTCCAAAGTTGTGGGATTCCTGAGTAGGAGTCTCGGGACAAAATGACATTTGGGTCTTGGTTTCATGCCCAAGCACATAGTATATTATAAAGGGGAAGGTGATGGCTTCCCCCAAGTCTGGGCCGTGGTGAGTTTTGTGAGTCTATGTTTGCTTGTGGCTTGTCCGTGCACCAAAAATGTTCTAACTTTACATTAACCAACTTGTTGTTTGGTTTGTGCAGGCATGCGTGAATAATTGAACCACTTATCGTTCATCCTAGTCCATTTCAAAGCTTTAACACACCCCTCTACCTCTGAAGTGTTACAAGCCAAGGAGCGCACCCCAATTCTTTTTCCTTTCATTTTCTTCACCTTTGGACTCGTAGTTGAATCCATCAAGGAGCTTGGGGGTGCGTCAGTTACACAATAAGAAAAATGGTTGAATCACACCAAAAAAATTTATGAACATTGAATCCTATGTGTCATCCGTTGTGGCACAAAATGTTAATGCGATGTTAAAAAAATGGTAATTGGTGGTAACTACCACCAAATCTACAAAAAAATGAAGATTTTACCACTAAAACACGATGTTAACTACCAACCCCAAAAAGGAGGAGATAACTCAATGGTAGTTTATCATGCGTGTTCACAATATTTTGTTTTCATTCTTTTCATCTTCTCCTTCCACGTTCCTTTCCATTCTCATCTACCCCCCCCTTGCCTTCAACCTTTTTTCTCTTCTCTTGAAGTTGCTTATTGTTGACATTGCTACAACTAAGATTGTTGGAACTATAAAATTGTTGTAGGTCAAGTTTAGGAGTGCAATGGGTAACCTATTTAGTAACAGCTTTTCAAACTATGATGATGAACATAATTTTATTAAAGAAAGTAAATAATCTAAAACTACAACAAGAACCTTGTTCTATTATGTCTATAAAATGTTTGTTGTATTTTTGTTTTGTTTACAAAATGTGTACAAAGAAGGTTAGTTGTAACCTTGGGCACTTGAAGTTATTGAATTTATTCAGTAATGCAAATATTGATTAACAACATCTTCAACAATTACACACCAATTTATAGACAAATTTTGAATAAAAAATAGGACAAATGAAACTAATTTACCATGAATGCATTGCAATTGATGTGCATTTGTGAATTGCTTCTAGGTCCAAAGGTTTTCATCACTAGAAACTACCTTGGTGATGAAGTTGCTACGCCATCAAGAAAAAAAGGAAAATGCAAAAAAAATGTTGGCATTAATTAGATTACAGATGGCAATGCTCAAGTCCAAACATGAAAAGGTTACCAACCAAACTAGGAGCACAATGAGATTTTAGCTTTTTTTAAGGCCAAAAGAGATGAACACATTATTGGTTTCAATGTAATTATGGGCAAAACAAGTTTGAGATAACAATCATGAAATGGAGTAGAATTTCAATGCAAGTTGTGAATGTTGGGTGTTCTAATCAATTCAGGAATGAGGTTATTTTTCGAAGACAAATGGGTTTTCTTGTAGGAGACTTCAAGTAAATAAAGTAGGCATTGGAAACACCCAAGACTATTGGTCCATGACCAATGCAAAAAAATTGCAATTAAATTACCATGGAACTTTAGGTGAGGCTTTTATGACATGATGGTAGTATTTTAGGGCACAAGATCCATTTTCAATCCCCTCCATTTGTAGGACACCATGGACGAGATTAACCATATCTATAAGCCATATGGTATAATAGGCTAGATGTAAGTTAGGGTGGCTCAAAAGTGGTAAGAGTCCAATCCCAAAAGTCCATATTTTAATAGTAGAATGGAAAAAATAGTTAAAAACCAATTTTGGATGGGCCCTATGTGGTGATTAATCAACTAATAAATTCCATAGGAAAGGCTACCCATCTAGACAATTCTTTAACTATTAGGGGGGGGGAAATATCAATCCAACAAAAAATGACCAAGATAGGGACTTAGGAAAATAAGGTCCAAATTTAGGCATTCAAAAGTCCATAGTTGTTTGTTGGTTAAATTTTTTGTTATTATTTTTTCAATCCATATTATTATATTCATCATGTATCATTTATTAAGTCCCTTTAAAAAATTTGAGATGAAATCATAGCAAAAAATGCATTTGAATGTTAATGCAAAACCTAGAACATAGTCCATATGTTCACTTTAAAAGTTCATTACTATATGATTGGGGTATGTTTATTGAATTTCATCCTTCAACAAATATTTTTATTCAACTTGGCAATCTTAATCCGTAAACATTTTTGTCAAATTGATGATTTTACAATGCGTTTGTGGCATTTGAATAAAATACACTTTGTAGAAAATCCAAAAAGGTATAAAAAGTGAACCACCTTAATGTGCATTCACCCATCAACAAATGATGCCATCAACATCTTGAAGATTCAATGGGTCTAGCTAAAGGAAAAATCAATATGGCAGATGTGCATACTGGTTATGTAGATGAATCCTCTAATTGTGAAGCACCACTAACTTCACCTTTCCAACCTTGCCCAATGCCTAGGAGTTTGATAGAGTTGATGCAAGAAATTAGTGGTAAGTTCCCATTATTCTAGTTGAAGTGGAAGTAATTTCACCAATGCCAATTTGACCATATGTAGCTGCCTTATTGCCCATTCAATCAAATGTAATTATGTGTCAATTACACAATTGCCCACTCATGTAGATCCCATGCTAGGTACCAACCCCCAACACCACATTTAGTCAATTAAAAAACAAATTTTCAAAAAACAAAAAATGGTTGTTATGTTGGAATCATAAGGATGAAGAGGTCTTATTATTTAATTCATAAGAACATGGTAGAAGCAACAAAGAAAGGTAGTATTGTTGGAGTCCATTGATCATATCAATACCAAAAGCTTCGTGTTAGAGGATAAAGGAGCAAAAATTAAAAACAAAATTTTGGAAAAATAACTCCAATACTTTAAAACTTGGGTACTAATCACACACAAACGGACATGGTTCAAGCTTTGAATAACATGACACAAGTAATGACATTTGTTTTCACATATGGTGTTGCCAACAACCACCATGAAACAAAACACACATTTGATAATGCCAATGAGGAGTGAAAATAAAAAATCAAATGGTGGGAATGGGTGGTAGGTAAACTTGCATGTTGAATTTCAAAAAAATCTATGAAGTCAATTTTTTTTTTTCTTCCAACCATACAACATGGTCATTGCCTGCAAACAAAAAAACACAATAATCTTTTATTATTATAGCATATAAAACTTGATTTTTTATCAAATCTTTCAAGAGACATAATATATATTTTTTGAATTACCTAATCATTAAATGTTTTATTGTCTTCCAAGATATTGAGTTAGTTCACATTATATTGCATCATTAGATAGTTCTAGGCCTTCAACTAGTTCATGTTGTCATCATTTGCAACAATAACATTTTTGTTAATTTGTTCTCCATGAACAACTTTCAATTCAACGATACATAATAGCCTACTAATGTTTTTTTCATCTTCAAACTTGAGAAGGTTGTGCATCAAATAGCAACATGTAAACATGTCAAGGATGAAGGTGACATGCATTTTAGACCTCAAAAGTTCTCTAAATGTTTTTTTTCAATATACCAAAAGCATTTTCAACTATAGACCTACCTCTTTTATGTTATTTAATGTAAAGGAATTCAAAGATAGAATGTTGTCCATTTTCTTTGAATGACAACATTATCTAGTTGATTAGTGGATACCCCTTGTCCCCAACAAATAAGGAAAAAATTCCTTTCGCATGTTTGTTAAGATCAAATAGATTGTGATATTGAACATGACAATACAATGTAGACCTACACAAGATTCTAGCATTGTTGACATTACCTGAAAATCCCACATAAAATTCCAATTTTTTTTGTTAGAATCAACCATTGCATGAACTTGTATGGAATAATCACCAGTTTTATGATGATAATAGTTTTTAGGAAAAGGAATGATGAGTTTATAAATTGTGATGTGAGTGTCGTCAATTGTTCCATGCATGTTAAGCAACCCACACCATTGCCTAAAGTTCTCCATCACATTGCCCATTTCTATTCTATTTGGCCACAATTAACTTCTTGAAAACAACATTCATAGCTGCCACAAATTCATGGAGAACCTTGGAAAATATTGATTTTCTAATTGCAAAAAATTCACTGCACACTAGAAAGTTAACACCATGGGCTAGTTTATAAATGGTGCACGACACCTATATATCAACTAGAATAACTTTTCAATAATGGGTGTCACATTTCAACAACACAAGTTGTATTTAGTTAACAATCCAAAAAAGACTTGATTTTGTCATTCTTAAATTTTCAACCCATTTGTCATCTTTGTATTTAGTGAAAAGGAAGCCAAAAAACCACATTGTGCTTCTACATTTAACCCAATGACTTAGACCATGGGGTAAGAAACACAAAGAACTGGACATATGAAAATGATGCAATGTTACAATAGTCAATAAGAACTAAATAGTAGCTTTAGCAACAAATGCATCAAAGTAGAAAGAATTTAAATTAAGAAAAACAGACCTAGAATCTAGAGAGTTCAAAACCTTGTCACAATTTGGAACAAGAACATGCATGACATTGTGAACATAACTTTTTTTTACATTTTTCCATGACAAAAGATAAAGACAAGTGCAACAAAACAATAACTTATCACGAATGGAGACTTGTGATTTGCAACTCCAGCAAGCAACTCCAACAACTAGCAACTGCAATAGTCAACAATGGTCTCGTTGCTTGAATTTTTTTTTTGAAAGAATCCATTCTTGAAAGAAGCATTCTTGGATGGCAATGGAATGTGGTGGTAACAAAGTTGCAGAAACAAGAAAGGAAGTTGTGATGGAATGAATTGCAAGGATAACAAAGATGCAAAAATAAGAAAAGAAGCCACAATGGAATGGGGAACTTGCAGTGACTAGAATGAAGCTCTCATGATGAGAGAAAAAACAAAAAAACAAAAGAGGGAACGCAAGTACACATGCTAAACGACTGTGAAAATGGCTAGGGTTTTCCAAACACCATGATGATGTTGTAAATCCATCATCATGGTGCTAATTAACACTAACCTAAAGTTACGTAACATTAATTTGCTATGAATTTTTTTTAAATGTTAAATGATGTCAGATTTATCATTATTTTTAAAAAATGATTTAATGTTAGCTTGGTATTAGTTCTGTGTTAGTGATTAGAGCTAACACTGGGTGTGATTGCAGCTTTACCCACTTACGGTGATAATGTGAAGGAGAAGTAGGAGGGTTTACATTATAGGTTACCAAGATGGAACCCTGGTAACTCAGTTGTAGTTCGTTGTTACACAACCAAGTCATTCCCACCCAGTCAGGATGCTTCTCTCTTCTCCTCTCCTTTGGGCCTTTTGGAATTGGAAGGCTGGACCAGAACAAGGAAGAAATGAATATCCTTGCCCACTTAGGCCTTGTGCAACACAAGGAAAAGGACAGGTATCGACATGGTATGAAATTTGATGATATGGGTATGACATTTGATGATATGGGTATGATATTTGACGAGTAGACAAGTAGTAAGTCTACTTTAAAATAGTCCAAGGATGTTGCAACATATGAGGAACTGGATCGTATTTTGAAAGACAAAAGAATTTCAATTCATGGGCAGTCATGTTGTAACTGATCCATGCTGGGGGAGAGAAAAAGGGCTTAAAACCAAAACACTAGAGAATGCTTCTGCCAACCGCCTTTGTCAGACCATCAAACGCGGTATAAGATATCGTACCCGAATGTGGTCAGCAACAACACTCCCAGAAGGGGGGTTATTGGAGGTAGCATTGGAACTACTTCATCCAGGGAAATTGGGCCCTTAAGAGGTACACACCAGTTGACCTCTTATGAACAGAGTCTGCATGTCGGGCCGGCTCTCTCTTCTCTCTCTCTCTCTCTCAAGGATGTAAGTTGCAAGAAGTAATCTGACAATTTCCTAACGGGCTGATCTGCTGGGCTTTCCAAGAACGGAATGACCTCCTCTGATTTCTCTAGTGTATCTAGAGAGCGCCTTGCACAGCTTAAAAAGAGGCTTTTTGAAAATGGCAAGTTCCGTTCCTGCAGGCTTTCTATTTTTGTAAAGCCTAGTGTTGATTTTTGTGTTTTCCCCATGATACCCAGCAAGTACCCTCCTAGTATCATTGGAGGTTGCTCTTTACACTCAGTAAAAACACAGGCCAGGGCATTGATGAAATTGGGCAGCTCTCTCTCAACTGCTGCCTCACACAGGACCTTATTTTGGCAATGCCCTCACCTTTGTGCTTTACATTACCATAGTACCTTGGCCATTTCAACAAATGGAATATTTCCTAAATATTCACTATTTTCTTTCACAATATTTTTTGATTTGGAAGAATTAAAATTTGAAAATTTCAACGTCTCTGAAAATAATATAATTAGTGTTAAACCATCCAAGGTACTAAGGTATACACTAAACTTTCATCCTCAGAAGGTTGGTTTTAGGGTGATTCTTAGTTTACCTTGGCCTCATGTGATTCATCTGATGGGGGTAGGTAGTCCTTTTTCTTTTCTGGGATCTGTGCAGATGGGTAAACCTAATGCCCAGGGGACCAGCCTCGTAATATGCACTAAGTGCGCCCATGGGCATTCTTATTGCCCATCATATGAGATACTAAATTATGAACATGAAACTCCCGTGTTCACAACCATGTACCTAATGGATTCCACATTGTAACATTGGTTACAAATAAAATGGGAAAAGAAGACTCCTGTGCAATTTTAGTTTCCAAACCGTGACTATGTTCCAGACAAATTTGCTGCTATATGTTAATTTGTTGTCCTAGCTAATAATCTACATGAAGTTCAGAAGGTGTCAGTGTAAGCTGACAAAACTATCTAATGAGGTGATCAATTTATATGGTTACCCATCCCTCTCCACTAAAGTGATCAATCACCCCTGAAAAGCAAAAGCCTCTCAGCAAATGCTGTAGAGTTGGAAGTGCATTAATCACACCTCAATAGATTAGGCGACACAATTGAGAAAGTTCTCAACTAGGTGACACAATTGGTTGAGAAATTTCTCTAGTCTCTCTAGAGGATCTGATTTTTTGGGGTTAGTCACACCCGACAAACCCTCCCCCAACTTCATCCCTTCACAAGGAAGCCTATTAGGTAACAGCTTTCTACTGTCCTTCATACTGTAGTACCTTGTCCATTTCAACACTTGTCTGTTAAATAATTAATTAATTTTGAAACATTCATTTCTGAAATATAATTAGTGTCGAACTGGCCAAGGTACTAAGGTACTTGATATTTTATGCAGTGATTGATAGCTCCATAAATCTCACAAATGACAACATACTAAGTAAACACCTTTCTTGTGCAAATGAGTAATAAAGAAATGCAACAGATGCATTTGCCATTGCCCATTTCTAATGACGAGAACAACAACACTGCCTTTTGTGTACAGATGAGTAATAAGGAAAGCAATGGGCCACACTTGATGACAACTGCAACACTGTGCTTTGCTAATAGACATTGTTGCACCACCACAACTTTGTACAAGGGTGCATCCAATTTGACTCAACTGTATAAATGTGTACAATTGAAGCTTGCCTAGATACACCCATCTGTTTCTCTTGGGAAACTAGCTAGAACATTTTTTCATCAAAAAGTTGGAGCCTCAGAGCTTTATTTTTTTCTGGACAGCTTTTGAGCTCAGAGAAAGGCTTCTTTCCCAAGAGGCAACAACAGCAAGTGGCCCCTGACACAAGCAAAGATTTGCATCATCTTGACTGGATTGAATTTACCCTGTTCCATATTTGAGAATCATCTTTTAACACTTGGGGTTTTGAGTATTCAAAGCTGCATCTGAAAGCTTTATACTTTACATGTGAAGATGACCCAACATGTGGTATGTATCCAAGAGTATCTCCAGCAATGCTCACTATGTGACCTGCAAAAAGATTTTTCACATCCAAGTTTAGTTATTTACTTTTTTTTTCCAACCCCACCCATACAAGCATAACTAGGACTCCAAATAGGTGGGACTTCTAATAGCAAACCACCTGGACCAATCATTATGATTGGCCAATTACAAACAGGGAGCAGCAGTCAGATCATATTTATTACACTCATCTCGGGCAGGTGCTAGGCTTTGCTGTGCCTTTCAACAGCCTAAGCAAACTTGGCAAGAATGCTGGGCCAAAACCATTTTGCTTAGCCAAGTGGACATGTTTTGACTGTTCTTCATCCAATTTTCATTTGCAAGGTCACATACCGAGCAAAGGTGGAGTTGCTCCTAGATTCACAACAAATCTTGCAAACACAAATGATGAATTCAAGAGCCTTTCTTCACATTTTATTAACACTTGATGTGTAGCAGGGTTATAGTACCTGACATGTTTCTTGTATGATTATTTTACATAAATTGAAAGCTACCCATACCAAGTATCAATATTGTGATATGTTGGGTCCATTATGGTGGGAGCATTGAAGGTATTCATTCTTATGAGTTATGACCCATGTGAAAATACTTACATAAAATCTGAAAGTTACTTACCTCATTAATTTGTTATGGCATTTGGGACCATCATGAATGCTATGTGTGTAGATAACAAGGACGTTAATTCAGCAAATTCTCCTTATTTCTGAATTAACATACTTGTTATAAAAAGGTTTTCTTTTATTATTATTATTATTGTCTGCCTTTTGCTCCATTCATATTTTTGAGAAAAAGATGGATGATGCCCATGCTCAAATGTCGGGATCTATTATGCACTCTTTAGGTGTGTAATAGACACTAAGATGTCTCTTAGTGTCTATTACATGTCCAAATTGTGTATAATAAGAAACAAAATTTGTTTCTGGGCAACACCAAGATGTGTCGGGTGATGACCAGACACATCTAGGTCAGGCAATTGGGCAATGATCAAAAAAAAGAAGCAGACAATGCTTTTGTACTATCTCCAATGAGGACCCATTGCTAATTCAACGTCCTCCTCTGACCGAAATATAAGCAGGCCTTTGGGTGGCCATGACTTTCCTTGTGTCAACTTTTCCTTTACTGGGGGAAAACAAAAAAAAAAGATTTCAATCGTACTCCCAAAGAAAAGAAACGTTATGTGTTGATAGATGTGAGACATTTTGAATGGGTTGAGAATATGCATTTGATGAGAAGAATGGCCTTAACGAAGGTGTAGTATGTTTTGAATCTAGCCGCTTCTTTAAGTAATCCATGGTAAGGATCAAAGCATTGCTTTGTTCTTTGGGAAGTGAGAATATATCTAGCATTAAGGTGTAACCGGTTTGTTGAGGTCTATATGAGCCAAAAATAAAAATAAAAATGGAAGATGGAAATTTTTAATTAAAAGAAAAAACAAGTGCTTTAAAATAACTAGGTAGTCAAACAGGTACCTCCATTCAACAAACAGGAGATGGGCCAAATGGCAAAACTGCTTCTTCAGTCAGTCTGACAGGCTTGGCCAAATCCTAAACCCTAGAGCAGTCAATAGCCAAAATCTAAACCCTAAAAAAAGATTGTCCCCCTTTATTTTATTTTCTCTTTCTCTTTCTCTAGGGGGTTGTTTTGCCTAGGCATTTGGTTTTGCAGAGAGCAGTGTGAACGTGTGAACATATAATTTGTTTATTTTTTTTAATTTACAAAAGCACCAAGTTAATTTTTCAAATAGCACTCTAGAAAAAATATATATATCGACCCCATCACCCCCCCCCCCACCCCAACTTCCTTCCTCTTGGAAAGAGAAAGAGGCGGAAAAACAAAAGTCTTAACTCTTTGCGGAAGTAACAGACACTCTGTGGCCGCTTTTGTTTTTTTTCAAAACAAATTTAAAGTTCCTTCTTATGACTTTCCCAAAACGACTAACTTTGTGTGACCTACTTTTGGCAAATTTGGGTTGGACGATAACCCAATTTTTAAGAACTAAATAAAAAAACACTTATCTTGCACATAAAGCCTGGGAAAAAAGAAACAGAGAAAAACAAGTAGAAAGAAAATAAAAAAGAAAAAGGAAATCTTTCTTCTTTCTTCTTTCTTCTTCTTCTTCTTAGACCCTAAGTCGTGGTTTCTTTTCTACACTTTGGTGTCAATACGGTTCTCAAAGTACGATTACGGCCCCGATACCGTATTCAAAATATGTACTGTACGTATGCGCCCGGGTCCTTCTCTCCCTCCCAGAAAAGGCGCTCGCTTCGAGCGGCGCTGCTGCCATCTCTTGTTCCCTTTCTCTTGCAGCTCCGAGTACTGTTCTCTTTGATCGCAAGAAGCTCCGGTCCTTATAGAAGTGAAGTTTGCCGCAGCTTGGATCCAATGTCGGAGCTTCGAGTGGATTTTTTTGGAATGTAAACTCGACTTTTTTGGCGGTCTTGAGCTCCGGTTACGACTGTGTCTTAAGCTCGCTCTTTCTTTCTTTCCTCTTCCTCCGTTGTGAGTGAGTGCTCGTACAGCCTCTGTTGGCCGTCGGCTGGCTGTCGTGTCTGACTTAACGACGCGACTGGAGGAGTGTCGACATTGTGCTGTGCAGGCGATAGAGTATTCGGAGTTGGTTTTGGAGGTTTCTTTGAGGTTTGTTTGTGTCGCCCTCACCGCCCCTTCGCTTTGCGCATTTTGAGGTTTTTGTCTCTTACTCGGTTGTGGTGGAGTGATTGTGGAGTCTTGTTTCTAGGTGTCCAGCATCTTGAGCCTTCTTAATACTCTCTCAACCTGCCAAGAGTATCATAGTCTTCTCATTATGCGCATGGTAGAGTCTTCAAACAATTCCGAGGCGATTGCTAATGTTGTGCAGTTTCTAGATTCTTGGAGCTCCGGAAGCCGAAACCGGGACAACTTCACCTCATACGAATATCCCGAGATATCATTGTGTAGTTGTAGTGCGAAGTGAGCCAGCAAAAAAGAAAGAAAGAAAGCAAGCGGAGCTGAGAAGTAAAGGTTTTCAAGAGTTTTGACGGACTTATCATCATTTCGAAGCTTTGAAGACAAGACAGAAGTCCGGACATCAGCGCGAAGAAAGATTTGCGGACTTTGTGATACGTGAGCTTGTGCGAAGCCGTGTATACGCAATCTCAGTAGCGAGCGGTTTGTTGAAGAAAATAACTCATGATACGGCGGAAAATTGCCTGCATGAGGGAACAAAAACTAGAGATGAAATCCGTGTGGCAGAAAGAGTGAGCTCTTACCCGCTTTGCTTACATAGTCTCTGCTTCTTCAGTTGACAAGCCTGCGCACCGAGGAGGTTTCACGAGTAACGATGGCATTCGAAGTAGCCAGAGTGCACGGCATCATTCGTGCCAACATACGGGAAGACAGAAGCCCCATGGCATCATCGTCGGTGCAGGGGAGTGTCGTTGTTGTTGGCGGCGGCTCTTCTGCAGCAGCAGCAGCCTGGCCGGATTTGGCGTGTTCACCGCTTGGCTCCTCCTCGTCACCTCGTTCCACTGAGACCGAAGACGATGAGGACGATGAACTCCTCTTGGCAGGACTTGCACAAACCATGCTCAACAGTCAGGACGAAAGCAGCAGCATCATACAGCAGCAGCGACACCGGGGCGTTGGCGGGAAAACTCATAGCGAAGCTCGTCCCACCGTTTCTGACATTGAAACGCACAAGGTAAGAGGTTTCTTAGTTTCCCTTATTGCTCTTGCATTTCTTGAAGCATGTTTTGAAGAAAGGAAATTGTTGAGGGTTATGTTGCATACAGCTGCATCTCGAGCTCAGGTTAATCCCCTTTAGTGTGGTGGGAATGTGGGTAGGCGGCATCTGGGTCTCCTCCATCAAGCTGGTCCAGTGGGAGCTCGTCATCAGGCTTGCACTGGCAATCAAGCAGTACAGCGAGTTCCAAGGGCTCTTCCCAGGTTTCATCCCGAGTTTCTTCTCCCCCAACGACTCCCTCTCAAGCACAGCAGCAGAGTGATGCGTGGGATTTACTCTATGCTGCAGCAGGAGAAGTCATTAGATTGAAAACATTCCAGCAGAAGAAGTCCGCGTCTGTTCCTCCAAACAGATACCATCATCAGCATGTCCATAGCCAGCCTCTGCAAACACACAACAGTAAGGAGGTCCCTGTAAAGATAGGAGTAGTGCCTGGAGGTATGGTAGCAAGAAATCCTCCTCCTTCAAGGGCTGCCAGTAGCCTGTTATCTCCACCTAGCAGCCTACCATACCTTAGGAACAGAAACGAAAGAACTACAATGAATGGATCTGCCAATGAGCAGAGCTGGAATTCCTCCACAAGAGGGGATGATCGGCATGTTTGCAGTAGCAGCCATGTAAGCCCTTCAATACCTTCACTTCCAGGATCGAATATGTCTGTTGGATGGGTCCATTTGCATTGATGTAATTGAGTCAATTCTCCAAAATGATATGAAACCCTGCATGTCCCCCCTTGAGGATTGATTGCACTCATGACTCATTGGGAATAATATATCATTATAGGCGCTTCAATTCTTCAGTGCAGGTTGTACTTTGCAAGCACTCAGATTGAAAGCAGAGCAAAGCTGCTTTTGGTTTTTCCTCCACATGAAGAAGTTGTCTGCATGCTCTCTGTAGCTAAAAGTGAATCCTCCTGAATGTAACTTTTGGAACAGCAAATGGCAGTCAAAACTGGGCTTGGAGCAGGGTCAGGGTCTCAGAGCAGGCTCTATCCTGTACATCAGCAGCAGCAGCAGCAGCAGCAAGGGTGCGGGCCTGGTTTGCAGAAGTGTTACCATGGACACTATCAATCAGAGAGGTGTAACGATTATATCACTCCACAGTGGACAGGTGCAAACAGGGGAGGAGGGTCGAGAATGCGGGCTGTGTTCCTGGGATCTGGTCATGAGTCCAGTGGTACTGGGGTGTTCATTCCACGCCGTGCAGGCAATGGTCCTGAACTCAAAAGAAAGCCTGGTAAGTGATCTGATCTGAGTCTAAAAATGGCTAAACTCCCACTCCCTTGTGAAGACTAGTTTCATTTTTTTACTAATGATCTTCTGCCTTCCTGGAACACAGTTTTAATCTGATCACCTGTTTTCAATTGTGACTGGATCCAACAGCATGTTCATCTGTGCTGCTCCCATCTCGGATAGTGCAGTTGTTAAATCTCAATGTGGAAAACATACGCTCACATCCATCCATGTCCTCATCAATGGTCAATCCTGCTTCATGCCCAGGCAAGTATTTTTCCAGACTGTTCAGTTTTGTGTGCTGTGAAATGGAGGATGTAACAAGCTGTGTAGTGAAGCTTTTTCTCACAATTTTGCTTTCTGCATCTGTATAATATGTGAAGAGTTCCTCTCAAGATCATCTGCTAACATATATATCCTAAAACCATTTGTGCAGATCACAAAGCCTCAATGCCTTCTTGGCCTACTATATCACACAGTTTAATTTCCCCAGCCATGGTGCACCCCAAACCCTCATTTGAAGAAGGTTGGCTCGCATCTTGTGGCAAGGCTTGCCCGTCAATACTACAACAAACTACCACACCAGAGCTAAGCCTTCCCTCAGAATGGACATACTAGGCATCTTGAAATTTACTTCATCAGAAAGTTTACAATGATGGCTGTTTGGCTGAACTGCAAGATTGATAGTTTGTGGAGAGCCCCAGTAAGGTGGGCTTAACAACATCACTTTCTTTGGTCTCACAGAGCACAATGATGAGTAGTATTTGTTGCAGCATAGAGGGAGGGGGGAAAATTCAAGAGAAACATGAAAGATAGGAGCATCAAAGGAAATAATCTTCATGACAGCAAGAAATTTGCAGATGGAGTTTTTTATAGCTAGCAAAATGCTTGTACATTAGCTATCCTGAAAATTTTTACAGGTCCTAATGGAAGGAGCCTGTTGTACAGTAGCTAAGCAATAGGCCTTACAAGCATGGGTTATGCTTTGGGTTGGGGCCCTTTTCCATGGGACATATGCCTCTACAAGAAGACAATGGAATAAGCTGCATTCCTTCTACGGGAACTAAAAGCATGCACTAATAAGTGTGTCCCTGTTGTTACAGGGGCAAACTTAATTACTGTGTGGCTGCTACTTTGGGCTTGCTAATTGCCAAATTTTCAGTCATTTGAGAGTTGCAATAGGAATATTTTCATATGTTTTCTAGTGTGTTGGCTCCTATTTCTCAGGCATTGTTTTTTCTCGTGTATATGTGGTATTTCACCTCCTGATTTCTGTGAGAGGTGTGCGATTCTGATGTGATGATGCATGAGTGAGACAGACAAGTTGTGATTGGTAACTTATTCTGTTTGCATGGATGTTGGTTTATTGTAAATCCATGTCATTAACATTATGGAGTCAAATCCCATGAGCATCAAGGGGTGGAAGCATTTTCTCTTGATGCAATGCAATGCAATGCAAGCATGCACAAGCAATAATTCTACTTGAGGATAATGAGTATGATGAGGGTCTTGACAAAGTCATAAGGCTTGTATAAAACACAAACAAGAGTATGCACATCAAGTCTTTGCTTGAGCCTTGGAGCTCCCCTATCAATCAGGCCGCAAGTAAGTCAAGTTCAGATTTGCTTATTGTTCCTCAACCCCCAAACAACTGGAGGCTGCCTTCTTTTTGGAGTCAACCTATAGTACAGTTGGTAAGATTTTGTAAATTGGAGATGTGGGCACACAATAATACACTGGCTGCATCTATCTCGCCGTGTTTGAAGGTCAACTCATAGTACAATTGGTCAGAGTGTGAAAATTGAGGATGTGGGCAGATGATAATGTACTGGCTGCATCTCCATCGATGAAGCATGGGTTACAACAAATTGAAATCTGTCTAAATCCATGAGTATGCAACTTAAGATTAGGGTTTATAAATGTACAATTACCTTGGCAAATTAATAATTTCCAAGAATGTGGGTGGAGGGTCAGAATTTCACTGTCTAGCATAGAGCCATATCTTTCAATGCTTGAGCAGAAAGCCACAAAAGTTAATAAGAGGGTTTTGACCTTGTCTTTTATCTGCTCAAAAAAAAGTGTGCTGAAGGAACTTTCTATTTTAAAGAAAAGTTCGACACCTCTAAACTCTATAGGAGCTCTAGCTTCAAGAGTGGAAACGTCCATTGGTTAGGAAAAGAGTAGAAACATGTTGGAAGAGTAGCTCCAGTGGTGGCGTTGTACTCCAAAATCTGGATGAAGCTCCACCAGAATACGATATTTTTGAACTAGACTCATGGTTTGGCTTGCAAAATGGTCACATTATTGTGCGGCTAAGAAAGCAATGAGACACCAAAATGATTAGTCTTCATTGGTTGGCTATAATGATTGGCCATGGTTGTGCATTAAAGATTGTCTAATCATATAGCATCTTGTTTTTCATGGTTATGGGTGAGGAGGGAAAACAATTAATGCAATACCTTGGATTTTATCAACACTAGTAGAGGAGCAAATAGTGTCAACTATTGGAGCTCTTCTAATAGAAGAGTTGGATTGAAGGAACCCTTGGCCTAAGTGAGAGTCACCCAATAATTAGGTTACTCCATGATGTCAAAGATAAAACACAAGTGAATGTTCTTGAATCATCAAATGTCAAATTGATCAAAAGAAGTTCTAGTTCATCTAATGGTGTTCCCAAATTGATCTATGCTTTGATCACACAATATTAAAGGTGATAAGTCACCTATCAAGATTTCAACTTTGGCAATTGCCTACAAAATAGATTAGTTAAATATATCTCATGCATCACTCCTTCAATAACAACTCAAGTAGGGGAACAATTTCTGAGTTCCCATTCTATTGGTGCAATCTCTCTCAATGGAGAGTGTGCCCTAAAGGTTTGCTCCAATACAAATAGCAAGGAGAAGTGATATGGTTAACCTTGGCAACAACCATTCACAAGTGACATAATTTAATTGTTCATTGATGATACAATTCAGTAATCAATCACTTTCCAATGTACACTTTCTATCCTCGTCTCTCCATCACAAAGTTCTAGTTTTACAAAATCAATGTATAAAATGTGTTAGCTAGCTCAACATTGATTTATAATATATGGAATGTAATGTTAAATTTAAACATACCCACCATTGACAAGTTCTGATTACATTGAATTTAGATATGATCTTGTGTATGTGGACATGGTTTATGTGAACAATCAATGCAAAGTTAAGAAACCATTAGAAAATTAAGTATGGATGATGTGCAATGTTTTTTCTAATCTTTATGAAAAGAAATGTTGGGGTGATTGTTAGCCATGAAAAAATAGTTAAATATTGGTGATCAATTGTTTGTACAAAAGGTCAATTGGTTACAATAGTCCATTTAAATATAGTTTTAAGGCTACATATTAAAATTACCTTTAACCATAAAAGTGAAAAAAATCATGTAAATATACATGGGCACAATGACCAAATTCATAAATCCATTCAAAATTCAAATTCATGGTGATACAAATAAAAGTTCCAAGGAAGTCTCTAGCCCTAAAGGCACATCACAACTTCAGATTGAATTTACAAAATTTATCCATGATCACTCCTTGCAATAAATCTTGAAATATAGAAATTGATGACACAATTAAGCAAAGCCAACAAGTCCTATAATCCCCATACTTGCTTCCTACTTTGAGTTGGTGAAAAGGAATTTCTTGGGTCAAATTTTTCTTGTACTTTGGCCAATTTTTTCTTTAGCACCCACAAATAACGAAGTTTTTATTTACTGAAACTTGATGTGTTAAGATTTATTAAATTGTTGGTTTTTAAAATAAGGTATAAGGTTTTTGAGCTTTTCAAGTTTGAATGTACATGATGGAAAAAGTGGGAATGCAACCAACATGTGCATTGTCATATTTTTGTCTTGAATTTTATTTTAAATGTGACCATGTTGAGTGTTACGAGGGAGGATTCTTTATGTTGTTGCTACCCTTTATGCCTTTATTCAACTATGGCAAGTGCATCAAACTTCAACCTAGATGAAAATGAGATTTTCAATGAGCAAAGTTGTGTGTGTTGTCTTTCTTACATTTTGCATTTGTTTTTCTTTTTGTCACCAATCTCAAGGTGTTTTGTGTAATTGTCACTTGAATCTTCTTTATGTTTATTTGTTGAGCTAGAATGATGCATGGAATGACCAATCGTGCTCAATATGTTGGATGGGTAGAAAGGTTAGAATAATCTATAATTGTCTATTTTATAATGAATTTTAGAATACATTTGTTCTTGTTGTTGGTCATGTCCCACTTATTTAAATGTTCTAAAGATTTTGTTGTTTGTTTGTTGAATGGTCATTATTTGTCCTTGTTTTGGTTTTGGAGTAGTGATTTTGAAGTAGGACAAGTCTTTTCCAATGTTGTTTTGTAGATGTGTAAGGCCCAATTTATTGAAGAAGGGAGAAAAAGGTCTTTTGTTTGTTCAATTATGAAGTTCCTTTTCCTTTTCTCCAATGTGCTCTTCCTTTTTTTTGCGTCGTTCATAGTTTTTATGCCTTATTATTCCATTATAGGAAGGTAATTCTTGTGGTTTTTCTTGTGTAAACCTTTATCAACAATTTTTTAACTGTTGTTCAATGTAGCTTTCTTCCAATCAAGATTTGTAGGTTGTTAATAACTATTGTGATAATTTTTACTACAACAAAAGGTCTCTTGTACATTAAGTGTTTTTGTTGGATTTTGATTGAATTCATTGGTCACAACGAATGGGACCTAGAGGGGATGTAATGAAATGTAGCCACATTTAGTAGCTGTGATCACTTTTAACTTTCAAAGTGGTCATGTTTTTTTTTGTGTTTGGGGACAAAAAAATGGATAACCAATTAGTAGGAGGTTCATGTTGCCAATAGGTGTATTTGTGTAAATGTTGGGTCATTTTTTATTCCAAATAAAATGTTATGTAGGTAGTGAGTGGATGAAATAAAATTGCATCTTGTGATTGACAGGGTGCTTTGCATTTTGCATTTAGTAGAAAAGTTGGGAAATAATGAAACATGGAGAAAGAAGTTATTGAAGATAATTGCAATGTTCAAGGATAAAATGGAAGGCAACATTGCTTAATGTGTTGGAAGTCGATGAAGCCTTGCAAACAAGGTATGCATTTGTCATTATCTTTTATTATGAAGTCATGAATCCATTGGAAATTTGTATCAAATGTTATAAGTGGAATTGACATCCTATATTTAGCAAATTAAAATGTTTTTTTGTAAATCCACAATGTTTAGTCGTAATCCTAGATATAAAATATAGGTGGTTTCTGTTAAACCCATATTTGTTTAGGTAGTTATATTATTTTACCTTTATAGGAAATAATTGTATTTCTAATATAATAAATATCTATTAACTATATTACTAGTTAATCAATATTTGACAACTTATTGAATTTTTTTGTTAATGTTAGGTTACCAATATTAATTACTATTAGAAACCTAAAACACTACCAATAGTTCTTTCTTGTATCATTTTAAAACATTTGATGCAATACATGAAGAATTATGTAACTTTGAGTCTTATTGTGCTAGAAATTTACACTAATAATTTTATCAATTCTACAATGTATTAAGTGATAATGAAATGTGCTTAAATTGTGTTAAATCTATAGTAGATTTCAATATAAGGAACACATGTGTTGTATGCAAATTGTGGTTGTAGATTGCCAAGTTTTGGAAGGTTGGTAGGCCAAAAAAGGCCATCAAATGGCTATCATGGGTTCAATTCATGTTATTCTTTTGTTTTTTTATGATATATGGGGTGAATGTGGAGGCATCTACTATGTTCAAATGTTCTCAATTGTTGGAGTCTTCATTGCACTTCACAGGTGTCAATTACAAACTAACCACCTTCACCATTTAATATTTTCAACAAAAATTCACCATGTGATCCATGGGTTGTACATGTTCTAAACCTTTTTACCTTGAAGGTGCATGCAAAACAAGATTGGAGTTGATAAAAAATTCAATGAGTTTGAAGATGGGGTTGAGGAAAAAGAATTCTTGAATCTTTGTGATGTCTCTCATACCAAAATGGGTAAGGTTTTAGACATTTCCAAATTTTCAATCTTGATTGAAGTAATAAAAAACCTAACATTTTGGGGTTTCCCACATGAGTTGAATGATTTGTACATTGGTAATTTTTATTTTGGATAATGTTTGTTGTTCTTTGTGAGTTTGTTGAAAGAAAGTTCAAAATTCCTTGCATAGAAGCTTTGGTGTGATGTAATTGCAAATAATTAGCAATGTATGTGTTAATAACCAATTTTTTAAAAATCAAGTTAAGGTTTTGCTTAAAAACTATATCACTTAAATAGCTGGGTTTTTTCAAAAAAACCAATTTAAAGAATTTCCATTTAAACTTACCAAACTCCCATAACCAAAAAATATTTTAAAGTTGTAAGAAATGAAAGAATCATATTGTATGTTTCCAATATCCTTTTCCCTCTTCTTTCTAAAAAATTATACATTTTTTTTTTGGTTCCTACCTTCTATAGATTTTTAGTTGTAGTCTCCTTTTTTCTTTTCTAATTTTTTTCTTCTTTAGGATTTTCTTTTTATTTTTCTCCTACTATCTACAAATTTTCACTCACCTTTGATTCGTTTACCTTCAATAAATTTCTATACACCTTGCCTTCTTTATTTTAAAAAGTTCCTCCTTCCTCTTCTTTTAACCACTATCCTTTTTCACAACCTTAATTTCTTCAAGAGTGCATGTGAAAATAGGAGAAGATGAAAAAGGTTCTAAATATGTGCTTAGGGTGAAAAAGCATGATTTTTTTCTTACACATGAACTATCATCAATTGAAGCCCTTCCTTAATCAACTAACCCTTTATTATTAAATGAGGTACAACTGTCTCATGTCCACATTCATACCTTCTTTTTTTATCATGATTGCCCAACTTGTACCTTCTCTTTAGGTTTGAACTTAATCTACTTCCCATGTCTTTTATCACCCTAATTAGGGTTAAGGTAAAGTCTACCCTATTTGTGCTAACCCCATCCTTAAGGATAATTCTTTCATTTGGTTTCATGTTCATTTCTTCCAATGCGTCACCTACCATTTCAAGGTTTGAATTTTTTTTGTTCAAGAGTAGTGAAGGGGGGTTTGCTTTTTACAATGGGAAATGCAATCCTACATTTGTTCCTTTGAATTTGCTTTCTCTAATTCCTTTCATCCTCCCCATTGGGCTTCACAAAAAAAATTAAAAATCTCCCTTTCATTTGAAGATTTGTTTAAAGATTCATTTGAACTCAACAATTGTTCCTTCTCCCCTTCTTTGAATTCAAATCCCATTCCTTTGGAAATACTAGCAAATGGACATTAGAATTTCAATTTGTTGGCATGAACCAACACGTGATTGGGCTCAAATTGGTGAATGTTGACCAATAACACCATGTTATTAATAAAATAATATTATGCACAAAAAGGGTGACCATCATTAAATAAACTTCTCTAGATGTCCTTATAACCTTCGAGGAACCATAAAATGTAACCCCCAAGCTTGAAATATTTTTTGGACAAAAGTGATTTTGTGACCATAAACCTTTATTACATTGTTGAACTCAAATGCTTTTAGCCATTTCCCATATGGTTCCATCCAACTTTTAAATTTTATAAAATGTGACTAGTTAGCACCTTCATGAAATCATTAAAATCTCAAAATAGGAATGAAATATTATGTGGGCATGTATGGATGAAGGCCATAAACCAACTAAAATGGTGTGTGTCCCATGGTTACCTTGTAGGTCATACAATAAGCATATCAAACAATGTTTAAATGTTCATCCCGATCATTTCATTTCTTGTTGATCAATTTGGTCAACATGATGCAAATAATTGTTTGTACTTTTAGCTTGTCCATTACCATGTGGGTAATATGTTGTAAAAATAGTATGTCAATTGAAACAAAAAAAGATCTACCAAATAAATAATGTTGTTATTGATTAAATGTATTCCTTGGTCCATGACCAATGTGCGAAGGCACTTAAATTTAGTCAAAGTGTATTTGTACAAAAACTTGGTGATAATTACAATTGTATTGGTCCAAAAAGCCTTAGTCTCCATGTATTTGGTAGTTTAGTCCATTGCCACCAATATATACAATCTAAATAACCTTCATGAAATGGCTTTTGAAAGTTGATAACCTTTTTAAATTGATAAGAATCTTGTCCATTGATGTTGTTCCTACTATCTTAAATGATATCATCTTAATTTTAATATCTCATTATTTTTCAAGAAATATATGTTTAGGGAGGTATAAATATGTGTGATGAGCCAACTATATTTCCATATTTTTATTTTAGGTTTCCAACTATAGCTACAATTTATAAAAGGTCAATGATTAAATGTTTATGTTTCATATTTGGTTTATAACCAAATTTAGCTCAATTTTCAAAGGGATAATTGCCACTTTTCTTACATCTTCCTATGGACGATAACCATTTTGGTTACATAATTATTATTATTTTTAAAACATTGAGCATCGAATGGTTATGTTTAGTGTTGTCGTCAACATGGTTTATTGATGCAATATGAATGTTTGTAGTCTTGTAATGCCCCCTACTATCCCATTACCAAAAAAATGGCATGAATTTATTACACTTTTTTTTTTTGTGGTGTTACCTTCTAGCCCCTAAGCATAAACCTTTGTTATCGAAACAAAGGGGGAAAAGAAGGAACAAAGAGAGAAGACCCAAGTCTAAGCCAAAAGAGAAAAACCCAAAGTGGTCACTATGGGGCATAGAAATAAATCATGTTCCAAAACCCCCACCAATTGTAAGAAGCATATTAGTAAGAGAAAGGGATGGGCAACCTAAAAGGACAATAAACCTAAAAGATCCTTCACTTGCAATAATGACGCTTCAAAATAAAAGTGGCTTGAATTATCTACAAAGTTATTAACATTTTCTTCCAGAAAACACATGTAAAACAACTAGAGGAAGGCCACTAGTATCCTTTGCTAACCACACCATGTTAACACGTCGATGAAAAAAATCATCCATTACCAAATACCTCTATGGCATAGGGGGAAAATACATCCATTGGGTGTCAATCGTGGTGAAGTCTTTCCTTTACCTTAAGTAGCCATCATTGTGGCAACCTTGTGAAATGAAACATCACACAAAACCAAATTTGTTCATGTGGGATTGGTAATGACAATATCGACCAGAATGCAAATGCCACTAACCAATAACATGATGTCAACATGTCAAGGGAAATAATGAAGGGAGGGTAGTATAATAATATATGTTTGTTCATGCAAAACATGAAATTGGGCATCTTTCACAATGGAGGCGAAACATTTCAAATAACATTGTGAAATGTAATTTCTTCCCCACCATGGGAGCAACAAAAAAAGGTGGGTCTTTTTTAGATCTAAAGGTTAATCACAAATGCAATGAACCAATTCAAAAAGTAAAGGATGGGGGAGACCCAACTTGGTGTGCAATGTAAAGGAAAAAACATCTAAGGCCAAATGGAAAGATAGAATATCAAACGAACACAAAACCATGGACCCACCCTTCAACTTGCACAAGATTACAAGTGCACATAATGTGCATCAAAAGATGATGGTAGAGAAAGAATGGTCGTGTAATTTGTCTAAAATGCTCTCTTGAAGACCATCTATTCTCCTATTTCCAAACTACATGAAAAGGGGGACGCAAGTCACCACATTTAAAGGAAGGGCGTTTCTACACCAACCTCAAGTGGTCCTAGAAGGAAAGTGGATTAGAAATATTAAAGCCTATTGCCTCCAATAAGAACAAGTGATGATTTGATAAGAATTTAACACTAATAATAGGTGCAACAATTATTTGATATACAATCTTTTATTTATGAGGTATTAATTTTGTGATATTTTCCAATACTTGATATTGTTTTGGTCCATTGACCATATCATTTAACGAGGGTCAAATTGTATTTGTTGTTGATATATCACCCAATGGGTTTGATGGGACCAGTAAAATCAAATCCCCATTTTGTAAATGGGTCTAATGGTAATGTGGTGACCAACTTAATCATGTTCATGTTTTCTGACATTTATCACAAGATTTACAAAAATTCATGGTATTCTTGTGAAGAGTGGGCATCATACCATACATGAAGAAATTTCCTAATGGTAATGTATGCAAAAAACTGACAACTATCCACTCTTTTTTGCAACTTAGTGAGGATGGTAATTACCTCCTCTAGGTCTAGACAACAATACAATACCATGTCTTATCCAAGACAAGTGACCTTCCATCATGGTGAACCATAGAACCCTCAAAACAATACACTTTCAACATTCCATAAGGTAGTTATCTAGAGGCTACTTGTGAAAAGGTAATTGTTGATTTCATGCAATAACACTCTAATTACATAGAAAAAAGAAGGGCATTTACTATTTAATTGAACACCTTAGGGTTTTGAAAAATGTGGTTGTTGAAAAAGTGGATCCACCATTTAATGCATTTTTTCAAATTTGTATAAGATGATAAAGTCATATTCTTAAAACAAAAATAACCATTGTGTTATCCTACCCAACAATTGTGACTCATGGATGATATTGGGTTGGTAATTTTGGTGGGTTTAGCAAGGTTGTGGAGGGTGCATTGGAGCCTAATTCAAACAAATTTGATTGTAGATTTCCTTTTTGGTTTGAGGAAAGTAGATGACAAAAAATTAAGGCAAAGGTAAAAGGAAAGAGAGTAGATATTGTGAAGTGGGTGATTTAAAAAATGTTATAGCTACTCGGAGGAAAGATCAAAGTTTACAGATTTTGATGAAGGTCCCATCAATAAATCCAATGTAACCTTGGAATTTGTGAATATTGTGTAGCCAAAACCTATTCTTCGACAATGGGTCATCAAATTTTGTAGACAATGGCATGATTGATGCAAGATGCAATAAATATTTCATCATCATTTATTGCATTTTGTCCAAATCCATATGAAAGCATTATATTTAGTCACATTATCATATTTCATGTATAAGATGATCCTGAGCAAATGTTGTTCTCAGGTCAACTTAGATGGTCGCTTGGAAATGTGAGTGGCTCCCCTATGGACCCCACATGACTAATAATGATTGTGACCTCAAGCTACACCAATTTTTCAATTTTTTTTATAGTGAAATTGGTGAGAGTTTCAAACAAAATTGGTGTTAAGACATCCACACACACCTACATTAAGATTTACTAATTGCCCACTTTCTTCTTCCAACTTTGCCAATGTGAAAGACTTCAAAAGCATTGACACAATTGATTGTAGCTTGCATTGTAATCCAATCATTTTAAGTAATTTCGTAAACAATTCCTCATCACCAGTAAAAGAACTCAAATTAAGACCAATAAAATAAACTCCATAAAATGACAATTGGAATGGGCCTTCTAAAAGAAAAATGAAATGAGACTCTAAAAAATTCCCAAAAAAAAAAAGATCACTCAACACTCTCTAATGTAATGAAAGACTTAATGAAAATGATAGAAGAAAAGGCAGAAATGGGATCCCTCACACTTATATAACATAAGAGGCACTAAATGAAAAGCTCCCCCAACCCCATACTCCCGAAACCCTAAAAATAAAACTTGAAACCCCACCCAATTATTAAAAAAAATACAAAAGTTGGGATAAATCCAAGTAACCCACCAACAACCAAAACAAATTTAGAGGTTTGAACCCATCCATCCTTCAGGAAAGAAAAACCCCCCTCCAAATCCTCCCGCCCACCCTCAAAATCCAAAAAAAGCTCCAACATCCCCCCCGCCCTCCAGTCAGGGTGATTTTATGGACCACTACAACTCAGGGTGACAAAATTAATTGGGTGCGAGACACCCTACGAAACTCATGGCGACTTTACGAATAACTTGATCGAGTTCCCCGATGTTCATAGGTACTACTACTACATACCATTTGTTGGGCCGGCCGGGCGGTTCTTTGAATCTCGAGCAAACCCCTGTTTTCTATATCCATATAACCGGCGGGGGTCCGTTAGTGAAACAGCCAGCCAGCCTTGGCTCTATGTAAAGCATGAAAGCTGGCTGCATCGATGACCTGTAGATAAACTAGCCACTAGGAACCAGCCTAGGGGCCCTTCCTATCAGGTAATGCCTGAGGAGCCGGGAGTTCTTGAAGTAAGCATCCACCCAAGGTGGAGCCGTTTCAGAAAACAAAAGCCTACCTCCCAAATACACTAAGAAAAATCTCGCTGGTTTTTACCAGTGTTGGGTGGATATTAGAAAGTTTGAAAATTTTGCTTACACATTGGGTATCAAGTACTAGCATTTATATTGAAACCCACCTAATATCAACTTGTTAGGTATTGAATCAATAAGGGTATTCAATTTTTTAAAAAAATTGGGCATAAGAACCACCTGGAATGCATAAGGGCTTGGTTTTGCAAGAATATGTTGAGAACTAGGCATATTCTCTGTCTCTATGCCGGTTATCAAACATACATTGTAAGCATGTCTCATGGAAGCACAACCATTGACATTGCACACTACACACATAGACAAAATTTACACTCATTGTTCGTTGATTATGAAAAATATAAATATAATATGATTACTTTACTTCTCAACATACAAAATCTTATGGTGGATCATACATCAAAGCTTTCACAATCTTATCCCAATTTTTATGTTTTCCACATTAGAACATCACTTCAAGGATCTATTAATCACAACACAACCACTAAGTCTTACAACTCTCTTTTTAAACTTCATCCTCTCTCCAAACATAATTTAATTTTGATAGTTTAAATGTCATTATGATAATTGAATCTTTTTTTGCTTTCTAATCATTCATGCAATCTCTCACTAAACATAAATGTAATCTTGCATATATCAAACCCAAGTAAATTTAATAATTCCATGTAATGTGATTATTGATTACCCAAGACCCTTTTCTACTTTTTAGTTACTACATGCAATCTTTCACTAATCATAAAATACAAACCTTCGAGTCTTCCAAACTCAATTAATCTTTGATTCCTACAACTTTATTTTTCTAAAATTCATTATTTCTCTAAACATAACTTCATGCATAACTAATTTTCTTGCAACTCTGTCTTTCTAAACTTCATTTTTTCTCTACACATAACTTCGTGCATAATTGAAATTATTGCCTTTCATTTATAGATCATCAAGACCTAAATGAAACTTGGGATCCAATTTGTTATGTCATCATCTCTTCACAAGTGTTGCAACCCTAGCGTTGGGCTTACGACCAAGGCAAGGGCTTGCAAGGTTGCAGGCCAAAAGAGGAAGCTTGGGAATAAAAGCAAGTGTGAGGGAATGAACCCTCACACTCCCAAGGGAGCTTCCACCTTGGGAGTTGAAGTCTTGGTGAACTCCTAAATGTTCATAAAGAGATTGTAAGGTCCAAAACCCAATGGATTGAAGAGTTTTTTATACCATTGAAAAGCTATTGAAACGTAGATGTCTGAAATGGTCTCGCATGACCCATTTGAACATTTGAAACACAAGTTATGGCCAAAAGAAAGGTCAAGAGTCAAATTGACAATTTGACTTTTGACCACTAAAAGTGGAGAATTGACCTGATTTCGTTGTGTGTAGGTGGCGTGCAACATACCATTGGAAAGATCTCAACAAAGGCCACAACTTTGCTTCAGACCTAATATCAATCAGAGGTCGCACACAAACTTATGGGGCCCCAAAGTCGCAAGAGTCCCAACTTTGGGAATTTCAGGACTCCCATTTGGGAATCCCAAGACAAAATGCCATTTGGATGTGAGCCTCATGGAGAGGCACATAATATACTATAAGGGGCAAAGTGGTGGCTTCCCCCTAGGTCCGGGCCACGATCATTTTTGTGAGTCTAAGTTGCATGTGGCTCATCCTAGCACCAAAAGTGCTCCAACTATGCACTACCACTTTGTGTTGGTTTTGTGCAAGTCCTTGTGAATAGTTGATGCTTGTCATTCTTTCTAGTCCCATCCTGGAGCTCCAACACACCCCTATACCCTTCCAAAATACTGCAAATTAAGGAGCATGCCCTGACTCCTCGCTCTTCCGATGTTTTCAATTTATACTGACATTTGAGTCCATTAAGGAGTTTGGGAGTTCGTCAACGAGCTTATCAAAACATGCCATCTTCATAGTTTACCAAGGAAAAACCTTGTCAACACCTTTGATTTCATCAACAAACCCTACTAAGAATATATTGTAAACATCTTTATCATTCATTAATCTTTAAAGCTTCTCCAAACTACAAATTCAAAGACATGAGTTAGAGCAAGGGTATTTCAACACAAAGAGGACTCATAGACTCCCACAACCAAAATGTCTTAAGCAACATCACTTCGACATAAGCATTAACCCCAAACATTCAAGTCTATTATGATATATTAAGGTTCATAAACTCATCCAAGAGGTCCTAAATTACATGGTTTTCCTAAACATCTCACAGATTAGGAAAATAAACAAGCATGCACACAACATATTTTTTGCTTTTGTCTACAAAACAAACTTTGAATAATGCAATTATATAGATTTCCCAAAAAAAATTAATTGTGCACGCATTTGAATAGAAAAATTTGGGACATGAAACCCATATAACACAAATATATTAGTAAAAGAATCCAGAATATGATCTCGATCAATATGCTTGAATGGAAGAAGATTTTTTTTGCAACTTACCTATTATAGTGGTGATGTTGAACACATTGTTAGGGTTTTAGATGTAAAAATGAGGACAATCTAAGCAGCACAAATCCTAACTGCTTCAAGTAACAAACAAACACCACATCTACAATGTAACTTGCTAAATTTGTTGTTGCCATGGTGGGGGTGGAGGTGTTGTTGCCATACAAAAAACCATTGGCAATGCAATGGCAAGAAAGAAATTCCTACAAGCTCTATGTCTAATATAGTTGACGTTGATTACATCTTTCAATCTTAAACTAATTAGTTCAAAGTTCAAGCCAAAAGTTTACAATAAGTTCACCCAATATAATATATTTTAGTTGTATAGTTGATAATTATGACTATTAACTAAGGAGGATACAATGTGACATGAACAATGTGATAATAGTACATTTTACAACTACATTTGGTTGGGGTTAATTATTAAATGAAATAGATGAAGGACCAAAACAAGTTTGTAGTGTGGTGAGTTCACCTCATTCAACACATCAAATATGCCCTCCTCAATCTTTTGATATATTTTTGTTGTAGTGCTAATAAAGCTTGCCTAAAACAAACATGTGAATGCCTAATCATTAGTCCCCTATTTGCACATGTCAAAAAGAAAATCTATGTGCATAACTATATCTAAAATACTTCCAAATTTGAGGTATTTCTTGAAATACATGGTGCAACATATTTGATTAAAGCAAATAACAAAGGAGAAAAGTAATATGGCAAAGATAGAGAAGGTAAGCAAATTCCTAGGCGCTGTCATTACAACAACAACTACTATTCCGATTTTGTACAAATGGAAAAATACATATGTACATAACCCTAGCATACCAATATCACATAGAAAAGAAACCCTAAACTTACACATAGACACATCCCATATCAACACATATTAGCCCAAAATGGTCAATGAACTCAATGTGTATGAATGTTCGCCAAGATAGATTCTTGATATAAGAATCCCAAACTTGCCAAAACATAATCATCATGCAAAATTGTAAGTTAAAATAAATGTGCAAAGGTTGGACATTTACTAGAACTCTTAATCAAGAATTTAAAAAGACATAATCCCATGCATTAAATTATAAATAAATAGCTAAGTTGACTGTTACATTCAAACATAGAAGTTGCCACAATTAGATTCCTAGTCAAAACAAACTAGCTCATGAAAAAATTAAGCAAAATGCTCATCAACTTTCATATGCATTAAGCTAACTCGACCTCAATATTGAAATAATTAGTTGCATCCAATAATGTATCATTTTCATTAATGATATTTGCCTCTTATGCTAAGAATTTAGTAATGGGTTACCCTTCTTAATGGCAATCTGTTCGTGCATTAGTTGGCCAATTTTTCATGATCATTACAATCTTGTTTAAGTTATGAACTCCCAACTTACAACATCACAAACTTGTCAACACTTTAACAACACTAAAGATGCTCTCTATTTCGATCTAATAGTTAAGAATCCCAAGAACATGTCAAGCCATAAAAGAAAGGTTGGGAAATTGGGATTCATGGGTTTTCCACCAAATCAAACGCAAATTAATGTCTTTTAGCTTCACTGACAAATGGCGGAATAAAGATAATTCATTCCTTAACAACCTTTTCAAAGTAACCTCATTTGAAGTCATTGCCCCAAAGGTGTATTCTTCTCCATCATCAATTGTTGTTGGTTCAACAATGCCATTAACATTGGGATTTAGAAACTAAAAAGTAGCCACTAGTAACAACATCAAGCTCTTGGTGTCATATTTTGCCACCATGTGTATAACCTTGGCCCTTCCCACAAATGCTTTTAATATATCCAAGGATTTGAACCATGGGTCCAACATTAGCTCAAACATGTTGTGGACCTTAACAACAATGTAGGTAGATGCCAATGCCAAAAATGGTGCAAGGATTACTTTGATTTTTGCCATCATACGGATGAACAAAGCCCTTAATTCATATTCAAAATCCCCCCTCACAAAATTGAGGGAAGTAATATTAGATTGTTCCATCTCATTTTGCATAGACACAATAATAAAAAGTGTAGCATTCAAGGCATCAGAAAGTAGCTAGTATCTTCAAGTTTTATTGATGATACATTGTTTCACAATAGGAAACATTGTTTCAACAACCATCTTGCAAACTAATTAGGTGTGTGCATCTAACACACGACCTTGTAACTATTACATTTCTAATCTCCCATAGCACAAATTTATGGCATCTCCATATTCCAAAGTTTCTTGGAAAAGAATGACCTTATTAACAAACTTGGTTTTCATGGGTGTTTTAAGCCTTCGATGGGAGAGCCCAACATCAACACATGCATTTTGCCATTCATTGCATCTTTTGCTAGAGTTTTTAGTCTACGTGATTGTTTTTTGTAATGTAGATTGTGTCCTTTCAAATTGACCTCATGAAAACCAACACAAACATTAGTATCATTGCAGACGTATTGGCATGTTTTATTAAAAGCATGACCAAAACAAGAACCCTACTAAGGAACTAAAAGTGTTAGAAGAGTACAACTAACAATTAAAATAAGAGCTCATGCAAGGGTGGACAGATTGCCACCTTCATCCTTCACATAGGCAATTAGTTTCGTTAGTAGATTGTAAGATTCCATGAGATCCCTAACTTGCGCTGCCATTACAACTCTAGTTGTATTAGTGGCTTAAAAAAGTCCCACTTTCACATGGCAAGGTACCCATTATAAGTTTATAAAATTAATCACAAGGGCAAATTTGTTGTGTTTAGATCTAGACATCCATAAGTCAAAAGATGATGTTGCAGTAACACAAGATTATAGGGCTAGAATCACATATTCTTCCATGGATCTAGAAACCAATGTAGGGATGGTAGATTGAACCATCTACTTTTGATTCAAAAAGACAACCCGAGGATTTTGACACAACACTAAGTGAATTAAAACATAGAACTACGAGCCAAAAAGGGTGTTAGATGTTAAACATATTTAGTCAAAAGAAAACATTTAATTTTTTATTACCATTTAAAACCATCGTAATCATGGCAAGTTAGTCCTTTTTCCTTCATATGAATGTCAAGAAACTTAAAATAAAAATTCATTTGATCCAATTTTAAGTTTTGGTTTTAATTTAGGACGTCTGAAAATGTACAATTAATACGTTAGATGGATTCAATTTTACAAAGGACTATCAAAAGGACTCATGTAACAATAAAAAAATCATTGAAAAAAATATAGATGATAAGAACATATTAACCACACTCAAAAAACACTCATACTTCAAAAAATGTGAAATTATAAAACTTTAAAAATCTAAAGAATGTTTCAAAATTGCTTTAGAATTTCAAAGTTTCAAAAGTCTGTTACCATGTATAAATGGGTTATAATATACATGATGTAGTAAAAAAAGTTATAGCTTGAAGTATAATAAAATTTAAAAATGTGAAATTTTAATTTTTGGTGATGACTTAAATTTTGATCATTTTCCAAGATGAAACATTAAATATGTAAAGAATTTTCACATTTTTAAATGTTTAGATTTTTTCAATAATGATTAAGAAACAAAATGCACTGCATTGGGGAAAATTTATATATGTTTTAGAACAAGTTTTTAAAAAGTCATTTGCATGTAAAATAATATTTGAAGGAAAAAACACTTGCAGTCCTTTTCCAAAGTAATTTTTTGGGCTCTTAGTTACAACTTTTGACCCAAGTGTCATAACCATTGATTTTCCAAAATGGAAATGGGCATGTAGGCTTTGGTAACAAACAATAGCAAGTCTTCTTTGAATTTTAATTATTGTGCATCATCATTTTATAAGGAGTTGTTGATTGAAAGTAATTTATAATGGCCATGTAACTAACCATAAACCTTTTTTTAGACTTTTTTCACTGCTACTCTTCCATAACAAAACCTAGGTTAGTAATCTTCCATTTGCACCAAACAACTAAATGTTATGCCAAAATGTGTTTTTTAATAAGAGCAGTTCCATGTTGTTGGTTGTAGGAAATCATACTTATTCGTTTCTTGGTGGTACTACTAGCACTACAAGTCTGGTAAACAAAATAGCAAACAAGACAACACGTGGTTTGAGTAGTCAAAGGATTAGGGTTTTTGCCATCATTCACCACAAAAATTACCAAGGGAAAGACAAATTGTGGTGAGGAACCCATGCTTGTTGATTCAAGGTCAATTAAGCTTTCAATTCCTCCCATGCAATTTTAGCTTCCACATCCAAGTTGCTTGGTGCTTCAATGCTTTTTGAAGCATTTTGACGCACCCCCAAGCTCCTTGATGGATTCAACTACGAGTCCAAAGGTGAAAACATCGAAAGGAGAAGGAGTTGGGGCACGCTGCATGGTTTGTAGCATTTCGGGGGTAGAGGGTGTGCTAGAGCTCCAAGATGGGACTAGGAAAATTGACAAGCAAGTCAATTATTCACATGGACTTGCACAAACCAAACAACAAGTTGGTTAGTGCGTAATTGGAACACTTTGGTGCACAGCCAAACCACAAGCAAACATAGACTCACGAGATTCACCATGACCCGGACTTGGGGGAAGCCACCACCTTCCTCCTTATAGTATACTTTATGCTTGGCCATGGGACTAGCACCCAAATGTCATTTTGTCCAAGGACTCCTAAGTGGGAATCCCGAAATTCCCCAAAGTTGGGACTTCATCAACTTTGGGGGCCCATAACTTTGTTTTCACACCTCCAATTGAGATGAAGTCTGAAGCAAAGTTGTAGCCTTCGTCAAGGGCTTTCCAACGATATGTGGCATGTCACTTGAACACAAGGAAATATGGATGATTCTTGACTTTTAATGGTCGGTAGTCAAATTGGCAATTTGTCTTTCGACCCTTTTTTTTGGCCATAACTTATGTTTTAAATGTCCAAATGGATCATACGAACCCATTAAAAAGATTTTCGTTTCAAGAGCTTTTTGAATGATATAATTTTTTTTCAATCTAATTGGTTTTGACCCCTGTAATTACTCTCTGAAAATTTGGGAGTCCATCGCAAGTCCATCAAAAGTCCAACTCCCAAAGTGGGGGCTCATTTGAGAGTGTGAGGGTTCATTCCCTCACACTCTCCTACACTCCCAAGAGCATGAGATGTGATTCCTGGGCTTCCTTTTTGGCTCGCACCCTTACAAGCCCTGGCCTTGGTTGCGAACCCAAGGTTAAGGTTGTGACACATTTGGTGTTCATGATCGAAAAGGTGTTAGAATCGAGCTCACTATTGGCCTTCAAACCTCAACCAAGTTCCCCATTTCCAAGTTAGCAACATTATCATCATATTGATGTATGTTTTCATACAAGTTTAATGTTTGTATTTTTGCCATTTTTGTTTTTAATTGTGTTCATTCCAAAAGAGGTAGCTTCTACAATAATTTGACTCTGAAATTGGTATAGAGTTTGACAAGAGACTTTTACAACAATTCAATAAACACCAATGACCAAATTTGAATGAATTCAAGACTTTCAACTCAATAATTCTTTTGATTCTAACACCTTGACTTTCATTCAACTGCTATAAACTATAAACAATGGCAAAAACAACAAATGTGAAAAAAAATACTGGCAACAACTTATAATCAGATCAAGTTGAACTATGATATATATAATAGTTTTCTGGTACATGTGTGACTAACACTACAATTGACTTCTACAATTCAATAATTCAACTCAAATCTAATTGATTGATTCAATACTCAAGACTCAAGACAAATTCAAGACTTGACAATAGACTTCTATAGCATATTGACTCAAGAATTTTTACAAGATTCAAAACTCATAAACATACAAACAAGTTTCAAAGGAGATTTAAGTTACATGATTTTTGTAAAGATTAATTTAATGTTTGGTGCTTCAAAGACATTGGTAGTTGAAGAAAACATGGAAGCCAAATTGCACACTCCCAGTAGCTCTTCAAATCCAACTTTGGTCAATCCGTTGATGCTTGTAGACGCATTGAAAGGAAAATCAAAACTAAAAGTTACAAGTGGTTATGAATTTAAGTAGTTTTCAAAATAATCCATCTTGATAAGGAAACAAAAGTTTTGTCAAAAGCCAAAAAAAGAGACAAAGATGGAGATGGAAGACGACCTTAGGTTTAAGGTTTAATGCAAAGAATGAAGACCAAAATGGATGAAAAAGGATGAACATGATTAAAATTGGATGAAATATAACCAACCTAGGTTATTTTCCAAGGTACCACATACAGGACTACTTAGGGTATTTTTTAAAAAACTTGATATATATACCTTGCCAATCAAGTATTCAAAGGGTATCACAAATCATTATACCTAGCCGGGTAGGTTATGTACTAGGTATCTCATGTAAACAGAATCGACACATAGGTTATTTGGTAAATGTACCTAGAACTAGGGCAATACCCAGGTTGATTTTCAATATTTGGCCAAACATCAATTTTTACCATGGTGGGAAGAGGTATGGAGTTTAGGTTTGTGGATGGGGCAGTATGGAGTTCATCAAGGAATAGTATGGAAAGAAGCTTCATTCAATGGATGGGGTGTTGTAGATAGTGGTAATGGATGATTTGGGATTGATGCTTCATGTCATGCAAGATGTCTTCACACGAATAAAAGTTGGAAATAATGAAGAGAAACTAATATGTATGATTTCAAAAGGGATGGTACTTTCAGTTTGGTGGGAACTTCATTGTGGCTATGCCATGAACCTTATGAAGGTTTGTTGCGGTAGGACCTAACCCCATTCTTCATTGTATCATTCACAACATTGCTATGCATGTTGAAAAAAAATCTTTCTAGGAGGTTAGGTTTTTATTAGACTTGAGGATTATAAACCTTCAAACTTCAAACAATCTATTTAAAAAAACATTCAAATGGTTTACTAAACTATGTGCACTACCTTAAGAATAATCCATTGAATCATGTTTCATGTTCTAGATGACCAAAACTTTGAGGATTGTGAAACCTAAAGCTTGATAGGATCCTTAAAATATCTTTGAATTAAATGTTTGACAACATATATCAAAGTACTTAGGTGAAAATTCACAATGACATATGTTATTGACTTGATGCAAAAAGAAATGCTTTGAGACCTTTTAACCAAACATTTTTTTCTTGTACCATGTGTAACTTAAGGCAACTTTCTTTTGACCTTTTAGTTATTTTTGCAGGCTTTTCAAAGGCAAGAAAAAGGATATTAACACTAAGTTTGGATAACCTTTAGCATGCAAACTCTTGACAAGGGAACTCATAAAGCATTGGTCCTCAAAGTTGTCACTCAATCTCTATTCATTGTCTTCATTTATCCATGCCACATACCTACACGTAGAGTGTACATCAAGCCCAACCTCCTCGATTGCAAAAGAACTCCACACAACAAACTCAGTAGAAGAATTTGTGGGCATGTGCAATCCCAAAGAGCACATCTAGACCCTTATGGAGTATCTCCTACTTCTTAAGTTAGAAAGACAATTGAATCAATTGAAAGAATAAATTATTTTCTTCAAAACAATAAGAGGAAAAATGGGATTAAAAAAAAATTAGTTAAAATGTCTATACATATAATTCCTTATTGCATAACCACTAAATTCTCCTTGTCACACCTTTAGTCCAATATTCCAATTTTCCTTAATTTGTTTTGACTATCTTGAAAAAAATTCCTATTGAAAGCCTTCATGAAGTACATATGGATGTGTGTGTACATACTCTATTCATACTCCACCGAGTCTAATTGCATGGAAATGGCAAGTCATTACATTTTATCATAACAATCCAAAACACAAGGACCTTAAAATGGATGACCCATGAATAAGCTTGATGCTTAAGTGTATTGAACCTGACTTTAAAGAAGACCCATCACTATGACATTTGAAAGTGGCTTTTTGACCATCCTAACTTTGAAATAAAATCAAGGATATTTCCTCTATTACAAATTATGTTGATTGTTTGATCTAATGATCAAATACCCCACTATAAATAAGGAATTTTGTGAAAACTAATGACAGTGCAAACAAGAAGCCTTCATTAAACCACCTTATCAATTGAGTTAAACTTTTTTAGCTATTATTATCCAAGATAAATCTCATTTGCTTCAAATCAATTAATAATGTTCATAGCCATGCCATACCTCATGAATAAGCTTCAAGGTTTTAACATGCCATGGTTAGTTTCATGATGATGAATGGATGAACATATGTTGGAACTTCAATTCATGTAAGAGGTATGATCTATGATGTTAATTTTAATGATTAAATCATCTTTTTACAATTATAGTCATTATTCCAAAATTAAGTTTGTAATGTGATGGTTGAATTTTTAGTTTTATATAGACAAATTTTGTCTAAATGTTTGGTGTTCACCATGGCCAATGATTTCTAAATGCCATATATTATAATGGGTGTTCATCACATTGGATGCATGATGAAAGTAACACCCATTCATAGAAACCATTGAAAGCTACCATTGGTTTCTATGAATGAACAATTCAATGTTAATAGTTGAAATTATGAACATTATGAAAATAAAATAAAAATGAGATCCAATAAGGAGTGTAGTGTGGTCTAATAGTTTAAACACACACCAAGACATGTTCTTTTCATATGAAACCAAATATTGAAATTATTTAAGGTTTTTATAATTTGCAACCATGAAGTTTAGGTCAAGAGCTTCATTTATAATTGTAGATTCATGTTTCAAAAGATAAATTTGTTGTATTATTTAGTATTCCATCAAGCCTAAAATTGTAATTGTTGAACAAAAAGATGAAACACAAATGCACAAGTGTGAGTCATGCATTTTTTTATTAACAACATGCATAAAAGGAATCTTAAGGCTTTGAAGACATTGGTGTGATGTAGTTGGATAGACATGTGATTAATGGTTAACATGAAATTGATTTAACCAACATATTAAATATTTGAAGAATGCAAAATTTGAAATCAAAAGCCAAATTTTGAATATGTTTCAACTACATAAAAATGGGAAAAATATTATAGTAGAAAAATTCAAATTGTTGTGCTACATGTTTTTTTAAAGTCTTGTTGATCTCAATTTGCACCCAATTTGCAAGCTTTAATGTATTGACCTTTAATTACGTCACTTTTTTTTTTTCTTCCCTTTCTTTTCTGCTTTTTTTGCTTTCCTTTTTTCTTCTTTCACAACTTCGATAGCAGCAAGTCTTTCTTCCTCCTATGCATTTAGTTCAATCACACACATTGAAAAAAAATGCAACCCCTACATATTCATGGGACATAAAAAACACAAATGATTTCATAGATTCATAATATTTTTCAAGACAATAGTATACATAAACATTTGATTAAATAATAAGTAACATGTAAATATATAAAATTGACATCTATGTACAAAATATTATGCAATAATGTTTCCCCCCCCCCCCACCCCCTAATAGCTAGGACATATTTGCATAAGGGATGAGGACCACCAAATGAATTTTAAAATACATACAATTCGTTTGATCTCATCAAGTCGTGCTTGTTCTATAGCCAAATCTTCATCTTCTATCCTTTTCTACAATATCAATAATTATTATAAGAGTTTACATAAGTTGCAAGGATATTTTAGATTCACATAAAAGTAAATAAATAATATTTATATTATAAGTTTGTTAGGATATATTGTCAAACAATGACGTTTGTATCAAGGACAATGTTGGTAATTATCTTCCCATATATTTTATGAGGTTCTAAGATGAGATTTTAAAACTAACAAATCTTGAATAAATTAATGAAAATATCAGAACATTTCATTGTGAATAATGGAATTGAGGATTAATAGAGAATTCATGCAAAGGTGCTTCTATACATAGTTACAATAGGAAAATTTGGACTATTAAACATGTTATTATCTCACTAGATTGTTAGTAACAATTCATTTTGTTTGAAGACACACATAAATTTATTTTAATTCATTCATTCAAGTTACATACAACCTTATAACAATATTCAAATGACATTTTGTTTATATAATGTTTTGTAGACGTTCATGAATTCAATTTTGTTGAAATAAATATTGTATGACAACAAAATGTCAAAATGTGAATTTTAAAAAAAAATCATATGTAATTATACCTCTTCAGCCATCACTTGATCACATTTTTTTTTAATTATTGCATCTTCAAATTGTTTTATCTTTGCTTCATCCTGTTTAATAATTTGACAAATAGGTAGGTTTAAAATGTTTAGGTTTTTTTTTTGGAATGATAAATACCTAGGTCATTTGAAACATGATTATGGAGGTATACATGGGTTGATATCATATGGCTTATGCTATAATATGGTGGTTTGATCCATACGATTTTAATTTAATTATCAAAACACATGTCAAGATAATTTTTTAGTCAAAAAGAAAATACATAGGATGATATTTTTGAGAATATTACATCTTTCCTTTTTTGCTCCACTAATTCTTTCAATTTTTTTGCCTCTTGCATTTCTTTCAATTCTTGCTTCATTTTAGTTATGGCCATTACCCCTTCATCCTTCACAACTTTTACCTACATGTGAATTATTTACACATGACACATATACATAATGAGCTAAACATCAATTGTTGTGCAACCCCTTATGTAAATGCAAACCATAATGATGAATAATAAACCATGTACATGTTCAATTAAATAACCCCAAACCTAACAAACTAATGAAAAACAAATGTTCCATCCAAAATCACTATCTGAATGATAAAAACAATTTTTTAAATATCTTTAATTTTATGATAAAATGTGTTGCAACCTTCATTCTTATTTTGTGTTCAGAACACATTTTCATTGGATCATTACCAAACTCATTGCATGCTTTCACATTTGCTCCCTCCTGCCCTTTTTTCACACAACTCCCACATAATATTCACATAACTATAAGAAATCACAAACATGTACAAATTTTGATCTATGAAATAAATAATGGGTTGGGAGGGAAAGAAAAAAGATTGAATACCATGAGTAGCATTGAAACCACTCCATCATGGTTGTTACCACATGCCAAATGTAAAGGCATGTTTCCATACTCACCTTTTGCATTGACATCTGCTCCTTTGAAAATGATTTCTTGAACAATGTCAACATATCCATGTGAAGCCTAACTAGAATAAAACACATATTCATATGTCAATTGACATGACATGTTAAAATAACCTTGATATAATTGAATTTCAACCAAAGAGCAATAAAGATATAAAATAATGTATTACACATACTTAACCTTCCATATTTGCACCAAGATTAAAAACAAACAAACAAAAAACATTTTGATCATGGATAAAAGATCATTATGAAAATGAAAACTTAAGGTTAAATTAAACCTAAACATGAAAAAAACTTTGAATTTACACTAATTTCAAATGTAAAATATACTCGTTGTTATATTTGAAGACCATATAGGTGGAAAGGAAATAGGATTTACAGCCCAATGGAGGGCAGTATCACCATGAAGGTTGGCCAACTTCACATTTATACCAAGGTTCAACAAGACATAAGCTATCTCCTCATGTCCACCTTTTAATGCCTTCATCCTAGCCCACCCACCAAATTGCCATTAATATTACACAAACATGACATTGGAAGCATGGGCCAAAAACCGAATGGAAATATTAGATTTGAAACCATAATTCAATCAACAAATTTGCCAATCATACAATAGACATATTGTTGAAGAAACCTAATTAGAAATTAAAATTCAACATCAAGATGAATTTATTTATGATGAATGCAAAAAACTTGAGAGTTTGGAATGCTACATTTTGGTCAAACAAGAATCCTTAACTTTGGATTTCCATGAATGTATGTTGTTCTTGAAACATGAAATGCTATAAAAACATCCTAACAAATTACCAAAAGGAAATAATCTATTCTCATTAGTGGGCATGCAATATTGTGCACATTCATTACAATTTAAATAAAGAAGAGTTAAAAATAAATACAAAGCAGAGTCCCCATTGATAGGGTCTTGAACATCAATACCCTCCTTTCGTCCTATAGCAAGATTAATTTCTTCCATTGACCCTTCATCAGCAGCTTCACACATAGTTTTGCCAATGATTTTGTCCGCAAAAACATCTTCCTACAAAACACGCCTTTCACATCAATTTCATGTTCAGTATAAATTTAATTAAAACTATGCAATGATGTACAACAAAAGTATCATCATGGTGCTATGCATGAACAATAATTAGAATCAACATTCCTATATTGTAATGGGTTTGTTTGGTGTGATTTTCTTTGAACATCTTCTACCAAGTGAGAAGGAGAGAATCATACTTACTTCTTCATCCATCTTTGCTTGGATTTTGGCAGAAAGAAAATTTCACTTCTATGATGGCAATATTTACAAGCCAAGAATAATCCTTGCATTTGTAGCCATCACATTTACAAAGAAAGGATCAACAACATGATCATTGATTGATTACTCTTGCAAACAAAGAGGGAATAGAGGGTTGCAATGGTACAAGAAAAGTGTGAAAAATAGAATTTGAGAGTTGATGAATGCCCCTTTCCTTGATTACAAAATTAGTTTAAATTTAATGTGCATTGCATGTTGTTACACATCTAAAACAAAATGTCAAGAACATTGGAATGTCATAGAGATCTAAACAATCATCATGCACATCTTACTAGTAGAGATGAGTGGTTGGGAAATCCTTACAAAGTGTTTGTGGGTTTCATTGAACTTGTTGAAGATTAATGCTACATTTAGCTAAATGAAATTGATTTTCATCCAATGTAATCCATCCACAATCTAAGGTCCTAGGGGCTTTCAAGTGCTTTGGGAAACTTTTTTAGTTGGTATAGGTAAGCATATTTTGGTGGAGTATGAAGGGGGCCGATTTGCAATGTCGCTATCTTGAATCCTTTTTGACCAATTTCACTAATGAATGTGCCAAATCCTTGATTCCTCTTGTTGAGTTTCATTGCATGATATATGGTTAAGAAGAACCCACAATCTAAACAACATTGAAAAGACAAATCTAGATGATGACCCAAGCCATTAACACAATGAGTCCATTTTGAAACTAAAAGTTTAGTACAAGTCTCTATTGCCACAACCCACAACAAGGGTTGAATTTGTAATATTTGTAGTTTGTACTTGTGCTTATGCTTGAGAGTACAAATAGACCTTTTGTGCTTTGACACATTGATACAAAAATCCCACACAAAATCTAATACTTGAGATTGGTATATGCTTAGATGACATCCATAAGTTATCTTTGTGGCTTGTTAGATAGAAGAAATCAACAAGAAGGAAACATTGTTGAAGATTGGATTGCTATGCACCCCATCAAATCATAGTCCCCAAAACCAATCTTCAAGATGGAACTCCAATTGTCTGCAATATCGAACCAGCTAGATGTGGTTTCTATAAGCACAATCTCATTAGAAGTCTATAAATTTTCTTTGCATGATAGACGAATTTCTACAATGGCAAACGTCTCGGGTATGGAAGCAAGCTACATCGATCCTCAAAAGAAATAAAGAAAGAAAGAAAGAAATCCTCATTTGTTTGTACTAATGGTGGTAGTTTCTTGCATTGAGAATAGTAATGAATTCTTCCTGCATTCAACCCCACCACCACATATAATAGACATGCATGAACCAAGTTTTTCCAAAACCGTGTACAAACATTGCCTGGGGTAATAATTCAAGTGAGCATCATGGATCTCACACCTGAAGGGAATTCAAACATTGAGAAACAGACATTGCAATATAAAAACCTTAAGTGAAGCACCACTGCCAACAAGAAACATCCACATCTGGTGAGCATCATGGATCTCATACCCAGAGGGGATTCAAACATGGAAAAAATATAATTTGCAAAATAAAAACCTTAAGCGAAGCACCACCAACAAGAAACCCATCGACATCTGGTTGGCTTCCTATCTCCTTGCAGTTGGCTGCTGTCACTGAGCCTGCAACCCGTCCATCCTCCCAAGCCCACCAATTTTGGTTTCAGTACTGGAGTTGCATTTCTTCATGTAGTGTGAAATTTCTTTGTGAGAAAAGTGATTATCTTCATAACAAAAAAGAATTCATATGGGTGGGTTCACATTCCATTGATCTGACCATTTGTTGCAGATTTCAAAGTGGGAAAAAATTCACAACCTCCATAGATGATGCGTGTGTTTTGTGCCACTTGAGGACTCACATTCTGATCTAGCCATTTCCGGAGGTTATAATGCACCTATAAAATTCAATACATCAATGTGTGTACACATGCTGAATTTTGCTAATGTCTTCAAATGATTGTGGGCTTTTTCTAAGCTCCTCGAGTTCTTCTGGGAGTAAGTACTTAAAAAAGGAAGATGTCCAAGTGAGAAAGGAGTAAGAATTTTGTAGGTCACAGATTCTTTTGAGACCTACCTCTTGGGCTTGTTCAGGTGTAGCTACTTTTCCAGTACCAATAGCCCATATTGGTTCATATGCAATCACTATATTTGCCCAGCACCCGATCTTGTCTGCAGTAGAGAGCACAAATTGTTTCCAGGAGTTGTGATTAGATTGGTTTCCAGTAGTAGAACACAGACACAGACACACACACACACACACACATGTATATATTTGGGGTGGTCTCAGTAGAAGAATAGCATGTAAAGGACAAAGTTTGCAGTGGATTGAACAGAAGCAGAGTCATGATAATAAACAAAATGACAAATTTATTATTTTTATATTATACCCAAAAGAGGTTTTACCAAAAACCTGCAACGGCTTTGGTTTGTTTGGCAACCACATTTGAAGTCTCGTGATTCTCTCGTTCTTTCAGTGATTCACCCACACATAGGCACACCTTAAGTCCCTGGCTTAGTGCATACTCTGTCTTGTCTGCCACAAACTGCAGTTACGGTACCTGCCTCACTCTAGATCAGAAGATAAAGAAACAGTCGAGAAGATTCAGAGGAGAAAGAAACCATCAAGATCATCATCAGAGGCAAAAGAAACCATCAAAATCGTCATCAGAGGTCAAAGAAACCATCAAAATCATCATCAGAGGTCAAAGAAACCATCAAGATCAGAGGAGAAAAGAACCCATCAAGATCAGAGGCGAAAGAAATGATCGAGATCATCATCAGAGGTGAAAGAAACCATCAAGATCATCATCAGAGGTGAAAGAAACCATCAAGATCATCATCAGAGGTGAAAGAAACCATCAAGATCAATGGAAAAAAAAAAAACCACAAATTTGCAATGGTGGGGGTTGTTTGGTCTCTCAGTTTTTCGACATCTAACCTCATTCGATTCTCCACACAGGGTTCTTCTTTCAGAATGACCCAAAATCACCCATGGAATGTGTATGTTGACCAACATCTCTGCACTACAAAGCATCAAAATCTTAAAAGTGAGAGACAAAGTATCCAGCCATGTGTATAAAACCCCACATAACAAACTCTTTGCTTACTGAAACTCTCATCACAGAAACTTCCAAAAGGGGTACACAGATCCACACTGCACAAAAAGACTGTAGAATCAAAGGAATCCACACAGCAAACAAATACAAGAGAATCAAAGGTACCCAGAGTCCACACAGCAGCAAAACAAGACCGGAGAATCAAAGGTACCCAGAATCCAGACAGCAGCAAAAAACAAAAGTGTAGAATCAAAGGTACACAGAATCCACACAGCCAACAGGATGTCGTATCAAGCTGAATAACCAGCACCAGCCTGGAGAAAGAATTTTCAAAGCAGAATCTGGAAGGAAAAAAACAAAGAAAAAGAGAGAGCCTTTGTGTGTGTGCACGCGCATAATTTAAAACCTGATTTCACCAGTGAAAGCACCACCCTTTACCCAACAATTCTGTGCAGCAATTTGGAAATCTGAGCGCAGCAGACTCTTCACCAAAGGAATGAACACAAATGGTGGTGCAACAATTGTATCTGCAAAAGCTCCTCCATCCCCCCCACATCCAATGCATGCAATGCACATGCACACACACACCACACACAAATCCATCAAACAGGGGAAGAAGAAGAAGAAGAAAAACCATTCATTGTGTGCAAATCTTTGCTGCCTCAAAAAGAGGAGAGAGATTCTGTGAACTTGTGCTGTGGAGCTTGCTGCTTGATGCTGATGATGATGAGATCAAGACATTCAAGTCTTCAAGACCCAAAACAAAGAGATGCCCAAGAAAGGAAAAAAGGAAAAGCAATATGCTGAATGGATTTAAAAGTCTGCGTCTTGTTCTCTCTCTTACCAATGTGGTTTGGGCAAGGTACTTCCCCTGTATTCAGCATGCAGCAAATCTTCTTGACTTCTTCAACAGTCCCATTCTGTACCCAAAAAGCCAAAAGAAAAAAGATATCCTGTGTATCAAGTCCAATCATGTTTCCAATCTCTTCTTTGTATCAAATCATCAGATCCATTTCAGGAATCAGCATAGAATTTAGGTGTTGTTGTTGATGAAGATGATTTTCAAACACAAATCTCTGCTCAAATCTCCAAGCATTCAAAGGACACAGAGAGAGAGAGAGAGACACACACACACACACGGAGGGAGAGGGAGAGAGAGAGAGGGGGGGAGAGGGGTTGGGGGGGGGGGGGGAGCTTTCAGATATTGTCACAGATGGTTTTGCACCATGAAGGTTACAAAAACAATCAGCAGCAAATGCAGCAGCCAAGAAATCTTATAAGAAGAGCTCTGCACAAGTAGGACAAGAAGAAGCAGAAGAAGAAGAAGAAGAAGGGTGTTCCAATAAGAAGGAGGAGAAGAAAAAAAGAGTTTTGTACTGGGGAACACTCACACATTTCCAGTTGCCACCAACAAAGAACTTCCGGGTCATCTTGCAGAGGGATTCTTTAAAGAAGGTAGTTGAAGAATCTTGTGCTGCTGGCTTCTTCTTCTTCTTCTTCTTTGCATTTCTAGAAGGGGCAGATCAATTCTCTTCCTTCATTCCTTCCTTCCTTTCGTTCTACCTTCCTTCAGCCTGTAAGAAAGAGATTCCAAATGCAGCTAAAAATGCTCCACATGCTTGTTAAGAAAGGCAGGAGGATGAATCAGGATGGAGGGGGAGGAGGAGGAGGAGGAGGCTGGGGTGTACGCATTTGTGGGGGAGAAGGAAGAAGCGACAGAAGAAGAAGAAGAAGCAGAAGATTTGCTACATACATACAAACAAACAAACAAACAAACAAGCAACCGCTTTACAATCTCTCTTTCTTCTTCTTCTCCTTCGTCTACAAAAGAATTGCAACTGTAAAATCAGTCAGTTGTCCGGTTATAGCAAATACGATTGCACCTGGCCATATCCAACAAACATCCTTCCTTTCAGCAACCCCACAATACCCATAATAAGTGGAAGGTAAATGCCCCAAGACGGGGGAGGGGGGAGGCGCGGGCCATTACCAAAATGAGGAGTCTGCTGCCCCTGAGGTGGAGCTGTGGCACAATTCTTCCGAATCCCGGTTACGCCCCTCCCGGGTAGACTCCACTTTTTTTTTTTTTTGGGGTGATGCGCTGCCCGTCTGTCAGAGGGCCTTATTGCGGCCTAAAGAAAAGAACTGGTGAGGAAGCTTATGAAATGTGTAAGAAAAATAAATCCTCTACCCTAAAAGAAACCCAAAATCCTTCAAGATATTATATTATTATAACTCTATTATAACTAATCTCAAGTTTCAACACAAAATATCATGATATTTCAAAAATTCTCATGTAAAAATAGATAGACCTATTATTATTATTATTATTATTATTATTATTTATTACCTAGTGGCCTATAAAAATCCCTTAAGCTACTATACTTGATCATGAATCTCAACACAACAATATCCTTGCCTTGGTTTTCAAGGCCAACAACACAAAAAAAAAAAAGAAAAAGAAAAAGAAAAAGAAAGCTAGTGCTGCTGCAAAACAGATATGAAGGCTTTTCATGGAAAAAAAAAAGTCCCAAAATTCATCGCCACATTATTGTGAAGGGAATTGGTTTTGCGGGAACTTGCCATATTTTAAAATAATATGTCCTACTAGAATGTAACTAAAATATAGGTAGCACGATTCCTAAACTATTATAATATTCTTCTCTGTTATATAGCCAAATTTGGCAAAAGTCCTGTTGTGGATGATGGCCAGAGCACCTACTAACCTAGTACCGGTGATTTTTTTTTTGGGGGCTGAAATTTCACCACTTGGCGACAGAAGGCTGCAATTTCTACAAAGGATTTTCTGGGAAAAGAATGTGCCAAATTCGCCACATTTCTAGGGAAAAAAAAATGTTGACATCGCCATAATATTTAGAACATGGTGTCCTTGCAAGTCGCCAGTACATAGCCCAGGGTTTCAAAAAGTTTCTAGTTTTTCTGACTGACCTATAGCCAGATTTTGGCTAAGTCCTCTTGTGGAGGATAGCCAGTCCACATAGGTACCTACTGGAATTGGCAAAAGACAAATGCCCCTACTAGCCTAGGTTAGAAAACCCAAAAAAAATTTCAAAGAAAAAAAGAAAAAGAAGGATGGATGAAGGGTTGTCGAATTTCTTAATGCAAATTAAATTAAATCAAATCAAGAAAGTCCCAAAAAAAAAAAAAAGAAAAAAAAAAGGAAGGGAGAGAGATGAGATCTTCTTCTTCTTCTTCTTCTTCTAACTGATGCTATTGTCCGGACAATCGGACGGATGGATAAGTAACCACGTAACCATCCGGAGCGGAAGAAGCAAAAGATGATGACGAATGAAACAAGGATGTGACGACGAAGGAGGCACTTGTGGTAAAGATGAAGAAAGGGCAAGTAAGAAATTTTTGGACAATCCCGGAAAGTAGGAATGAAGGAAGGAAGGACGGAAGGGAAAATAAGGGCAGGAGCGAAGGGAGGGTAGGGGCAGGAAGGGGAAAAAGGCAGGGTAGGAAGTGGGCAAGGTGGTGGGGGGGGGGGGGGGGGGGTGTGCTTTTTGATGCAGGATTGAGCTTCTCATTGGTGGAGACGAATCCAAATACCCCCACTTCGGATTGATTGATTACGAACCCCAACTCTGCAGTTGTAATCTGCAAACGACGGACGGACGGACGGACGCACAGACGGACGGACTAACAAACGACGACACCAGCTCCCTGAAGGAGGAGGAGGAGGAGGAAGAGGAGGAGAAGAAGACGACGACGAGAGGGAGGAACCCAACCACTCTTGCTGGAGAAAAAAACAAAGAAAGAAGGAAAGGAAAAAATATAGACTGATTCCAACAAGCTCTTTGTGGCTCAGCGTGAAGTAAGGAGAACAACAAGTGGTTTGTTGTGAGTAGGAAGAAGAAGAAAGAAGAAGAAGAAGAAGAAGAAGCACTAGTCGTAGTAGCAGGCTCTGTTGGTGGTGGGGTTTGGTGTAGGGTTTTTTGTATTGGTTTTTGAGGGGTTTTATTTTTGTTGGGGTTTGGTTTTGAGCAGCAGCTATGGCGGCTGCTGCTGCTGCTGTTGCTGCTGTTGCTGGTGGTGGTGTGGCTGCTTCATTTGCCTGTTCTTCGAGTGCTGTGGCGAGGCGTGGACGAGGATTGGGGGGAGGAGGAGGAGGTTGGGGTCAGGAAGGGAGGATTGTGGCTAATGCTCAGATTGTGAATTTCGTGAGCTTCTTGAAGAATTCAGCACATTTCAAGGGTTCCACACGTGGCTTGAAGGTGCATACAGCAAGAGGAGGGAGCAGCGGCAGATTGCTGCTGCAGCAGCAGCAGAGGAGGAAGAGGAGGAGGATCCAAGCTCGACTTGCGGTGGATGCGGAAGAAGAAGAAGAAGAGGGGAAAGTGGAGTGGTCTCCAACTCCCGCTGCAACAACAACGACGACAACAACCTGGGAATTCCAACAGCAGCAGCAGCAGGAAGAGCGAGAGCTGGAGCAGGAACAGGAGCAGAGGCAGGAGCAACAGGAGCTCATGGAAGTGGGAGTCATGAATTCAACCTCCAATGGTTTACCTCGCAGCAGCAGCAACGGCAATGGAGCAACTGCTGCTGCAGCCAGCAATGGGGCTGCTGCTGCTGCTGTGACCCAGGAGAAGAATGCCAACAACAAGACCACAAACGGAGCTGCACTCTCAACAGCTGCTGAAATCCAGAAGAAACCACAGAAGGGCAAAGTGGAGTCCATAGGACAAGAGGATCCATGGTTCAAGCAAGCCGCCTCCAAGGGTGTCAAGGTTCTTCCTCTTCCTCTCTCCCATCTTGTTTTCTGCTTCCGCTTCATCCCTCTCATCACAGAAGAATCAAAGTCATTCATTGTCTCATGGGTACATTTCCCAAGTCCACTGTCGCAATAGATCCCTCCACTCTCACTCTTACTTTTTCTGGCTTCAATTCATCCTTCCTTCATTCACAAGTGCAGAATTTCTCCCAAATCCTTCCCGAGTGAGTGAAGTAGATCCTTGAGTAAAAATCCTTGAGCAATGAAGTGGATCATCCTTGAGCAAAGATTCTTGGGCAATGAAGAAGAAGGTCCTTAAGCAATTGGGGTGGGGGGGGGGGGGAGAAGAAGAAGAAGAAGAAAATTTCTCTTCTTTACATCTCTCTTGTTTCTGAAATTTGTGTGTATGAACACATAGGTTTCAGTGGTGCCAGGAGGAAGATGGAACAAGTTCAAGACATACTCCACGATCCAGAGAACATTTGAGATTTGGAGCTTTGCCATTGCCTTTGTCTTCAAGGCATGGCTCAACAACCAGAAGTTCATGTACAGGGGTGAGAGACATGTTGTCATGTGTGTGTTGTGGTTTTTGTTTCAATGGTTGCTGTTTTTGCTTGAACCAAGCACTTCAGAATTGCAAGCCTGGGGATTTTGTAGATGCCCAGTGGTGTGGGTTTGAAGACTGTGAAGTCTTGTTTACAGGGTCGTAGGTTGTTGTTTTGCAGGTGGTATGACAGAGCTGAAGAAGAAGGAGAAGAGGAAGAGGCTTGCGAAATGGGTGAAGGAAGGGTTGCTGCGATTGGGACCGACGTTCATCAAAATTGGGCAACAATTCTCCACCCGTGTTGACATTCTTGCTCAGGAGTATGTTGATGAATTGGCAGAGCTGCAGGTTAGTAGTACTAATTACAATCTTTCTGCAGTAGCAGCAGCTCATGATCTCTCTCCATGATCTTTTCTGCTTCTCTGCATGACCATCTTTCTCTTCACAATCTTTCTGCAGCTCTACATGATCTTTCCCTTCATGCTCTTCTCTGCAGTTCTGCATGGTTGTTCTCTTCATGGTCTTTCTGCAGGTGCTCTGTATGATCTTTCTCTTCATCTTCATCAGGGAGGAGAGATTTAAGGAATAATTTTCTATTTTTGCTGAAGGTTGGATGTTTTTTTTCTCCTGTGAGAAGGATCAAGTGCCACCATTTGAGTCAGAGACAGCTGTGAGAATCATAGAGACAGAGCTTGGCCAACCAGTGGATGTGATATTTGATCGGTTTGACCGGGACCCCATTGCTGCTGCCAGTCTGGGTATGTCTTTTGTTGACTGCTGCCAGTCACACCCATTTGCACCTTTGTTGTGATTGTTGTTGAAAGTGGGGGATGCCAGGAAGAAGAAGAAGAAGAAGAAGAAGAAGATGGATTGACGTGGGTTTTGACGTGGGTTTTGGTTTTGTGCAGGTCAAGTGCACAGGGCAACTTTTCGAGGCGAGGAAGTGGTGATCAAAGTGCAACGACCTGGTCTGAAAGCACTGTTTGATATCGATCTCAAGAATTTGAGGGTGCGCTTGTTCTCTGATCTCTTCTCTCTACCTCATCTTTGGTTTTTGTGTGTATACTGATTGACCTAAAAAATAAAATACATCCCTGTTTGGCTGGTTCTTATAAGTAAAACAGGATCTGCACTCACTCTGTGTGTTGTATGGAGATGGTGAACTTTGTGATCAGGTGATAGCACAGAATCTACAGAATTTGGATCCCAAGTCAGATGGAGCAAAACGTGATTGGGTTGCAATTTATGATGAATGTGCATCTGTGCTTTATGAGGTCTGTACTTTCACCAGGAGCTCTTCATTTTGCTGTTCTGCATATCTGTACTTTACACCAGGAGCTTGTCCTTTGCTCTTCTGAACGTCTGTACTTTCCATCAGGAGAGAGTCCTTTGCTCTTCCACATGTCTGTTGTACTTTCCACCAGGAGAGTTTTTGGCTCTTTCACATGCTGTTTTTTATCAGTTAAGAAGATAGCTGTTAGGTCCCAGTCATGCAGACTGACAGACCTTCTTCTCCTTGCCTTTTCTCAATCCTCCAGTCACACCTAATTGGCACTGAAGGTTTCCGGAAAAAATCAAGAAGAGACTTGTCTCTCAGGAAGCTATATACTCAAGTTCAACTTCCTAAAGTTCCAGTTTGCTGTGTTCTCTTCCAGGAGATAGAAAATTTCTTGCTGGTTTTAATGTGCTCATGCTCTACACGTCTTCCAGGAGATAGATTACAACAAGGAGGCGATGAATGCGGAGTTGTTTGCAAAGAATTTCAAAGATTTGCCATATGTGAAAGTACCCAAGATTTATTGGGAAGTTAGCACTCAACGGGTCAGTTTTCCAGACTCCTGAATTTTTCTGATGAAAGGAGATAGAGGTGTGCGTCATTTGATTGGTTTGCAGCAGAATTAAGCAAACTTGGAGGAATGCTAAGTTTTGTATGTTGAAAATGCTCAGGTTCTTACTATGGAGTATGTGCCTGGCATAAAAATCAATCGCATTGCTGCTCTTGATGAGCTTGGAGTTGATCGTCAGAAGTAAGTACTTTCATTTGCAACCATCCATTGTTGCCTAAATATTGGACTCTTTCTATCATTAGCTGGCAAGAAAGTAAATTGTGCAGATGCGGTGCTGTCATAGAGATAGATTTCCACAACTTCTGGGACAGATGTGGACCTGTGCCAGAAGTTTGACTGTGATATGTCCTTTTTATCTATGGCAGAAATCTGATTTAAGAAAATGATAATTGCAGGTTGGCAAGATATGCTGTTGAGTCTTACTTGGAACAGATCTTACGACATGGATTCTTCCATGCTGATCCTGTATGCATCTCTTCATTCCTTCATGCCTTCCTCTCTTTCCCTCCTTGCAAAAGCAACCTCTCCTTTTGAAAGGCTCAGATGATGGTTCAATGTTGTGATATCTCTTCCCTTGGGGGAGCTTGTTTTGTATCTACCTCTTGATGGTTGTTAGGGGAAAGCTAGAGAGAGGGAGAGAGAGAGAGTTTTGAAGGAAGGTCAAAAATACTCAGATCAGGTTTGTTTTTTTCCTTCATGTTTTTCTCTCAGCATCCAGGAAATATTGCAGTTGATGATGCCAACGGTGGAGGGCGGCTCATTTTCTACGATTTTGGAATGATGGGCAGGTAGGTGTATAAATCTGGTGGTATTTGTTTGAGTTTTGTTGGTTCCTTTATTTGGGCTTGGGATTCTGCATGAACTTTCATCCAGATTATCCTGAAGGCACATGCCAAAAGACACAGTTGTTTGATGACTGATGTTTCTCTTTTTTTTTCCTCCACCTGATGCTATTCTCTTCTCTCAAGTGATAAAGACTCTTGAGTTTGTGTGAAGAGGTTGAAAACCGCAGATGTCTGACCAGTCAATGATGGGCTGTGCAGCATTAGTCCCAATATCAGAGAAGGACTGCTCGAAGCATTTTATGGTGTGTATGAGAAGGATCCTGACAAGGTAAAACCATCAAATCCTTGGTGGGTTGTTGCAGCACCCACCTGAAACTGTTCTTTGTGAAAATGCACACTGATAATCTGATCCACTGATTGTTTTGATGTATTGAACTGCTGGGATGTAGTACATGACCAAAATTCTTGTCTTTTGGTTTTTTAGGTGCTGCAAGCAATGGTGCAAATGGGTGTGCTTGTGCCAACAGGTGATTTAACTGCAGTCCGACGCACGGCACAGTTCTTCCTCAACAGGTGAGTTAGAAGAGTGAGTTGCAGCAAAATGGGTGCACTCATTTGTTTTATGACTGCATTTCTCATTCAGTCAGTGCTCAATTTTTGACTTATCATCCCTTTTTTGGTTAATGAACCAGCTTTGAGGATCGACTGGCAGCACAGCGACTAGAAAAGGAGGAGGCCGCGGAAGAAGAAACACCACTTGGCTTCAAGACACCACTTACAAAGGAGGAGAAAGCAGAAAAGAAGAAAATGCGCCTTGCAGCGATTGGTGAGTTGTTGAAAGCCAAGCCCCTTGATCATGTGGGTTCTTTCATTTGTTTTCCTTCTTTTTCTGAATGGCATTTGGACAAACAAGCAAGCAAGCAGCAGGACCACAAGGATTTTTCCCCACCCCCTAAACATTGTAATGTGAATGATGCAGGAGAGGATTTACTCTCGATTGCGGTGGATCAGCCATTTCGATTTCCTGCCACCTTCACCTTTGTAGTCCGGGCTTTTTCAGGTGATGATGATGCTCATCATCTCTTAACTCTTGAAACTGTTGTGTATAGGAATTCCTGTTGTTACCTGCCAATTTGCTTTGCTAAATTGGGCACACACATATGGCGAAGAGTTATGGCAAAAGCACAATTCTTAGTTGAGTTCCAAGTGTGGTTTTCTTTCCACTCCAAAATATAAATACAGAACCTTTTCAAGTTCCTCTATTTGTTTTGATGATCACAGCACTGAAGTTGCAACATGGGTTCTGGGTGGTGGTTTTGCAGTACTTGATGGCATTGGAAAGGGCTTGGATCCTCGCTTTGATATCTCTGAAATTGCAAAACCGTAAATTATCTATCTTGAGCCAATATGAATCTGGTGGAGAGCTACTGCTGCTTTTTTTGAAGTGTTGGTTTTTTTTCTCTTTTGGAATGACTTGGCATTTGGGTCATTGATCTAGAAGCTATTGAATAAAGATACAATACAAATGTACCTTAAAAATGTCTTTGGGGAATTGTAAATTATATTGGATCTTGTGGTAATTTTTTCATGCTAAGAAGGGAAATTATTTGGGGATGAGCTCCAGATATGCATTGGAGCTTCTGAGATTTCGGGAAGCTGGCGTTGAAGTTGTTTTCAAGGTATGGATTACATCAAAGAATACATTGTTAATCCTTGGAAGGTATTTTGCTTGTTGCTTGAGGAGAGTATCAAGAAGTGTACACAATAGAGGAAGTCTTTTTTCTTTTGCAAAAAGATCCCAAGTCTGTATCTTCTTACTCCCCAGAACTGGTTGCCTGCTTTGTGACATGCTTCTTCATATGCCTCAAGCCCAACTGTACGTGCTTCAGCTTTTTTGTTGTATGGGGAAGCTAATTTAATTGAGGTGGTGTGTGTTGGATGATCTGGCATTTTTGTGAAGGATTTTAGAAAGCGTTGGGACAGGCAAGCACAGGCGTTCTCCAACATTTTCCGACAACCTCAACGTGTAGAGAAAATAGCTAGCATGATTCAGCGTCTGGTGAGCAGACCACCACATGAAAGCAGCCACAATTTTCCTCCTAAATTTCATCAAATGAGTGTTTTTCATTAAATCTGGACATCAGACTCTTAGTTTTTTGCTCTTGTAACCAGATTCAAAGGAGCAAGTTCAGTTAGTTTAATACAGGGAGGTGTAAAATAAGATTGGGTGCCTCAAAATTCAAAGGATATTGGAAATTCAGTGAGTGAGTTTTGTTCTATGTGGTTGCAGGAACAAGGTGATCTAAAGCTGCGTGTACGGGCGCTGGAGTCAGAGCGAGCATTCAAGCGAGTTGCTGCCATGCAGCAAACGATTGCACAGGTAAAAATCATGTGTGCAACATCATGCACCCATCTCCTTATATATATATATAGGGTTTAGGGTTTATGTGTATGTATATATATTTTTACTGCAATTTTTGTGATTGTGTCAAATCACTTCTGACAGTTGTGAATTGTGGGCATTAGATCACTTTTGACAGTTGGAAAATTGTGGGGCGTTGATGCAGGCAATTCTTGCTGCTACCTGTTTAAACCTTGGAACTATGCTTCATATTGCTGCAATTAAAGTATGTTTCTATCACAACTTTTGTTGAATTGTGGCTTTGCATTCATCATGAGAATAGTTTCAATGCCATAGCATATGCCAAGGTTGCAAAAAATGCCACCAAAATTTCACAAAATACTGAACCAAAAAATGCACAGAACATGATAGGATTTTTGCAATTTTTGTGTAGTTTCTAACTTTCAGGCAGTTGGCATTTGATTTAGAGGTAATGCACTGGATAACAAAATCACTGAATCTGATGTCAATAACACTAGCAACTGTGATTTGTTTACGTGTTGTGTTTTCTCTGAGTGGGAGAGTATCTGTCTGTTTGTTTTCAGGTACCAGCTACTGCTGCATTTACTGGCAGTGCTGTATTCGGTTTACAAGTGCTCGTGGGCATTTTCAAAGTGAAAAGACTTGACAAACAAGAGAAGCTGATCACAGGCACAGCATAAGAGCGAGAGAGAGAGTGTGCTCCTCTCAAAATTTATTGCTGTCTTTGTACTACTGTTGTAGCTAAACAAAAAATCCATAGTTAAGAACTTCTTAATATTTTTCTGAGAGATTCTATCCAACTTTTTCCACTCTCTTTTTAAGAATTGGTTTTTGCAGAGCAGTGAGGAGAGACCCAAAAATTTACATTTGAAATCCACGAAATCAGTAAGCACTGAAAGTTGGGCTTCACATGCCTCTTCTGTCGTGTGTGTGCGGCAGGTGGGGTCTGATTGACAATTTACATGTTACCTGTGTACTTGAGGAGAACAGAATTTAGGTGGCAGCTCTGCTGCTGCTGCTACTACTATGAATTGAATGTGTGGGTTGTCATTTTGCTCATAATCATAGCAGCAAATTTTCATTGATGGGTTACTCTTACTACTCTGCTTGGGTTGGGTTACTAGCCCAATGGGACCACAGAGGAAGAATCCCACTTACATTTCAGCACTCCCATCTCCCTTTAAAATCACTTAGTTCTCCCAAAGCAGTACATGTATGAAATTGCAAAGAGATCTCTACAACAGCAATTGAAGGTAATATAAACAAATGAGTTACATATGTTACATAGTGGGTGACTGTGCCTTTCTTCAAATACTGCTGTACAATCCCATCATGCATTCATCAACCACCACAAAACACACCACCGAAAATAAAGGACAAAAAGAGAAAAAGGAAAGAACTTGGAACATTATTTGCAGAAATTTGAGTTACACAATTTTGAGTTTTAAGTTTTTGAGTTTTTGCACGTTCTGTATCTATGAGATTGCAGAGAAAATCTCCGCAACAACACTGTGAAGGCAGCAAAAACACCACATTGAGTTCAGTTGTTAACCTTAAGAAAGTGTCTCATGAAGTTGTCAGACCATTCACCTTCAACATGAATACCAAGGATGACAAGCTGCCATGACTACCCACTGACTTCATCAGCTCCTGACTGTGGCTGTAACGAACTGAGTACAGAATAATCTGCCAAAAATTCAGGAAAACCACTACGAATGCTGGGTGGCTTACATTTCTTGAAGCAACACGAAGACTCAGTCATGATGGTGGCTGGCACTTGAGATTTTGCTTACCATGTATTATGGCACCTCCAGAAGAAGAACAATGATACTGTGATGGTCTGCTGTTCAACTGTGACAATGTTTAGAAACCAAAGAGAAACGCCAAAGAGCAGAAAGATTTCAAACTAAGCCATAACTGATTTGCAACTCCATACACAGATAAGACTTGCATCAAAGACCAAACAGGCAAAAGGAAATGGAGAAGAATTTGGACCAGTTTGTTTTGCAGACTTTCCAGAAATGAAGATTGATGTTGCATTAAGAGCTTGAACTGATCTGTGAAAAATACACAATGTTGATCTTGTCTATGCTAGTCTATGTCAGGTCCATGTGTGCAAAATGCACAGAAGAAGAACAAGCAGAAACACAGGCAGAAAAAGAAGAAGAATAAGAGCACTTCATGAGGCACTCTCTTAAGGTTAATAACTGTCAGTGCATCTCTCCGCAGTGTCAGTGCATAAACATTAATGAATCCATGTTTGCCAATTAGGTGGTGTTTCACTTCTGCCTCTCATGTTTTCTAGAGACAAAGGATTTGTGATTATTGCAGGTGATTCCCCTGGTGACAAAATTTACTGGTACAAATTCAGGATCAGAGTAGTTAACCCAAAACTCTACAGAACAAGAGCTGCTTTTTCCCTTATATAGATGGGATGCTCTTGATAGGTATGCTATGATCAGCTCATAGTGGTCTGCTCCTGAAGTGCAAAACCCCAAACCACCAGTCTCAATCCTCATGACAAGTCCTCAATTTCCTCTATAAAAGTATGCATACAGGATTCTGAGCTGAGCTCCATAGAAAACCTCACAGCTCCTTCAAATTACTTTTATGCCTACAAATATGGCAAAGCTCATCCTACATTAGAGTTATCCATAAAGTCAGGCAATTAGGGGGCGAGAACGGTCAGTTTTGGCATAATAGGGCATCAAATGCGGAACTGGGAATGAAAATTTTACAGAAGGAAATAACTGGGACCCAAACTAGTTTTTCCACCAATTTCGGTGGTAAACTGAGTTTCATCCCTTCTTTCCTTTTTCCTGAGCGCCTCCACTGTTGCTACATATATTTTCACGGCTGGAGTGAACCAACAGCCACCAATGCACCAGTTGCGGATGAGCCTGTTGAGACCGTTTTCCGGATGAACGAAAATCCCATCCTCCCTGCCCGCATAATTTTTTTTTTCCACCTCTTCTCTACCCCAAAAATTTCCCCCCTCCTACCTACCACCTACCAACCCCTCCCCCCCTCACTCCATCGCCAAAGCTCCAAAGACGTTGAGCGGGAGCGAGCTTAGAGGAGGGGAGCTTGGAGTAGGAGCTCGGAGGGGAGCTTGGAGCAGGAGCTTGGAGCAGCGGAGCGGTTGAAGCCGGCATGGGACCCATGCGGGAGCAAGAGCGGGACCTAGGTAAGCATCTAAATTTTTTTTTTCTTGTTTCTTTTGTTTGTTTTTTTGTCCACAAGTAGCGTTTGCAAGAAAAAAAGAGGAAGAAGAAGGCGACGGCGGCTGCTGTCGCCTTCTTTTTCTTGCTGTGCAGCTGCAACGTAGCTCCACGAAGAAGGCGACGGCAACCGTCTACCGTCGCCTTCTTCTTCCTGTTGTGGAGTTGCGCTGCAGCTCCACGAAAAAGGAGACGACAGCAACGCTGTCGCCTTCTTCTCCTTCTTTGTGTTGGAAAAAAAAACAAAAAAAAAAGACGATGGTAGCAACGCTACTGTCGCCTTCTTGTCTTTTTCTTTGTTGTGCTGTGTTGCAATGCTGCGAAGAAGGCGATGGCAGCAATGCCGTCGCATTTTTCGTGTTTTTATTTACTGTGCTGCATTGCAGCGCTGCTGCAGGGCAGCAAAGAAGGTGACGGCAGTTGCCGTCACCTTCTTCTTGTGTTTTTTTTCCTGCACCGCGCTGTAGCACAACAAAGAAGGCGACGACAGCGTTGCTGGCGTCGACTTCTTTTTTTGTTTTTTTTGGTTGCGCAGCGCTTCAGTGCAACGAAGAAGGCGACGATGTTGCTGCCGTCGCCTTCTTCTTTCTGCTGTGCAGCTGCAGCACAGTTCCACAAAGAAGGCGACGGTAGCCATCTACCGTCACCTTCTTCTTCTTCTTGTTGTGGAGCTGCGCTGCAGCTCCACGAAAAAGGCGATGGCAGCAACGCCATCGCCTTCTTCTTCTTTTTTGTGTTGCAAAAAAAAACAAAAAAAGAAAGTGACGGTAGCGTTGATGCCGTCGCCTTCTTTTTTTGTTTTTTTTGCTGCATAGCGTTGCGAAGAAGGCGACGACAGCAACGCCTTCCATTTTGATCTTTGGTTTGATTCTTATACTGATTAAAATGACCATTGTGCAATACTTATAGTGGTTAGCAGCAAAAAGAGTTGCACAATGTTCATTTTGATCTTTGGTTTTTCTTTGGTTCTTTTTTTGCAACACAAAGAAGAAGAAGAAGGCGATGGCGTTGTTGCTGTCTCCTTCTTCGTGGAGCTGCTCCATAGCAAGAAGAAGAAGGCGACGACATACGGCTGTTGTCGCCTTCTTCGTGGAGCTGTGCTGCAGTTGCATAGCAAGAAAAAGCCGTCGCCTTCTTCTTCCTCTTTTTCTTGCGCTGCACAAAAAAGAAGAAGAAGAAGAAGGCGACGGCAACAATGGTGCCATCGCCTTCTTCTTCTTATTTTTTCTTGCAACACAAAGAAGAAGAAGAAGCAAAACAAGAGGAAGAAGAAGGTGACAGCAACGTTGCGGCCATCGCCTTCCTCTTCCTCTTTATTTTTGCAAACGTTGCTTGTGGAAAAATAAACAAACAAAAGAAACAAGAAAAAAAAAAGTTAGATGCTTATTTGGGTCCCGCTCTTGCTGCCGTGTGGGTCCCACGCCGGCTTCAATCGCTCCACTGTTCGAAGCTCCTACTCCAAGCTCCCCTCCAAGTTGCCCTCTCCAAGCTCCCCTCCAAGCTCCCCTCCAAGCTCCCTTGCTCCAAGCTCGCCCCCGCTCGATGTCTCTAGAGCTCTGGCGATGGAGTGGGGGGGGCGGGAGGGGTTGGTAGGTGGTAGGTAGGAGGGGGGGAAATTTTGGGGTAGAGAAGAGGTGGAAAAAAATAAATTATGGGGACACGGAGGATGAGATTTTCGTTCATCCAGAAAATGGCCTCAACGGGCTCATCCGCAATTGGTGCATCGGTGACTATTGGTTCACTCGAGCCGCTTTTCATATCTAGGTTTAATGAATTTCAAGAACATTTGTCTAGTGATTAGGAAAGTTAGTAGGAAGGGAGTTAATTATTAGGAAAGTTAGTAGGAGAGGAGGTAGTTATTAGAAAAATTACTAGGAAAAGAGATAGATATTAGAAACAAAATGAGGTATTTAAGTTTGAAAATTAGGTAGGGGTGTGTAGAATTGTCTAGAGGTGACCATACAAAGGATTATGTAGAATCAATTGTCCAAAGATGACCATACAAAAATTTTCAATATAAGTTTTTCAACAATTTTTTGTCATTCAATTTTGTTTAAGCGTGTCCATCCTAAGGTGATCTTGGTTTAGATATTCAATAATTTTCTCTATTATAATAAATATATAATTCATATGATATTAAAAATAAATTATGATTTCAACTCAATTTCATGTACATTTAATTGAAATCTCCATGCCAAATTCAAAAAGAAAAACCTCACTGTGTCTGGACCAAGCAAGCTTTGAAAATGGTAATAAAAAACACAGATTAGAAAAAAAAAAAAAAAAAAACCAAAATAAGCTCCTGCTAAAATTTACTCATCCAATCTTGCAAGCTCCAGATCCCCATAAGCAAACTCTCCACAGCCAATCCCAAAGAAACCATGAGCGGTAGAGAAGCGCACCCAAGGCAGTCAGAGAAGAGAGAAGAGGGAAGGGAGAAAGAAGAGAGAGGGAAAGAGAGAGAATGACTTTTACATATCCTCCCATCTTTCCCAATCAACGACCAGGATCCAAAACTAATAACAATAATAGGTAACCATCATAATTGGTAAGAGAAGAGTGTTTTTTGCAAGAGGAAGAGATGGTTGCGCATTCCATTCACAAGTAGTGTTAAGTTAGTGATGGGTTCAATGCACACTATAAATAGTTTATCCATGGATATATTTGAAATATGTCAAGATATTGTAACAACTACTATAATATGACATAAAAATGTGTTATCATCTATCTATACTTAATTTTTTTCCAGAAACAATAATAACAAATGAACCTAAATATTGGATTTGTATTGTTAAATACAACATGGTCCACGATGTCAAATAACAATTAAAACAACTTACACCTAAAGCATACATTTGAAATAGTAAGTTGCCCATACACATACACAGATGCATACATACAAATTGACAAGTTTGCATTGAAGTCACAACGATTTTATCGATAATTTACTACTAGAACCTGTGGCTTGAGAAAAAGCTTTGGGTTTATAATGTACTCTAACTATTAAATACACCTTTAAATTTTGATTGAAGCTTCACTTTGAAAATATGAGAAAGAGGTAAGAATAACAAGTCAATGAGATGGAGGTTTATTATTTTAATAATGTCTCCCCTCCCCTTCTCTACCCCCTCTAATTTTGAATTTGTCGAAATTTTCTACATGGTGTTCCAAAATTTAACAATAGTTAACCTTTTAAGCATTGAGTGTCTTATTATATCTAGGTGTTATTACTGAATAATTTGGGTAGTAAATTATATTTTCATTTTGATTCAGTCCCAATGATGCATCAAATTTTGTAATATGTGTTACAAGGAATCTAGGCTTGTTCCTAATTGAATTATTGATGAATTGCCTTAATTATTTTTCATAATTTCTAAAACCTAAGCTTTCATATTTGAAATTTGCCAAAAAAATTGTATACTTAACTAAATGATTTTTTCTGAATCTATTTAAATGTTTTTATATTGTGTTTCAATTTTGAACAATAACCTTATAAGCATTGGGTGTCTTTTCCTAATAACTACATCACTCTCTTTTCCCCTAGCCACTTACATGCACATGAAAAAGCATAACATTTTTTGAAAAAAAAAAACCTTTCTTTTCTTAGTAACTCTATAACTCTTTTCCCTTACTACCATATATGGACATGAAAAGGCACATGTTATTGTGCATTTTCAAATCATATTTTGAAAAGGTATTGAAATAATAATTATTTTAAATAATGTATATTTTGAATTACTAGAACCTTGTGGCTGGGAAAAAGCTCTAGATTTATGGAATGTATTCTAATACTTTCACTTTGAAAATATGAAAAAGAGATAAAAATAATGATAAAGGAGATGAAGATTTATCAATTGAATAATATCCCCTCCCCCCCCCTCTGGCCTTTTTATTTCCCTCATATGTTCTTCCCCTACAATTTCCAATAGATCATCATTATTTATGTCAATCTCAAATTTGATTTTACTATGTAAGATGGACATGAAAAGGCACATGTTATTATGTCTGTTCATGTTATTTTTTGAAAAGGCATTGAAATAATAATTATTTTGAATAATAATATGTTGCATTACATACGTACAAATATATATGAACCACTTGAAACCATGTATAAATCCAGAGAACATTTTTATGTATATATATATATACTACTTGAAACCATAGACTCTGGATTAATCAGAGAATATAAGACCCTATATATCTGAAAGATTATGGACTGAATTACTGATACTATCTATATGTATGGTATGGGGTACTAATATAGCATAAACATACAATTATATTTGAGAACATACATACATACATAAATACATAATATATGCATGCATACCTATATACCTACATACATACATACATACATACATACATGCATCCTGCGAGTAATGCAGAGTGCAGAGTGCAAACCCGTGGCCTCATTTTACGAAGAATCGAGTAGTTCTCGAGTGAGCAAAATCCGCACTAAAAGTTAGTGTGACAAAGAATCGAGGAAGCTGCAGCAGCTGCTCGACAGCTTTGGTCCAAAGACCAACCTGACTAATGAGTAGTTCTCGAGTGTGCAAAATCCGCATTAAAAGTTAGTGTGACAAAGAATCGAGGAAGCTGCAGCAGCTGCTAGACAGCTTTGGTCCAAAGACCAACCTGACTAATCGTAGATACAATTAAGAGCACATGAATGCATGTCAAAATGTATTGTTTTCTTGTTGTACATGAATTTGTAAAACTAGTGAAATTAAACCCGCTGCCAGTAATTTAAGCAAAATTGCGGGTGGCAATTCTATCGAATATCATCAACTATGTAGGAGCTCTAGAAATTAATATACTATTTTTTTCCTAAATTTTTTGTCGTAGGTTCTAGATCACCATGGCTTCTGTGCTGCAGTAGCAGCAGCAGAGTCTATTCACAAGAAAGTGGCGGAGGCGGCGGCGGTGCCAGTCCTACTGCAAGTAGGGTTTACGGTTTAAGGATGCAGATGATCATAGGAAGTACTAGTCTTACTGCAAGCAGAGTTTAGGGTTTAGGGTTTGGGATGCAGATAATTATCATAAGAAAATTTCATCGAGCTGCATTGGCTCGTCGTCGAGCGATAAAGAGAGGTCGACTAAAGGTGGGATGTCTTCAAGATCCCATGTACCCATTAAGCTCGGCGGTTCATCCATGAGTACTAGCTCGGTACAGGAGCTCCATGGATGGATCACGTCCATTCCCGTCTCCAAGTTGCAACTCGGCGACGTTTGGTTGTCCACTATTTGAGCTGCTGCGACTTGATCCGGATCCTGCAAGCTCCAGAAGGTCGATGTCGGCGAGTCCTCCGAGGCTTGATTCTGCTGTAGCATGCCAGTACGAATTTGATTTGCATTACCACCGGCCTGTAGCAATGTTTCTCCTCCTTCTCCTCCTGTCGAATTCGTTGCAAATACTATTGATGAATATTCTGGCGATTGTTGATATTCGGCTTCCTTTTCCTCCTCGCGAGAGTGGATGGAGATCGAGAGAGGCTGCTGCTGGGCGACTACTATTGCGTGAAGCTCTTCCTGTAGAGAGTGGTCGCTGCCACTAGTTGCTGTAGGGCCGGCTGCTGCAAATGTCGGCGTGACTGCAGGCATATCGTTCGTCACGTTCATGGATTCTATTATCTCCTGCTTCTGATCCAGCTTCAAGTGAGGAAACGTCGTCATCCTTGGCAGCTCGCAGGATGAGTTGCATGAGGTGCTTGTGGAATGAATCCTGAGAGAGGTAATTGGGACGTGGTCGCTGGCGCTAGCTGCTGTAGGGCCGGCTGCTGCAAATGTCGCTGTGACTGCAAGCATTTCGTCAGTTGCGTTCGCGGACTCTGCTATCTCCTGCTTCTGATCCAGTTTCAAGTGAGGAAACGTCGTGACCCATGGCGACTCGCAGGACGAGTTGCATGGGGTGCCTGCTGAATGAATCGTGAGAGAGGTAATTGGGCCGCTCAATATCGGATCTGCAGTCGGCAAAGCCTTCGTCAGAAAATCGGACTCGGTTGCGAGCCCAACAGCCGGCCGTGGCGACGCCCATAGCCCGGGCCCATATTGACTTTGGCCTCCAGCAACAAATCCATCGCTGTAGCTCACAGCTGCAGCACCAGCTGGTCTGGACATAGATAATGGTGGATTATAGAAGCGCAACGAACTCGCCTGCAGCAGCTGACGCTTTGGAATATCCGAGAACGCGTTAAGAATCCCAGCACCGTAGTTATATCTGCTCCACCCATGAGCCTCGCGGGACCGGCAACTGGGGATCACGGTCATCGGATCAAAACCGCAATCTGATCCGGCAGTATCACAGCAGATCGGTAAAACTCTGGGAGCTCGGACTTCTGGAATTATAATATTGCGCGACACAGGTTGAAGGGGCTCAGATTGAAAATTATCGTGGGCTGCTGCCATTCCCGGCCTTGTGGGCGTTAAGCCACTTCCATGAGGACGTCCTGCGGCCTGCAATATATTGTTGGGCGCTGCTGCAGGTTGGTCGCTGCAGCAGCTAGCGACACTGGGTCCTCGCGTCATCGTTGATATTGTATCAGATGTAGCAGCTTCCATCCCTGATGTTGTTGATACGGCTTTTTTGGAACCGGCTGGCGCAGGCGATGAACCGTTTCCAACATTAGCCGGCTGCTGCTGCGATTGATGAAGTAAGTTCAGACGCGCGCCAGGTCCATGATAAGTCAGTGCCGCTTCATCGTAAGCACGCGCGGCTTCCATCGCGGTGGCAAAGGTACCTAACCACATCCGGGTTCTCAGTCGTGGTTCTCGAATCTCCGCCACCCAACGACCCCATTGCCGCTGCCGCACCCCTCTAAAAGTATGCAATCCATTCTCAGGTCCACCTCGCCGCGGCTTCGTGCTCCCCCGCGACTGCGAAACAGCACCACGTCGACGAGCACCATCCCCGCCACGTTCTTCGACCTTCAGTATGTTCTCATCATGAACAAAACCACCTCGTCCCCTCTTCCGGACCCCAGCTTGTTTCTTCGTCACAGCTCCAGGATCAGCGGGCGGCGATGATAGCACCATATTGGTAGTATAACAATTCCCGCTGCTACTACAAGCTAGCTATGTCGCCAGCAGCAGCAGCACCATCTATATGCCCTTCTCACACAAACTATAAGAGACTCGATGATCTAGTCGCATCCACAATACGTATTGCTATTACGCATCAGAATCAAAAGCTGATCCGACTTCTCGCGGGTGGATATGTGATCTGTTGTTACAGCTAGCTGGAGAATGTAAAACTATCGAGATTTCTCTAGTAAGTTATATCAGATTCTTGCATCCTGCGGGGCGGGAGTTGAGGAACCCAACAGCTAGGTCTGCAGCTGCACTTGCACATGATCCATCAGCTGCTGCTGCTGCAGCGAGGTAGCACAATGTAGTGGTACGCGCGGTCCTGAAATAAGATTTTTGCATCCCGGCCTCACGAAGCCCACATGGATGGGATCTGTGCGAGTGCTGTTCAATCCGCTACATGCGCGCGAGGAGCCTAAGTTTGTGCATCGTAATTACGCAGTCAAAAAGCGAAGATTGCGCGAATTGCGCCCGCTCAAGCGGACGCGCAGCAACGGTTGCTCCCGCGGGGGCCACCACCAGGGAAGGAAGTTGACCAACCTGAAACGAACACGTCGACTACTTTTCCTCAAATAAAAAAAAAAAACAAATACCTATGGTTTCTTTGGCTTCTTTTTTCGCAAATAATAATAATAATACCTGAATGAATTATGAAGACGAAAAGACGCTTTTGTTTTTCCTCAACCCAATACAATCTCGTATCCAGGGGTTTTCTTTTTTTCCCCTCAAATTTTTGATATAAAAATTTGGCAAATGTTTCTTTTAAGAATCAACAAAATTCTTTTTGAATTGATTTTCACGAGAAAAAAAAAACTCCAAACACTTTCCAATCTTTTTCTGGAAAAAATGGACAACATTTATCAGAAAAAAAACCGCGAGAGTTATACGAGTCTTTTGTTTAAAACATTTCCTCCTGGACCTTTAATGACATGAAATATGAAAGTTTCTTTCATGAATGTTTTAGTAATTTTTTTTGTTTTTACTAGATAACCTTTTTAATGATTTTTCTCAATGAACTACAACTGATAAATTTGGGGGAACTTAGTTGGTTATAATCAATGTTGGGTGGTTCTTTACTTGTCTACTAAAGAGGCTCCAGTCCGGTTTTAAAAACTAATTTAGAAGAATGGTTCTGGTTTTGGTTTGGATTTAAAAAAAAAAAACCAAAGGAATTGGGAGTTGATAAATTTAAAATAATAACTAAAAAGGTCTATTAAATGGAAACAAACAAACAATGAATTTGGGGAACTTATGGTAGAAATTTCAATTTTAAATGACTTGAAATTCTGTTCTTATGGGAGAAAGACTGATGAAAACCCAAAATAGAAAAAATAAAAATAAAAATGTCGATGATATGATTTTGGTCAGAAATTTATTTCATTTATTGATAAATTTTGCATTTGTTTTCAAACAACCGAGGGCAGTAGCTTAACTAAAATGGGCGGTAACAGGATGTTAACTGATAGTGGTAACTTATAGGGTCGGGAAGTCTAAGAGGGGGTCTACATTGCCATCAAAAGGCCAAAAAGCGGCTAAACTGGAACCACTAATGTAACAGTTAACTTGGAGCTAACTGCCAGTTTAGCTAGCTGCCAGTGGGAAAGTGAAAAAAATAGGCGGCAACGACTAACAGCTGGCTCCTAATTTTCCTACTTACGCCCCTTTCCTACTTAACAGGAACCAAGCCCTCTAACTTAACAGGATTCACGGATTCATTCCTACTTAACAGGGATAACAGATTTGCCCTAATCCCGTCTGTTTAAGTAAGCTCTCGACCAAGCCCTCTAACTTAACAGGATTCACGGATTCATTCATACTTAACAGGGATAACAGATTCGCCCTAATCCGATCTGCTTAAGTAAAGCTCTCGACGAAGTCTCCCATACCCTCCCCCCTTTTTTGTTGTGAATTTATTTTTGTCTTCGTCGAGAGCTTCACAATTCTTCCTCTCCTTCGATCCTCTTTCGAGACTTTGGTGATCGATTTTTCGCGGAATGATTTGCAGAAAGTTAAGTCTTTCGACTCTAATTTCGCCATTTGTTTTTGTGTAATCGGAGTTCTGTTTTATTTATTTTACTTTTTTTTTTGGGTGGTTTTTTTGAGGCGATCTGATTGCTACTGGGTTTTCTTCAGATTAATGCTTGTTTTTGAAATTTGTGAAGAAGAAGAAGAAGAAGAAGAAGAAGAAGACCATTGGAATCGAAATTTGAGGATTTCAGAGAAAATGGATTCAGTTGAGGATTGTGTTCTCTAGGGTTGATGGATGCCTGCTGAAGCTCACCCATCAATTCCTGAAGCTCTCTCTATAGTTGTATGTGTCAATGTATGTATGTATTGGCATTGGCATTGGTGGAAAGAGAGTTCTTGTTGGAAGGAAACTCAAGATTTTCTATATGAAGGAAGCTCTGATTTTGTGACAATGATGTGGCCGGATTCTGATGATGATGATAATGATGATGGTTATAGATGGCTGGGATTTGTGATAGATGCAAATGAAGAGGGTATGGAGGGTCTGACTGTGTAGTAGGGGAATGTCATTTGAGCAAAGGTTTATGAAGTTTTGATGATGATGCATTCATCTTCTGGCTGATGATGTACATGCAGTCTGTGTGTGTATGTGTGTGTGTGTTTCTCTTTATCTGTGATGTTGAAAGCTGCTCTGTGTTTGTGGGATTTTGAAAGCTAACGTGTGTTGCATGAGGAAGCCACAGTGCCTTGAGATTGACTTGTTGAGGCAATAAGTCCTGTATAAGGTGAATACAGGATGAGAAGGGTACTTTGCACCTGCCAAATTTGAGTACCATAGCAATGGAGACAGAGACTCAAGCCTGTAGATGATGCACATGTTCCAAAAGTATCAGGAGTTTTTTTTATCAGTGTGGATCCAAAGGTCACTACTTAATATTACCACAAGTATTAGCAATTCCTGTTTTGCAACTGCAGTTAGAGATGATATAATGAGCCATAGCCTCCTGAAGAATTGAGCCCCTGTCTAATTGACTCCTTAGTAGATAAGCTGCAAGCTGTTTTTTTAGGATTCCTTTAGTCAGACAAGATTCCATGTTCAAATGAAATCCTGATCTTCTTCATCTGGTGCTATAAATTTCTGACTAATTGCTGAGTCAGGTCCAGCTCCATGCTGTACTGATCGCTGAGTTAAATTGCAGAAGGTTTTGCCCTGGGTGGGCCTGCCAAAATTGCACTGTGCAGGCTTTATATAACTGGGGTGGTGAAGTGCAACAAATGTATGCCACAGTGATTTAATCTTCAGGTTGCTGCTCTGATCCTGGAGAACCAATGAGACTTCTCCACAAATCATTTGTTTGCCAATCATGCGACACTCCAGACATCCTTGCTCTTCAGGTATGTTATTTTCTGACAGCGTTCTGGGCTGCAATTGGTGTATAATTTCAATACAGGAATCACCCATTTGAGAAGACTGCAAATATGTAATGCTTAGTAGCCTGCAATTTCCAAGTTGAGTTGTGCATTCTCAGGTTAAACATTTTGTTTCAGGTCTTGTAAGTGGGGAGCTTCTTGTAAGACAACTTGTTCATTGTTTTTCCCCGTTGTCCTTTCCTTGAGTTTTTCTTTTCCCTTTCTGCCAGTCTTTTTTTTGTCTTGTCGTTGTTGTGGTCTGTTGCTAGCCAGTAGTATGGCTGAGTCTTCCCCTTGCTTCCAGAATTGCAGCAGAAACTCAGTTTGCAGGTTGGTGCTTGTCACTGGCCTTTACCCACTGTAGGGAGCTGATGAAGTCAGTGGGGAAGTTGTGGTAGTTACGTCACCATCATACATACTACTGTTGATGGTCCCTGAACAGGTGTGAGACTGGCACTTTTTTTCATACTGGTGTGTGTTTTTTGTCTTTTGTTTGTTCAGTCTTTCCTAGTTTGGTTCTTTCTGTGGCTTCCTGAGGTAGTGTTGCTGTTTTTTCTTCATTGTGAGAATGAAGATTTCTCTATTCTTATGAAAAATATTCTCAGGTTACACAAGTCCAATCCCTGACTACTGAATTTGCATGCCCACTCAATTTACCAAAAGACAGTCAATTCACCTAACTGTCTTTGTTGGTGGCAACCGGGATTGCTGAAAAAGGGATCCCTCTTCATCTTCAGCCTGCAATGACAGAAGGTCAGACACTCTCAAATTCTAAATGATTTCTAGAAATTCAATTAGAAATCATGCTACATGTCATGATTTGTAACAAAAGATTTTTTCATTTGGAAGATTCAAACGGAAGAATCTCTTTCAATCTGCTTTTCTTGATTGATTTTTGGTGTTTGAGAGCTGAATAGCCAAATTCTCATCTCATAATCCATTTATACAAGGACCATGACGGTATAGTATGATGGTTTGAAAGCACTTCACAAACCTGAAAGAGAAGACAGAGCGCATCCAGTGAAACTAGTTTTTGTCTGGATGGACAGGGAGTAACAAGGAGTATACCATTTCCACTAACTAGTACTAACACCATATAACCTATGAGGGATGGAGGGTGGTGGATGGATGGACATTGAACACTTTTCTATGGGGTTCTAGTTTCCTAGCTAATTTACCATAGCTAATTATCAATGTAATCATCATGCACCTTCTTCCTTTGAAATTAAGAAATTATTCACAAAATGGTTAAAAGGTTTGGCATGAGGGAAAACTTCCTTTATGAACTGCTTATGCCTAAAATTGAAAGGTTTCTTGTTGTTTTGCCAGAACCTTGTAGACCCAAAACACCATGATGGATGGAAGAGGCAGGAAGGAAGAAAATAAGACAAAAAGGAAGAAAAAAAGGAAGACAAAAAGGAAGCACAATTATATTTCCCCAAAATGTATTTCATAACTGTTTGCTGATCTTTCATGTTTTGCATTGGTACTCTCTTAAACAATAAAGGGTGAATTTATTAGTGAACAGAATTGCATTTTAGCTCTCAAACCCAAAGAGGTGAGTTTTGGTTTGAACAGAATTGCAGATTTGCAAATGGTTGACTTTAGTTTGAACAGAACCTGCATTTGGATCTCTCAAACCCAATTGTGGTTGATTTTTCCAAACACAATTTTCACTTGAATCTCTCCAACCCAAATGAGTGATTTTTAGTTGCCCAAAATTGTGGTTTTCCAGTTTGAATCTCTCAAACCCAAACAAGTGGATTTTCTTGATTTTGAATGGAACTGCATTTTTCCATTTTGAATCTCTCAAATCCAAACAAGTGGATTTTCATGAGTTTGAATGGAATTGCATTTTTCCATTTTGAATCTCTCAAATCCAAACAAGTGGATTTTCATGAGTTTGAATGGAATTGCATTTTTCCATTTTGAATCTCTCAACAACCTAAATTTTCTCAATGATTTCTTAGTTTGAAAACAGATTGCAGTTTTGCATTTGGAATCTCTCAAACCCAAGTCAGGGATTTCTTAGTTTGAAACAAAGAATGGCAGTAAATTTCACATTTGGAGTCTTCTAACCAAAATGAGTAGTGATTGTCAGTTTGAAGACTCTAAATAGCCGGAAATTTCGATTTAGAATCACTCAAAGTTCAATCTCTAATATCCGAAATTTATGAAGGATTTAAATTTTTTAGTTTGAACACAAAAACTGCAGTAAATTGCATTTGGAAATCATCTGATCTCAAGCCCCAAAATCAATGAAACTTTTAGTTTGAACAAAAATTTGCAGTAAATTGCATTGGGAATCTGATCTCAAACCCAAATCAATGGAATTTTTAGTTTGAACAGAAATAATTGCAGTAAATAATAAGACATACATGTCTTAAAACTACAAGAGCTCTGGAGAAGAATTATGTGCAAGAAATCCATAACGTCTTCATGCAACCCAAGAGATGGGAAAAATCACATCTAACGAAGAAGTTCTAAGAAGAAGACTGTTTTGCGAAGAAATTAGCCAGGACCCAAAGGAACAGCGGTCATATCTACTTGCCAACGACGAGGGTCCATTGCTGGGTGTTGATGTGCGCACCATTTGTGCCAAATAGTTTTTGTGCCACGGTATGAACAATGGCGTACCCTGTCTGGCCCTCGAAGAATCCCGTGCCTGCAACCACGGCCAGTGCCCTGTCGTTTGTAGAATTGAATGAGGTTCGCTGACCCAAAACCTCGTATGTGGTTTCCACCAAATCTCCAGGAAAGTCGATGATGATGGTGGCCTCAATGCGATACTTGATGCCTCCGTCCAGGATGTACTGACCCTCGAACTTCCCCAACGGAGCCGAGTTGGGGTCAGCAGTTTTGGTGATGACGGTGTCTGTGACAAGGATCGCACCCTTCTATAGCTTCGTGAGGTCACCTCCGGGTCCTGCTACAATCGTGGCTGTGGCGTTGGGCACGAGAATGGAGTCATGGACAAAGAACGTCACGTTGTGAGTTTTGAATGCACTTGCTCCACTGATATTGCAGCAGATCAGCAAAACACCTACAGCCATCAAAAACATCGCTGTCTTCGCCATGCCTACTGTCAACTTCTTGCTAAACACGCAATATGACTACAAATGTTTTTTAGAAGCGCCAAGTTTCCTTGGATAGAATAATAATATAGGTTACAGCTCTAACAACACACGATTCTGAAGCAGGAGCGGCAGCTGGCCAGAAGTTTCGGAAGTTGTAGAGATTGAATCCTGCAAAGATCACGGGTACAATTGAAGAGGGGTATAATTTTCCAAAGACGATGAAGGTGACAGCAAGGTATGAAGCTGAAAATGAGAGCAAACTCTCTCTGGAGAGAGAGGAGTTGTGGCAGAGCGCGAGAGATGAGCGTGGAACGAGAGAGAGAGAGAGAGAGGAGTGTTGTGCAGTGCTGTGCTGGAGAGCTGCAGAGACTAACAAAGGGGCTTTATAGTGGTTCTCAAAGAAAAAGTTCCCAAGTTCTTGGTGTGTTCCCCAAATAGTTCCCAATAGCACCTCACTTTTATCCCAGCTTTGGCAAATGTTGTCCTTGTTTCGTCTATATAGGTGGGCCAAAGGGGTGGGAACTCTATGTTTCAAAATAAATTTACCTTCTATTTTGAGGAGCCTCCATTTATAATTTCATTTGTTTTGAGTGATTGGTCAATCAAATTGGTTCGCTGCAAAACAAAAACCAAAAAAAAAAGAACTTGGGAGGCACCTCATATAATGAATAGGAAAGGTGAATAGGAGAGGTGAATAGGAGTCTTGACATTGGGTGCAAGCCTTTTTATTCCAGAGCAACACTCACATGAGCTAGCAAGAAAAACTTGGAAAAACATGTTATTTTTAGTTGAATGTGTGGTTTTAAGCAAAACTTCACCGCTTTCACACAATTGAAAAATTGAGTGGGAAAAACCATTTTTTTGAACCTTCATGGCAGAGGGGTTTGAACCTCCTGTTATATAAAGATATTAAATTTTATTTATTTAATTAATTAATTCATTTGGTGTAGAAATTAAGAGTCTGGAATGTAAAAAAACTCTTAAAAACAAAAGAAGTTAACACCTTTACATGATGATACATTGTGGGTTGAATACAGCAACGCAGTCCCATGCCAAAACCATAAAGTCAAGAATGAGTGAATAACCTAAGTTTTCTTTCAGGCAGAAGGAAAATAAGTTTCCTATCACAAAAAAAAAAACTTTGTCACATGCTTTTCAAATTTGTGCTGACCCTGACTTGACTTGGCTAATATGATGAAAACCAAAACTATAGTACCATACCACATATGGGCAAAGGCAAAACATGCTTCTCCAATTTGATACATTAAATAAAATCAATAAGTTTGATGATTTTATGATAGTAACATATCGCATATGAGGAGGCAAAGGCCAAACGTCAAACATGCCATACTAGCCATGTAAAGATTCAAAATCTTTCCAATTCAGACAATGGTAAGTTAAGGATATGAAGGCTTTGCAAAATTATCCATCTGAGCAATGGTAAATGAACAACCTTTCCACATTATAATGTTGGCATAAATAATCGCACATTTACTAAATATTTATTCAATAGGTATAAATGGATAGACAAATGTAAGGTAAAGGTAATGGTAGATAATGTATCAATTTATCATATATTTGTCTTATGCATATGAATGTGTAAAACATAAGATAAAACATAAGGTAAATCAAATTATCCATAACATCTGCATGAGTATGGCTATTGGAGAAAGACAATTTAATTTGTGTAGTCAGCATGGCAAAATTAAACACGTGAAATCCAATTTTTTTTTGGAAAATCTTACCAATAACCAATGAAACCATTCAACACCTTTAGTATATTACGTTCAAGGATTTATATAATGATCAAATGGTTATACAACTATGAGTTTATGGTAAATGGTTTCAAGATAGAAGATAAGAGCTCTTTAATCACCGTAATTTGAACATACTCATTGTAATCACGTGTTGCAAAATAAGAAAATGTATATTAACTGAAGGATGATTTTGGCAACACCCATTATTTACTGGCCTCAAGACAATTACCCTATTCTTTTCAGGCAATTTTGGATTTTTTTTGCACAATTCATACAAAGGATTTTTTTGGAAAAAATGGCCCAAAGTCACCATATTTCAAAATTTTATTTTTTTTGAAATCAGCATATTTAGCCAATAAGTTGGAGCCTGTTGCTAAAACATAGTTGGAATAATTTTCTTTAAGTGGCAAATTTTCAAATTGTGATTAAAGAAATATAAATAAATGAATACTCTCACAATCCAATTCAGCTTTTTTTAGCTGAATGCTTGTGGATTTTGACTTGGATCTTGGGGTTTAATGTTTTTATGTTTTTTGGAGCTTAATTTTGGCTTGTATAATGCAGCTACTTTTGAGTTGATTTTTGGCTCCAAGCTCCTAGTGAAAGTACCCCAGTGTAGAAACGTTAACAGTGTACAGGCCTTGACTTTCACCATTGTGAACAACAGAGTTTCTTTTGGGGCAATTTTGGGTTACTTCATGCAAGTGTACAAAAGACTGTTTTCCCGAAAAAAAAGGGCCCAAAGTTGCCATATATTAAGGAAAAAAATTTGAAAAAACAATTCAGAAAGAAAGAAAAAGTTAAGAAAATTTGATCACTTTTTAACACAACTTTTTCCCTTTAGGTACTATTTTGGCACTGGTGCATAGTTTGGACAATTTTTTAAAGACATGTCGCCAATAAACCTAATTAGAATTATAGATTTGGTATCAATCTTTGAGTTATATTATGCTTGGTCTCATGGATGAATATCATCTTGTCTTGTAGCCTTCTATTGATATTCAATTACTTCTTTTTTTCTTTCAAATAGGGGGTTTGTTCAAACAGAAGTTGAGAAATTAACCGAAGTACTTTACAATCATTCCACATGATAAACAATAAAAACCTAATGCATTAATACAAAATCACCACTAATTTCTCCATGAGGTACTAGTTGCAGTTGAGAAAACTTCCATAAGCAAGAATTAGGCAATTTGTGACTTGTGACAAACTTTTCAACAAATGGGTAGGGCCCAATGATTTTTTTAATGGCTAAGTGTAGCCAGATTTCTCCATTGATTTGGGTCCATCTACCTCAAAGCTATAATTTTGGGCTAACACTGGTAGGGCTCAATCAATCTAGGAAGACTTCAAGCCTAGTAAAGCAAGTCATGCAAACACTAATCAGGAGCACCCAATTAAATGCAGCATAATATTGAAGCCTAGGAAGGCAAGAAAGGAAAACACTAAACAAGAGCAACAAAATAAATGCAACATGATCTGTGAACACTTCAAGCCTAGTTAGGCAAGACAAGCAAACACAAGAGCAACAAATTAAATGCTGCATGGTGTGGGACACTCTCTGACCTCCAGCTTTGGGTTTTTCTTGCTCTTCAGGACTGTCATGGACTACATCCTTGCCTTCAATGACCTTAAGGACTTGGTGCCAAGTAATGTTTCGCCATTTCTAGGTTCAGTCAGTCATGCAAAGTTTGGGAACCAAGAGGCATCCAAGCTCCAAAGAAAATTGAGGACATATCACCTGCCCATTGGGTGTGCTGTGCAGTCACCATGCTCCTCCCTATCACACCTTGTGAAAGCACAAGTGAAAGTTTATTCAGAGTTCTGTTGGGCTCTAATTATCTGTTGTCTCCTTTCACCAAAATTAACTGCAAGTGAGCATCAATGAAGAGACATATATACATGTGCTGCCCAACAGCAGAGAGCCCTTATTGACTAGTCCAGTGCTGGTTTAAGAATTATGAGCCTCCATAGAACCTGTCTATGCATCTGCACAAAGTCACCACACCCAGCTTGCACAAACACAAATAGTAGTTCACAATGGTTGCCAGTGAGAACAAAGAGTTCTATCATCACAATGCCTTGATAGTTTGTGTGAGCTTTCACATCCACCCAAGGCCATTAGAACTGAACTTCAAAATCAATTTCTGTGCACTGCTCTTCCTAGCATAATATATATTTAGATACTTCCTCAGACAGGAAACAAAAAAATAAACCCTAACACACTGAAAGGAAAAACCTCAGTTGAGAAGAACCCATTTTAACCAGCTTCCTAATCATTCATTGCTCACTGATGCTTGTTATGAGCAAATGCATAACATACCACTGTACACATAACTCTCCATATGCGACATGTAAAGCACAATTGTTACAGGGAAAAAAAGGATCCACAAACAAAGCATCTTTAAGATTTGCAATGCACATATACGTCCCATCTCTGTTACTGTGATCCAGGCTGCAACAGTCTAGAATCACTGACAGTTACAGATATGCACAAGCTGAAATGAATTGCATCTTGACATGGTAGGAAAAACATCAGTGTTATCAGGTCTCTATCTCTGTATTTGGACCTCTTGTATAGTGTATGCTGTATCTACTAAGATTATATCTATGAGACTGTCCCCAGGTGTAACTTGGAACAACATGAACAGTAGAGACTTAATCTTCAGTGAAAGATTGATTCAATTAAGCGGTGTTGATGATACATTGTGTTGCAACATTTGTAGTCTACACCATATCTATGAGACAGTCCCTAGCTGTATCTAAGAGACTGTCCCCAGGTGTAATGAAGAACAAACATGAACAGTAGAGACTTGATTCTCAGCGAAAGATTCATTCAATTTCATGCAGGTTGATGCATACACATGTTGCAACACAATGCTTCCAATCTAAATGACCACAACAGGAGTTGCATACTGATGGTACTGTCAACCCAAACGATTGTGGTTGGGATCAGTTTATGAACCATTTACAATGTGCTTGAAGCATCATCATGATGTAGAAGATAGACATGAAATTTCATCAAAATATTGCTCAATAGCCTGCTTCTATGATGATGATCATCTAAGAAATCATCAAGAATTCTGCATTCTTCTACCTCTATTTTGCGCGCTTGGCAGCTCGCTTTCCATGGCCCTTCTTGGGAGGGCCTTTCCCCCGTCGCTTCAATCTCTCGAGCTTCAGCAACCGCCGCTTCTCCTTGGGATCTTCATACATGGGATCCAGTTTCTGTATCGGCGTTTCATACCAGCCCAAAAGCTTCTCCCCTATCAACTTTTTCCTCAACACTTTGTGGCCTGACCTTTGTCCATTTCCTATCACATGACCGAAAATCCGCGCTCTTGCTTCTAGGACTCCTCTCAACTTGGCTTCATCCTCCTGAGATCTAACATGTCCTGTGGTTCGGGCACCAGATTGCAAACCCTTACGAAGCTCCAAAGATTGCACTGGGGTTATTGCAGATCCTGTACTGAAAAACCGATGACCTAATGAGCCCGGGGATGATGATGCAACAACTTGCCTGCTTGTTGAAGTCTGAACTGTCGACCATGAGCACCATCTCCGAGCACTCCCTAGGTGCTCACTCAACAGTTTCGCTACCCTTGTCGCCATGCTTCATCAATTCGCGCGACTGCGCAGACGAGCAAGAACTGCAAGAAGTTCACTCGAAGAAACTAACCCCAGCAATTGCTCGCATCATCGATGCGGGTTTTAGGATTAGGGTAGAATATCGACATGCGGATTTCTAGGGTTAGGGTTTCGGGAATTAGGGTTTGGCGCCTTTCGCAGGCCCCGTTTGTCTTCGACTCTCTATCTATTGCGTCTCTCCTCGATCACTGTATCTGTCTGTGCGGGTCTGTGCGCTCGCGCGAGAAGGAAGTAAAGAACGCAGCAGGCCGCTGCACCGTGTTTGTTTGCACTCGGGTTCGTGTTCACACATCCCTGCACAGCCCGGTGCTAGTGGCATTAAACAGCTTTTCAAGATGGTGAAGAAGAGCAAGAGTAAGTCTTTCATGCTTGGAGTCTTCGTTTGAGTTTTCAAGGCTGTGTTTATCGCAAAGGCTTAGAGGTGATATTTGTATGTGTGTATGTGTTTGTGTGTGTGTTTGTGTGTGGTGGGGAAATGGGCTAGGTGCGTTGTCTTACTTTGAGATGCTGATGACAATTGGGAACTTGGGAATTTTGGACAATGGAGTTCTGATTTTTTTGGAATTTGCTGGTGTGGTGACGTAGAGAGTAAAAGCAAGCGCATGCCTTTGCGGAAGAAGTATAAGATTCTGAAGAAGGTGAAGGAGCATCATAAGAAGAAGGCAAAGGAGGCTAAGAAAGCTGGCACGAACAAGAAAGCTAAGGTTGAGAAAGATCCTGGAATTCCCAATGCCTGGCCATTTAAGGAGCAGGAACTTGCTGCCTTGGAAGCCCGCCGGGCCCGTGCAGTTGAGGAACTGGAGCAGAAGAAGCAAGCCAAAAAGGAGAGGGTGAGATATTGCACTCTTTGTGCCTTGCACAGCTTATGGACTCTTGTTTTTGTTCCATTTAGATGAAGAAGAAGCATACAACACCTAACAGGGTGCTTGATGAACATTCATAGCCTGAGCTCTTTGCAGCCTACCAGCATAGTGGCTAATGTATGTGTGGTCCTTGTTGCAGGCTCAGAAGAGAAAGCTAGGACTACTTGACACGGAGGAAGATGAAGACCTTTCTCAGCTTGCAAAGGATGCATCAAAGCGGAGCTTGGAGTTTGATAAACGGAAGAAACCTAGGGTTTCTGAAACTGTCAGCCCACAAGGTACTGTGGACCATGCATATGGGGATTTTGGAAATGTGATCCCTGATTGCTTGCAAAGCAAATTGTTGACCACTTTTGCCATCAACTTGATTCTATTTGAGGTTGCAATGTGGTTTTTCTTACAGGCTGATGTTGTGATCTAATGACTGGATGTGAAATTTCAGATGGTTCACGGAGGGCATTCTACAAGGAATTCATGAAGGTGGTGGAAGCATCTGATGTTGTGATTCAAGTATTGGATGCTAGGGATCCCCTGGGTAGTAGATGTGTCGATGTGGAACGTATGGTGCATAAGGCAGGCCCAACTAAGCGCATCGTGTTACTCCTGAATAAGATTGGTATGGTTTTTCTCCAACATAGGCAATCCAGTCCTTTAGTCTGAGGCTGCACTGGGGCAACAATCTGTCACTGGTTGGACCGATTTTAAGTTACAAGCTGTATTGACTCACCTCTGATAAGTCTAATCTGGCTGATGTATGATCTGAGACTAACCATTTGCTATTGCAGATTTGGTACCAAGGGAGGTGGTTGAGCGATGGCTGAAGTACCTTCGAGAAGAACTGCCAACAGTGGCCTTCAAGTGCAACACTCAACAGCAACGAACAAATCTGGGCCGTAAGTCATCTAGGAAGGCGGCTGAGAATGCAGAGGTTCTGCAAACTAGTGATTGCCTTGGAGCTGAGACTTTGTTACAGCTTCTTAAAAACTACTCCAGGAACCAGCAGGTAGACTTCTTGTATCACTTCTGTCCAGTTTTCATTCCTCTCACTGTTAACTAGTTCTCTTGAACTTTTAATGATGTTGTTGTTGATGGAATTGCTTCAGCTGACAAGCACCTTGATTTTGCAGCTGAAAACAGGGGTTGTAGTTGGTGTTGTTGGATTCCCAAATGTGGGGAAGAGTAGTCTCATCAACAGTTTGAAGAGAACAAGAGTGGCAAGTGTGGGTGCAACTCCAGGTGTGACCAAGGCTATGCAAGAAATCCACCTTGATAAGCATGTGAAGCTCCTTGACTGTCCTGGTATTGTATTTGCATCACCTGGCGACAATGAAGCCTCTGCAACTCTCCGAAATTGTACTAAAGTTGAAAGGCTTGCAGATCCCATCACTCCAGGTCAGTCAAAGACCACTGGCAGCTGAGCTTGGTGCATTGATTTGCTGTCACCTGCCTCTTTTGTATGTTTTGACCTGGCATATTCTAGATGACAAAAGACATGATGTGCCTCTTGCAGTGAAAGAGATATTGCGGCTCTGTCCAACGGAGAGACTGATGTCAATCTACAAGGTCCGTCAATTCAGCAACGAAGATGAGTTTTTGCTGAACGTGGCCACAGTGCGTGGCAAGCTCAAAAAGGGGGGTGTTGGTGACAGTGTTGCAGCAGCCCGTATGGTGCTTCATGACTGGAATGAAGGTCCCTTCCCTTGAACTTATTCAACTGTTAGTTCCTTGTAGGTTATGAATGGAGTAAAAGACAATTTGGTTCTTCATAAGTTCATGTTCATTGCACAAAGGCCTTCTGCATATCTAGCCTCATCATCATCATACTTCATGATTCCTTACAGGTAAAATACCATACTTCACCACACCACCAGCACGGGAGGTAAGTGAGCATGCTGAGTCCAGCATTGTAGCAACCTGGGGCAAGGAGTTTGATGTGGAGGATGTGTTTAAGAATGAGGAGTCCACTGTCATTGCTGGTCTACCATCTCTTGTTGACACATTGCATGTTGAAATGCCATCAACTGCACCACTTACCATGGACATTGACATTCCTGAGGTACTGTCTAATCTCAACTTGTGTACTCCATGCATCCCACTTTCAGCTGCTTCAAACTTTTGCTTAGTGTTTCTCTCTGTCTTTATTGGAGATGTCCTTGCTGATGGAGAAGTGCCTGGTTCCAAAAGATAGAGGGAAGATGTACTTTGACTTCAGCATAATAATCTACTCTGCCCCTTGCTTGCAGGGTGACAGTGAGAATGAAGAAGAGGAGGAGGAGGAGGAGGAGGAGGAGGAGGAAGAGGCAGGTGAGGATGCAGGGCTTACTGAGATGGACACAGCTGAAACAGCAATGGTAACCAGGGGCCATGCGTACTTGAACCAAAATGACAGGCTCTATGATGAAGAAGGAATACAGAACCCTCATGCCAAACGAGCTGAAAAGAAGCGAAGGAAAAAGGCAGGAAAGCAGGGTCCAGCAGCAGCAGATGCTAAGGAGGCAAATGATGACTATGACTTCAATGTTGATTATCAAGATGGTCAGGTTCTACTACCAGAGCAAGAAGAAGATGACACTGATGAGGATGAAGAACTTGAGGGAGATGCCATGGATGGAGTCAATTAGCTGGTAGCCCAGGAACAATCCTGGTGACACTCTCAGCACTCTCTTGTTCTACATCGGAACAAGAACCACATGACAGTTGCTTCATTCATCCACTTCATAGTCTACCTTCATGTGGGTGTGCATTGTGATTTCTTGTGCAGTGATAAAGTACTGCTTTGGGTTCAATTTCCTTGTTTGGTCTCCTTGTGATTTGTCTCAACATTTTAGTTTTCACTACAACTGGGTGTTTCTAATGCTTTAATGTGAATCAAGAAATCCTGACTCACACAGGCTATGTGTGCAGCAGTCATGTAGGGACTTCACATCTCATCTGCGATGTATTCTGGAGAATAAGACCAATTCCTCCACTACTCCCACAGTTGGTTTGGTTTCAGAAGAATTCCAACTGTTTGAAGGTAAATGATAAACATTTGCCATGTTCATAAGGTAAAACATAAGGGTGAATCTTTTGTCAAATTTTCTACATTTATCATGTGAGTACAAATTGGTAAGTATATGGCAAGACATTATTTACCCATGTTGCCACGAGAAAGACAATTATTTGTGCAATTGGCATTCTAAACATGAACTTGCAGAATTTCGAACAGCATATTAAAAGTGAAATAAAACCAATCAGTTGCATTTAGAATATCCCATTCTCCAACAAAGCTCAAGGTCATAATATTTACCCAAAGGAAATGTAAATATGGTGACCAAAAAAATGAAGAGCATGCTAATTACCAAGGCTCATACCCTTCAGTTTCCAAAACCTTAAAAATTGTGCAACTTGAAAACTTTGGCCACTGAATTTGTCAAAGTTGCATCAACCAAATCCAGATAGGTACTAGGATATGGGAAAGCTTTTATTCAAGAAAAAGTTAAGAGTATCCTTGATATCAAAATTGCAAGAGTTTATACATCATACAAGAGATTTATCTAGAATCATATTTTTATTAAAGTTGTATAGTTCATTATTTGTACTATTATAAGACGGGTGGAACCATCCAAGCATATTACATATATTAAAGCAAGGATGGGTATCGACAATGAAGCCTCCCTTAAATCTCTGCAGTCACCCATCCAGCTAGACGGCCAGTTCATTTATCCCATCATCCGTCTATTTATAGCAACAAGAGCCACAGCAGCAGGAATAGCAAAAGCAGGAGCGATGGCCCGGACGGACAGTAGTTACGGATGATGGGATGGATGAAACTATTAAAGGACGTCGAGATGAAATAAAACTTCCCTTTAATCTGTTCGGTCGTCCATGCGGATGGACACCCTAGAAGCTCTGAGGTTGTCGACTACACACCATCCCTCTGCTGAGTCTGACACTGCAGCTTTTTGCCCACCAAGAATGGGAAGGAAATAAACCAAGAATGAAATATAATAATTTAAAATGATGATGTTGTTGCAGAAATGTTGCAAGTTAGCCAATAGCACCTTGGATGTTTAACCCATATGCTTTGCCCAAAGTTCAAACTCCCCTATAAATAAACTATATATAATCCAAGGTTGTACATTTGTTTCTATTTTGCAACTGGGGTCTAAAGAGGTACTTCTATTGGGGGCATGCCCCAAAGTTTCAAAACAATTGCAGATGGGCCAATCAATATGGCTCCATTAAAATAAATAAAAAAGTTCTAAGGGCACCCATGATGTATTCATGTTAAATTATTGGAATTCGAAAAGGTTCATTACTTCAATAAGTTTTGGTAGTTGATATTTTTAAATAATAATCTTTGTCAAATACATGCACAAAAAATGAAGGGCTGAAAAAAAACACATCCCTTCAATGCAAAGGGCAAAAGATACTAAAGTTCTCCATAAAGTCAAATGATTAGGGGCTTGAACAGCCACTTCCAGCATAATTGGGCATCAAATGCTTAACTGGGAATGAATTTTTTACAAAACAAAGTAACGGGGACACCAATATCATTGAGCATCATTTTGTAATATGTATTGTTGAAATAACACACCTGTGCCTTAGGCACGGGGCACACACTAGTTCTAAGGAATAGGAGTCATGATATGGGTTCCTTGCCTATGTGGTGTGGGGGTAAAGGCCAAGGTGGGGGGGCACTCCCAAAGTAAGGGGTGCTCTCTAGATGAGGTGGTAAGATCTAAAGATCCCTCCTCTTTTCCCTTAGGAGAGATGTTTACAAAAATATAGAGTGCCCTCCAAATAGACTGAGAAGTTTCTGCCCTTTTATAAAAAGAAGCCTTGCCCAGGACAAAACATGTATATATGGTTTGTAGTTCAGAAACATTTGAATTTCAATGGGTTCTGTTTTAGAGAATTTTCAAAAAGTTCTGACCTCGATAAAGTAAAAATGAATCTTCAGTCATAAATTTCCTTTCATTTTAACAATTTTGTAATATGCCTCTGCACATTTGGGCTCTATGAACATGTACCAAATCCAACATGCAATGATTTAGAACATCTTCACTAGTGAATTTTTTTGGAGTTTTGTGATGGAGCTAAGGTGATGACCACCCAGAAAAAATTTTAGCCAAATTTTTGCTATAAATGAAATGTGGAATTTAAAAAAAATATAAGCATCCTTCCATATTGTTGGCTACCCTATTGGAACATGATATCAAAATCTGGAAATTTTTCTGAATCTCTTTTCAAAATATGGTGATGGAAAATCTTAAAAACTGGTTGTTCTTTGAAAAATTTAAACAAATGCTGCCCATGAAAAAAAGACTAATCTCCATGAACACCCCCTATTTTCCATCAGTCAATGTTTACCACATTCAACATAGGGAGTTAATTATTCCCCATCCCCACCCATAAATGAAAAAAGGGTTTAGTGCGTTAAGTGCAAGAGTATTTAAAATGTTACCACCTGTGCCAATTATTATAGTTGGCCAATCAAAACCAGCCATTTTCATGTGTACTAGTGTAGCCTGTGCTGATGGTCCAAGCTTACCCAAATCCTTTTTGTGTAATCTGATTGAATTTCCCAGGACAAAAACTACTCAAAATTCAATATCTCCCGTACTGAGGGCTTTTTGAGAATATCAAGAGTGCACTCGAATTCACCTATAAGTGTTAGTTTCAATTTAAATGAATCTTCAATAACAAATATTCTATAACTTCTTTACCATAGGTTGGAACATTATGAAACCAACTCAGTTCACCTATAACTCATTCAGGGTTCTCCAATGGTACCAAGATTGTGACGAAGCACCATCGTTTTGGAGATCTCAACATGCCAAACACAACAGATGAACTACCTTCGTTCATTACATAGATCGGTGGGGAATGAGGAAATAATTAACATTCTACGTTGGATGTGGCCAACTAATATAGCGGCCCAGATAGAGGTTGTGGGCGGAACCAATGCTACCTAGAAAAGGTGAACAAAAAAGAAAATTTGAGCCAGTTCTGATTCTCACAGTCATTTTAAAGAACCTTTAAGGTTCTCATTATAAAAAAGTGAAGAAAAGATTTAGATAACTTTTAAGGGTTTCAGGTTTCAGGAAAAAAAAACTCCAACGGCTTTCAGTCTTGTGGGTTCTCGTAAAAATTACAACCCTCCATTTTCAACCACAGTTCTCAGAAGCCGGTTTTCAAAAAAATTAAAAAATTCCGAATTATTTTTTTAAATACTGAATTTATTTTGAAATTTCCCCCTTTTAGTAGGGCCCGAAGCTTGTTCGTGAAGCTCCCGTTGAAGGAGCGGTTGAGGAGGCTAGCCCTAACTAAACTAAAACCTAAACCTAAATAAACACTAAAGTTTCCCTTACTGTCATCATGTCTTCACCCTGCCTTTGGGCCTCTTTTCACCCCCTATCCCCTCTTTGAGTGAGGTCCGCAAAGTAAGGAAGTTTATATCAAATGCTGAAACCCAACATTTACTGCACAAGGTTCGAGGTAATTATAGCAGTTGTACATGTAGGAGCAGTGAAAATATATGTACTAGCAGTGGAGGCGCTCAGGAAAAAAGAAAGACGGGTCAAAACCGGATGAAACTCAGTTTGGCACAAAAAGTGGTGCATTTCTGAGTTTGATCCCCAGTTGAAGGCTAATGTAAGTTTTTGGAGGTTTTTTTAAAAGTCTCACCGGGTTTTGGACCAAACTCAGGGTACTGGTGCCGTGTTTTCCTGACCTTCCGCCCTGAAAACCGGTGGCCCTACATTTTAATACCCTTAAAGATTATAAAAAAGATTCAACTGACAGATATCCTTTGAAGTTTTCAAAAAGTCGATTCTCACTTGAGAGAGAATCGACAGGCAGGTTCTCAAAATGGTTATCAGTTTATGTGAAAACCTCCGGTTCTCATTCTAAGAACCAGACTGAAACCCTTAAAGGTTCTCACTGAAAAAGTGAGAACTGCCCAACACTGATTATTAGATGCAAAGTTTCCAAATCAAAGTACCTATCCTTAATATGACTCAAAATTCCAGTTCTAAAAGGAGCACAGAAGATAACCTTTGCACACTTCTTTGAGATGGAGTAATTATTAGATGCAGAGGTTCCAAATCAAATTACCTATCCTTAATATGACTCAAAATTCCACTTCTAAAAGGAGTACAGAAGATTAACCTTTGCACACTCCTTTGAGATAGAGTAATTTTTCAAATATTGATAAACTGTCTGAAAATGCTACATTCAACGTTGGTTTCAACGTTTTAATGACATCCAACCATGCAACTTTCTGATTCAGGTGCGCTTTCTATGACCCAAGAAGGAATGTGAACTGTACATGAATAAAAAATAGAAACATGCTTCAAGAAAAGAGAATTTTCTCAACCAACTCTGAATCTCCCTTCCAAATGAAGCAAAGTCCAGTACCAACTTAGCAACATAGTCTTTTGTTGAAGGAATAACCTATAAAAAAACCAGACATTGGTTCACACACACACACACACACACACACACTTGTGTTGCCATGGAACAGAAATGCCTACTACTTAGTTTTCGATTTGTGCATGATGATAATGTATTTTTCACGTTAACTTACTGAAAGCATCATTGATAGCTGGCATGATTTCGGGCCTTCGCTCTCTTAGATACGATCGGAGGCCATGATCCTTGTAAGTTTTGCCCTCATTCTGATTATCAAGGATGCCAGCTTCCCTATCTTCCTTGTTGATTCTTTTCACGTACCACCAAATGACAACATATCAGCAAAACAAAACAAAACAAATTAGGACATTAGGACATCATGCTGCTGCACAATGAACGAGCAGATCTATAGAATCAGGCTGTTTTAGAGTTTAAAATTCGATGCTAGCCAGCCCCTTGAAAGAATAGGACTATGGACTTCTAAAATCGCAACCCTACAAAAATCGGTGCTAGTCCCTTGAAAGAAAGGTTGTACTTAAAACTATGGACGTCTTCTGGAAACCCTAAAATGAGGGAAGCTTTGCGTCTTTGCAGGTAGTGTGTGCAGACTGACAGTTCTTATTACTACACCCAGACAGACACAATGTCTTCGTTTGTAATGTAAATCTGCTAGTGCTCTCTAAACTCTTGACCAGACAGGCATAATAAAAAGTGTGAGCAAGGATTCCGATGATACAGAACCCTTTTCCAAAATGAAATTGTGAAAGTACAAGAGGTAGTATATGTGTGGATTTTAGAGAAAACAGCAGATTCTGAGTCCTGACACACAAATTTGTTGAAATAGATGAACAATGTTCAAAGGAGAGGAGGACAGGTCTGGATTACAACTGAAGGATGATTTGTGGCTAACCTGACATCAGGGTTGAGAGTAACATGGCGAGCCACCATGAAACCAGCTAAGCCCATCCCAGTTGCCACTGCCGCAAATAGTGGCACAATCTGCTTCACAAATATCATGGCAGCACCATCAGATACAGTTCCTCAGTTTTTGTATTTAGGGTTTTACATACCTTCAAATCAAATCAATCAGGAAGAATTTCCAGACCAAATGGTTCATCTGAAATGCTACAGAAACACAGCAGAAAACACATATTGTTCTGGCACTAAAAAACCTCAGAGACGGACAGTGTGAGAAACTTCTTTCTTGAGCAGCTCCACTAGTATCCCATAAAATTTTCTCATAACTTGTGACAGCTGCATTCATGGCAGGATGGATTTTTTTCCCCATCAGGTCTAGTTCGGGGATTCAAGAGTGGCACTGGCAAGCTGCAGCCTAAGCAATTCTTTCTCAGCAAGGCTTGAACCGATTCAACGGATGTTACCTCTGGCCGGATCCAGTGCTGAGACCACCTGGAAGGATTCAAAGCCATGATGATGGTAACGAATTCAAGCCTGAATTCTCTCTCTTTTGAGATGATCTGAAAGGACTCAAGTTTCAGCTGGTGGCAATTTTACAAAGAACCAGGCTGCACCAAATCGAGAAGCCAAAAAGACAAAACTTCGGTAGAGTTGTGATGAAGCAACAATGCGCGAGAGGCTTTATATTGATCATGGGTTTGAGCTTCTCCAGTAGTGCTATGATATTGATGCAAAAGCTGCTGCAGTGACGCGAGAGACAGAGACGCGTCCATGTGTGATGATGAGAGAGGTTTGGTTCTTCTCCCAAAAGCAGGCTTTGGTTGCACGTGTCTTCTTCTTCTCTGTCTGCTTTTCCTTTTGTGGCATGCATGCGAGGATGGCATCAAGGAAGATGTAGTGGCAGCTTTCACTGAAGAGCGCAAATTTTTTTTTTCTTGGGGGGAAGCACAATGGCAGACCCAACCTGACAAGCTGTTGGCAACCCCCAAGTCAAGCTCATTGGCAGAGGACCCGCAGGAGCTTCACCTGCACCCCACTGGGTTTGAACTCAGGACCTTTTATAAGGTCCCAGGGCCCTAGAATGGGCTATAACAGTGAGTCATCGCCCCTGGGGTGAAGAGTGCAATTTTGCTATACTCCACACGCTTCACCAACAGGAAGAACTTGTTCAAGGAGAATAATTCTCCCTCAAAACCTGAGAAAAAAAGGTAGCTTTCTATATGCATTTTACTTGCTCTGTAAACAACTATTTTGTCATGGCCTTCTTTGCCCTCCATCAACTCAGTAAACAAGTGAATTTGTGCAAGCTCAAAAATAAAGTGTTTTGCAACGGCCATAAAATCTGGTTTACAGGTTTTGAGGCCGTTAGGCCTTGGTTTGATGATAAACTAGATAATGCACCAACTAGCTTGGTACAAGGCAAGCCCATTGATCCCTTGCTTTTGTCTATTGCTCTAGCCATGATATTACTGCTTTAGCTCTTTGGGTAGCTTTGAGGGAGAATTATTCTCCTTTGCTCTAATTGGACAACTTTTCATTTTGTGTGCAAAATCCTAAAGTAGTACACATAGACTAAAGTCTATTTAGTCTCAAGAATTCCTAAAGTATCTTGTGTGCAACTTGCATGGTGCTAATTTGGGTGGAATTAGTGGATGGCACCATGATGGTTCAACGCACACAACAAATGATTTCATTTCACACCAAACTTTTGAATATGTTTGGTGTGAAAATTCTTTGGTTTGTATCTGTCCAATGTTCATACAAAGTTGACTAGACCTTGGTCTTCAATTAGAATTGTAAGACCACCTGAACCTTAACATGTATAAATTCTTAACCGAAAGAACTGCATTTTCTATCTACAATTTTCAGGCATTTGGGCCGAAGTGGTGGACAAAGCCTTTGAGACTGATCGTACCATCCCATCTACCTCTTTGAACCTTGTGTCTAGACACTTCTTCAACAATGGACAGGCATTCCAAATAAGACACAAACAAGAGAGAAGATGGTAATAGTGAACAAGGGTGAAAGCACACTACAAGGACCATTTCTAGCAAAAGGAAATATGTATTTTTTAAGGTATATTTTGAGGGCATATAAAATGAATTTTAATACAAAAGCCTCCAACATAATGAAAAACTTGTCTAGATGTTTTTTGTGAAATCACATGAATCAAAATTTTCAATTGTAATTTAAATGGTACAATCAATTCATATTCAATATATGATTAAGTATTTCATTAAGTTTTACAATTATTTGAATCATTTTTAAAGTATATTTACACTTTGTGATATGTCGTGGCAACATCTAAATTCTCACAAATATACTCTTTAATCATTTGATATTGATTTTTATTTCCTTTGACAATTTTATTATTTGGCTATTGAACTATCTTATTTTGAGTATAATTAATGAAAACCTCTTTTACTATTGACTTGTTGAAAATTGCATAGTTTTGCATAACATCATTTTTTGACCACCATAATGTGCTTTCACCCAAAGCCAACATTAAAAAGAAAAATTTATGGCCCCAACAACCTCAAAAACTAGACTTGCACCTTCTGGTCTTGCACCCTAACATCATGCAAATCTAATGAGCTTGTCCCAATAGAGATGATGCATTTGGCATGCAAACCCATAATTAATCTATCTCCCAAGCGCAGGCAACAAAACTGAGATTTGATGCAAGATGAAATGATTTTGCAGGATGAGCCATTCATGAAACCAGGCTTAAGAAATGCTTCCAAACATCGCTGTAGTTCCTCACACTGCATTTTTTTTTTTTTCCAATGAATACAATAGTTGGAAGTTATTAGGAAATATGAACTACAAACTTAGTTTTTGAACTATGGAACATTAGTATTTCACACCCTAGAGTTCTTTATTGATATTGGGTAAGTTAGCACAAGTATTATCTGGTTATTGCAACACAGATCTAAGTTGGCACCCTTTTATTACAACTAACATAAGAACTGGACCATGGAAAAACACCTCCAAACACATTCAATTTTTTAGTAAGCAAACTGAATTCTTCTTCAAAGCTTGACAAGGAGACTAAATTTTCTTGTCAACCTTTCTTAATTTGAATTAGTTGGTTGAACTTCATACTTAGACAGAGCCTTATTTTACTTTGTTGTAATACTTTATACCTATACAATTTCTAACATTGGGGAGTATGTAGTGTGTGCATGGATCCAAACCCAATTTTTGAGCTCATCCTCAATGTTTTGAATTTTTCATAAATGTGCCAAACCCAGAATCAAAGGGTTTAAAAATCTCAAACCTGCACCTGGAGAACATTCAACTAAGGAATCTCTGGAGTTGGGTAGTCCAATAGTTATTGTTATCTCACATGCTTGCGCTACACCAATCACTAGATCCCAGAAAATAGTGCTTGAGCAGCTTACATTTGACTTGACCCTACCAAATGCGGGTGCCATCCTCCTGGAATTCCAGTTTCCACAACACTGCGATTCCAAACTGTGGAACGAACCATGGATGATTCCACACTTTAGAATCGCTTTTGCCGAGACCAGCCCCCAGCACCCAGATTCCGAAGAATCGACGACTTTCGCGCTACGCAATGCCCACGCTCCTCCTCCTCCCCGTCAGAGACGAATCGCGTGTACGCGAATTGCATTCTGCTTTTTTCTGTTGTGGTTTCTTGCGATTTCTTTGTGCTAGAGCATTTGCATCCAGATTTTAAGGTGGCTTTTGTTTGAGCTTGATGCGAGCGGAGGAGGAGGTTGTTTGAGCGGAGGAGGAGCTTGATCGGCTTCATTAGGGTTTGGTCTGAGGAGTTTCTTTGAGGGATATCGAACGCACTAGAGTTCGGTTTGAGAGAGAGAGAGAGAGAGAGAGAGAGAGAGGGGATTTCTCGTCATTCAAAACCGGATCTGTTGGAGTTTGAAGAGATTCCGCAAGAATGGCGAAGGGATCGCAGAGCCAGGCGTCGTCGACGGTCTCGAGAGGGGGTTCGTCTGCAGCGGGAGCTGGAAGGACGGGGCCTGCGGGAGCGGGGCCGCGAGGAACTGCGGCAGCTGCCTCGGGGCTGAGAAGGAGGAGGACATCCTCGTCGTCATCGGGAAATGGAGGTAGTGGTGGATTCGGAGGAAGCGGCAACAACATGTTGCGCTTCTACACAGACGATGCACCTGGTTTGAAGATCAGTCCCACGGTTGTGTTGGTTATGAGCCTCTGCTTCATCGGCTTTGTCACGGCGCTTCATGTCGTTGGCAAGCTCTACAACTACAAGTCTGGTGGTGTATGATTTGCTGCTGTTGCTGGTACGTTTGCGGCCGGATCTTCGATGCCTCAAACCCTTAGGTCCAGGTCTGGTATCACCTCTGAATAGGGATGAAAGTATGGCATCTTTTCCAGGGCTTTCGTTTAAAGTAAATGGAGCTGACCAAGTTGTAGTGACTGACTGACTGCGGGCCAAGATTACTGGAGCTGCATCTCCCCCATGTTCTCCTCCTCCACAAGCAAAGCTCTGATGAGTTTTGTGTGTGATTTGTCATAGCTCATTATAGAGTATTAGAGCCTTTGGTTTCTGTTTCACAGTGACTCTATGGCATCCAGCCATGGATTTTTGATACTGATTTGATTGTAGCTTTCAACAAAATTTTCCAGAGTTCAGTATGTGGTGGCAAGGGTTGTGGTGGTTTCTGTCATGCAATCCACAAGTTTGAATGGTTTCGAGTTGCACCTTGTGCCTGCTTGGGATTTTTCCAGCATGGTGAGGAAGCTGCAAAGGTCCATGGTCTGATTAAGTTGGAGGTAGTTGTGTGCATGAGTTGTTTCTGTATATCCAAAACAGTTGACACAAAAGGTTCAATCTCCTAATGAATGTTGCTCTGCTGTTTTCCAAGAGTCTTTTAACCATTTCACACAATTTCTAATATTTTAGGGTGCAAAGTCTTTCTCGTCAATTTTCCTCTGTACACCCATTTTGTCAGGCCCACTCTTCTGTCAAACTTTTAGATTTTACTGTACAAACTGGACAGTCTGAAAAAAACCATATATGTTGGAAAGTGGTGGCTTGTCACCACCACCTATGTCATTCTTTAAACTGTTGTGTTTGCTGAATTAACAAATCAGCAAGGTTTATATTTTCTCCCTTGTTTTTCACTTATTGATATCACAAAAAATAACCTCATCACATTAGGTCAACTCATGAGTCTGCCATCTTCTGTATATGAGTTTTTAAATCTGCTATTCATCATAAAGGTTAATGTCTCACACTTTGTAAGTGACTTGTACAAGGATATAGCTGCCCTCATTCTTGTGTTCAATTTCAAAGTGTTGATTTGGAGAGATTATGGTTTGGAGCAATCTCCTAGAAATGTGCTGAAGTTGAGCTGGTTGAAAGAATCACACAATGATATAGGTTAACTACATTATGGAGACAGATTAGACCTACCTAACAGAACCTGCTTTAAGTCTTCTACAACTCCAGGGAGAGAAGTACAATCCACAAGAGTGGTCTGTCGGTCACTATCTGCTGAGGAAATGGACTTGTCTACAATAAAGAGCAGGTTCTATGTTATCTATGAGATTGTAGAGAAATCTTCATAACAAACACTTTGAAGCCAACACAACAGTAAGTGGAGTTACAATATTGTGCAAGTGATCAACCACCTTCATCATGAATAGCAGTGACAATTTGCCATGACTTGCAGGTTCTATGAAACACCACTTGCCATCAAACTTCTTCTGTATGATTATACTTCATACATATAGTGATTGGACATTTGACCTCAGTATCAGAGAAAAAGATAGATCCCTAATTGATGCAAACTTCCTTGCATGTGATTCAAATTGTGTTTTTGTAAAAAATATGTCTTTGGGGCATGCCTGAGCACCCAGGAGTGGCCTCCATGCAGAAAGTGGAGAAGTAGAAGACAAGGTGAGTGACAATCTACAGCTCACTATCAACAGTTCCAGTCTGACCAGTATTTCCATTGACAGCTACAAGCTCTGTTTCGAAAATCAAAGTTGCCCCACCTGCACAACACAAACTGCACAATCAAACAAAAGAACATAGGAGGTGCCCAAAGCACAGCTTGCTTTTCGATACACAAATCTGATAGTGGCAACTGATGTAACTTCTGTTGTTAACGAGGATTTGTGACTCACATGTCCACTGCCCGAGACCCAAAACAGTCATAAAAATGTGCTACGAATCCATCCAAGGAGAAAAGCTATAACTTCCAAGGAATGGTTCAAAGTAGTAACCAAATTAGACCAGACCTGGGATCTTTGGAGGAGAGCCCTGAGCACCATAACCCAAGGTGGATGGAATCTTCAACTTCCGCTTCTCCCCAACACACATACCCAACAGACCTTGGTCCCAACCTGCAAAACATCCACCCCCAAAATGACATTTCATTTCATCTCAATAATCTTCATAAGTACTGACAATTTCTTCACCAACCTCTCAAAAGAGTACAATATAATAAGTGTAGATTTGAAGTATCTGCAACAAGCAAGGCACACACAAGACAAAGAAAAGCAGATATCTATGGGAATTTTGCAGAGAAATCTCTAAACCAACAGTTTGAAAATAACATGACTAGGAGTGGTCATATAGCCTTATGAGAGTCACTCACAAAGTGTCAGACTATCACCTTCATCACGAATAGCAGTGATGAGCTGCCATGACTACCCACTGACTTCATCAGCTCCTAACAATGGGTGCAGCAGATATGTATATAAAATTCATCCAAAATTGGGCAAAACCATTTATACAAAATCTGTGCCCAGAGTTTCTGTTAAATTTCCAGAAGCGACAGAAAGACTCAGACATGATGTTGGCTAGCACTCAAGAGACATAGCTAATAATATAAAAAATCAATAGTACAAGGAGGAACAGATAAATGAAAACACTGCTTGACCTTTGATGACTGATCCCTGTCCAAGAGCAAACTCAAATGAGCTTCCTCATGGATATATAGCTTGAGTCAAACAAGGTGCCATCAATGAGAGATTCCTTGTCCTAAATGAACACACAAAAAAAAATGCTGAAAAAGAATATGAGAGCCTGACCTTTTATGACTTGACCAGATCCAAGCTCAAAGTCAATCGGGTCACCTCTTGCATAGCTTTCATCAAATACACTCCCATCTGTGAGCGAACCCTGCCCCCCACCATCTCCCCCTCTCTCCTTCAACAACATTTCTCTATGAGATTGCAGAGAAATTTCCACACAACACTTTGAAGGTATAACACAACAATGAGAGCAGTCAGAAAACCTTGTGAGACTTGCTCACCAAGGGTTTCTAAAATCTTCTATGCATTTTAAGTATATGGATTTTATAACCAATTATGGAACACTCGACAGAAGGGAGGGGATTACACTCACCCGATAGTGAACCTTCACTTGGTCTCCCTTGTGCGCTTGCACATGACATGTCTTTGGTTTGAACTACACATACCAAGGATTGCAAGAAAAACAAAAATCAAAATTTGCTGGTCAAATCCTTTCCTCATCATCCTCCTCAGAGGTTCTAAACAGAGACAAAAACTACCCAATGTCATGAAATCTGAGACTGATGATCTCTTGGGGTTGATTCTCTTAAATCTTAGAATGGTGAGACCACCACGTACAAGCATTCTTCTATTTCTGGAATGTTGCTGAACTCTTAGATCCAACAGTTGAACAGCAAGATCTCAACAACCCAGCATGGCCTTTCCCCAAACCCATTGCAACCCACCTTGACACCAATCTGGAGCTCTGTGACATCCTTCTCCTCCTTTTTGGCCTCTGCTGCAGAATCAGAAGATACCAGATGAAAATGATAAAATCTAAGTTTCTCTCATTCCTTCCCTAAACTCAAAACATCTCCTTGTTATGACCTTACCCTAAAACTTTGGCAATGACATGTTGTTTGGATGATAACAAAGTGGAGGAGACATAGAAAAAAACTCCAAGAGAAAGTCCTTTTGTTTAGCATGCATATCCACCGTCTTGTATCTCAAAATAAAATCTTCTTGCCAGCATGAGTCATCTCCTCTCTTCTGCCCCTCTTTTATTCTCATGCTAAATGAGGCATCCTCAAACCCTAAAATGCGTTCAGATTCCATCAGCAACTGATTCACTCTTTTTTCTTGCCCCCAATATTTCCAATCATACTCCTAAAGGTTCCAAACCTAAACAGTGGAACCTTTTGTTGGTTGCAGCACCAAAACAAGCTTGAGAAAAAGGAGAGAAAGAATATGAAGGAAGACAAGACAAGAGCAGATTGAGTTACCTGAAAACAGCACAAAACTCAGGAGAAGCAACAGAACTGGAACTACCCGCCTACCCATCACGCCAACGGAGCTTTATTGAGGCTCCTGCTGCTGTTCTCTGCACTGTCACACACACACACACGCTCTCTCTCTCTCTCGATCTCTCAAAATAGAAGGATCTGACTGCAATCCTAACAAACTCAATTCAAGCAAAATTTCTCTCTCTCCCAAAGTACAACAATCTGACTGCAATCCTGACAAACCCAATTGAGGGAAAAACCAGCAATCCCACAAAAGTACAAATTTTGCAAACTGGCAATGATGAGTTCTCTATGAAAACATGAGATCATATCCCATGCCCTACAAGCTTAACCCTTGTGCCCTCCACATTGGTAGGTACATATAAGGGAAGTAGTGTGTTAAATGTATGTAGTATGTCTACAGTGCAAAGATGAAAAGTACACACATTTTGGGCAGGGACTTTGTATATAGGAGAAGGTTTGGGATACAGGGCCTTTTGAAATTTAAAGGTCCTGTTCCGAGGTTGGTAGGCTAAAGGGTAGGCACCAAATATCCAGAAGGCCCTATATCCCAAACCTTCCCCTATATGTAAAGTACACGAGATGAGAAGGGCCTATCTTAAGGACCTTCTGAGATTTAACAGACCTATTACAATACCAACAGTCCATGTGGACGGTATCGAAACTCTTAAAAGGTTTGAAAGATAGGCCTTTCTCATACTTAAAGACCTGTCATCATAGTCAAAATCATCAGATTTCCGTATTTGGTTTTCAGTGTACAGCCATAAACATAGAAGGTTGATTAGAAATTTCTATTTCATATCTTATTGCCAGATTTGGCTAAAGTTTCCTAGGGATGATCACCATTATTTTTTCATCATATGGATGATCGTCACTTAAGCTACATTAAAGAATTCCTCCAAAAAAACACCATACAGTTAACTACAAGGCACCAGCTTATGCAATATAAGCTGTCCTCAACATATGACAGGTTTCTAGGGCTTTGGAATTTATTTGCTCATTCATTCATTGTTTTGAGTTTCCCCCTTCATAAGCAAAGTGGGTAACCACCTAAACTCCAAGTTATTTGTAACTGTTGATGTTGTATGGATGTTTTGGCTACAATAGGGAGATAAACAGGTGCACAAGTATTTCACTATTTTGAAACTTAATGAACTTCTCTGTAGCCTTTCAAGCTCCTATTCTCCTCTCCTCTTCATTACATGGCCAGCTTGCCCAGTTATGCTTCTTTTTTTTTGGCAACTGGTCATTCTGATTAACCCTAAATGAGAACAAAAATGGAACTTTGCAGGCTCCACAACTTATCAGTTTTCAGTTGATGGCAAAGTGCCTTTCCTTTGGCTATATTGCTGAGAAGGTGAGAGCTTTAGGGTTCACAAAGATGAATGCTCTTGCCTGTATGTTCAGTTGTCTCATTGTCTAATTGGTTGCCACCATTATTTTGCCTCAGTAATACCCCTTCTCCAAAGCACACCATACAGGCCTTACGGAGTAAACATGTATTACCTGGGCTGGCTCAGCAGCAAGATGCCTAATAATAATACAATTTTTGTCATTTACTTTGGGTAGTATGTAGTAACAATAGTAATTTACAATTAGACATTATAACTAAATAATGAAGCTAGTGTGCTTAAGAGTTTCTTTGAAGTTTTTCAGCATGGCGGCAGGTAAGGATTTCTAAGAATTTTCGACAAATCAAAAAATAATTAATTAGTGGGCTAACCACACTAGGTACTATTATGGTAATGCAGAATACGGATAAGCTAAATGCCACCACATTGGTCACTCATTTTGATCAACCAATCAAGTTCAATCATATTTTCGGGTTAGGCCTTTTGGAGAAAGGATTCTATCCAATGCTCACAAACCTCTTTCCCCGCACTGGGTTCACACTTTTCACATGTATGAAACAATCACACTGACCCAATGATCAATTGATATCTGCTGGGTCCATTATGCTGTTACAAAGCAGAGTAAATGTGCACTTCTTGAACATTCACATCCGAATGTGTACATTTCATGGAACTAAACATAGTGTGAAGGAAACAGTGATGCACTCAAGAAATAATCAATCATCCCGTTCACTTTCACTCTCTGAATAGCAACTTCAATAGAACAAACATTAGCTGCATGATTTCTTTTCAATCTCCCTCAAATGATATACAGGTTTATAGCTTTCCAATCTTCCTTTTTGTTCTCTCCATGTCTACTAATACACAGTGTCCAGTAGACCTCATCTAGAAAATACAAGAACAATATCGAAAGCAAAGCTTAAGTGCCAATCCACCACCAAAAAAGTCTATCATCATCAAACTATGATCAGCATTTGTGCAAGCAACTCCATATTTCTAAACATTTTCAACTTTCATAAGTCTACCCATTCTGCAACCCATTGAAATTCCCAACTCTTATTACAGTGTGCATCATGATGCTCACCAAAGTTTGTACATTCAAACCACTCATTGCAATAAAAAACACACCCATCTGCAACCTCTTAGAAATCCCCAATGCTTCAATGCATGCTCGCCAGAATGTGGACAGTTCCAACAACATTCATGGGCACAAAAACTTTCTACCAATTTTCAAGCATCTCAAGTCCCTGCCTCTTTTACTTTTTCAGTTAACTCAATTGTGCAAACTGTTCAGTTTTGTACAGAAGTCAATTTCCACAATCAACTCTCAAGAGATGGGAGGGTTTTCTACCTCCCTCTTGTTTGGTCAAAATGGGAGACTTAGATGGCTAATACAACAAGATGCAAGTCACAGCAATTCATTGCAGTGGCCGTACCTGTACAAATCCAAAGAGGGGATGTGGGTGGAGACGCATTAAGAAAACTCTGATGGGTTCACAGTGCACACCTGTACAACCCACCATTCATAACCCTAAGTGCTAAAAGTTTGAAACTGGAAGTGTAAAGTAGGAAATGGAGATCAGTCATACCATGAACAGATTAGTGAACTTGAGAAGATGGGTGCAATGAGGGTTTGCAGGAAACAGCAGGTGCAATTAAATCGTGGGTGTTCCAAGGCCAAATAACTGCACTCCACTCACTCCAGCACTCCTCCACCTCCTCAATGTGTGTTGTTTCTCTGTGCCTGTTACTTTGGTAGTGGCAAACCCAACCAGATACAAATCCTAGAACAAAAGAAAAAAGAGTACAAACATGAACCAACTTTCCTTACAACTTATGACACCAAATTGGCACCAATTATGTGAAATTTGTCATGGAATCAACCATGAACCAAAGCTTCCCTCTCTTGGATTGGTAAAGAAATCAACAGCAGTGTCAATCAAGACCTGCACCAATAGATGCAAATTTCACAGGAATCATCAAAGCCGATTATGTAGTGCAACCTTTAGTGTCCCAACCCTTTTATCTTCATATATCTATGAGGTTGCAGGAAAATCTCCACCAACACTTTAAAGTCGCATGACAATGAGTGCAGTCATAAAACTATGAGCATCACTCACAAAGTGCCAGACCTTCACATTCAACAGACGTAGCATGTGAAGGTGGGAGTTATATAAGTACATGATAATGTAATTTGGTAAAACCACTCTACCAAATTGGCTTCCTGAGGTTACATTGAATTCCAACTGAAGCTTCCCCATGAAATTGAAATACTGGAGCAAGAGCACAGAAACAGAGAACTTGTGAATGACAATACTAGAAAGTTTGGTTCCCAAATTTACACTGCAGGGCAGTGGTATTTTGCAAAGGAGCATTTCCAAATTTCTGTGATGATGCATCATTCAGGCACCTCAGACATCACCTTGCCATGTGGTGCAATACATCAAGACCTGTGACATCTCAATATTTTGACACAACTGAATGAATCCAGAATCTTGTATCTCTGCATTTGGCAATAGGCTTATGGAAAGCTTGACAGCACTTATTCACCTCACCAATATGAATTTCATATTTCTAGTTATATATTTATGGTTTTTAATTTTAAATTTGAAGACACTAAAGTATTTCAAAAACATATTCTGAAAATTGTAATGTGATGTCTTTTATTATAATACTTGATAATTATGAATTTATGTAATGACATTAATCAATGTAAGTAATTCGAGTTCAATATCATGTTTGCACCCTTGTTTTATGAATTGAGCTCTTGAAAAATAATCATATGTACACACACACACACACACACAATTTTTAGTAGTGTCACATCATAACAAAGAACTCATATTAATGTGTCGTGTTTGGATGACTAACTTTAGCAAACTTGTGAGTGATACATTTGCCACATGTATAACATAGTCATTGATTTGACTAGATAGTTAGTTTTCCTAATCAACGTAAACATACTTAGTTTTGAAAAAAAATCAAATTAGATATATTCAATCATTTCAAATCAAGAGTGTGCAATCTACAATCAGCTTAATCACCATGCTACTAACCTTAAAAGCCATGGTTTTGTTGTAGTGAAAGATGGATACTTCTCCAAACACTCAAGAAACTCAGTCACCTTTGCCTTCATTTGATACTTGAGCGGTACCTAAAAGCCATTCACAAATACATGTGTGATCTCATGCCTTCATGTAATAAGACAATCTACAAGGTCAATGATGATTGGTTCGGTTATCCCCAATATATTAGTCATATCGTGAACTTGTCAACCACAAAATTTCAATTAGCTTTAAGCTTTAATCATCTACAAGACCCAACCACAATGTTTCATGAGATTGATGTGGCACAATTGCAGCAAGTCCCTAGTAGTGATGTTGGGGTAGTCACCCCAAATCTTTGCATCCCTATCCATTTGGGTAGACATGTCTTGTACCTTTATTCCAGGAACATGGCTAGCTTGTTAAACACATAAACATTGAACTCCTCTTGTTTAGTCGTCCTCTATAGCCAACAATTACCTTCTTGCACTAGTTACTCAATTAAACCTAACAGTGAAAACACAAAATAAACCCAAGAAAACCCTCTATAAGAAAGAAATACAAACAAAAAAACCAAAATTTTCACAACAACAGACAATCCAAACAAGCAAAATCAAAACATTTAATAATAAATACACCATTTTCCAAATGAAACTCATGATATGGAAAGGATTAGACAAGGAAAAAAGAAAAAAAGCCAAAGCACTTATACAATAACCAAATTTAGAAAGAAGAACAACAACCAAGATGATCCACGTTATTTAATCTTCAAGATTAGTTGCCAAAATAGTTATTGGAAACAAATTTTTTTTTAAAAAAGGATTGCAAAAAAGGTGCCATGGTTACCAAGATGGTTGTGCAAGAAATGGCAACAAGTTGGTGAGAGATTTGTTCCATTATTGTTGCCAACCTCTCCATCTTTAAGAGCATAGGAACATCAATAACGAGCAATAAACCTTGTTGTTTCTTCCTTATGTCTATTCCTTGAAGCTTCATTTTCATCAATAACATTTGCATCCAATTTCCATTTCTCATTCCTTCACCCCTTGATTGCCATAAATTATCCTTGCCACAAGTTGTTTTGGGTAAGTGCATGGTAAAATGACCCACTACATGTGTAAGCATTGCTAAATAACACATTGCTAAACATGGCATTGGATAATATTTTATCCAAGTTATATTTTAATCAAACCTACATCTATTAGTCTTTAGTGAAAAAATATTTTGTTGTTTTGTTGGAAAGGTCACAAGTTTTTATACTGTAATGCATAAATAGAAATCTTAGCATTGATCACAATAGATATAATTTTTTCCAAGAATAGATAAACAACTTTATATGCTCTTCATTTTGCATTGGTTGATTATTATATTCATTTTACTCTTCCATTTTTCACAACTATTCTATGAAACCAAAAGGTGGAGAAAAATAAAGAAACAAATACAATGTGTTGTTATGCAATGTGATGATAGTACTCTTATGCACAATTATGTATGATGCAAAACATTTACAAAACTCCTATGCACAACTAAAAATGATCCAAAGCATTTACAAATAAGCAAAGATATAAAATTATAAAAATTATTTTTCAAAAGGTTTATGTTTGCCTCCAAAACAATTCATACCAAGCCTTGCCTTGCACCACAAACCAAAATAAAAAACAATTAAAATAGAGGAACAAAAGACCTGAAAAAAAAAGGGGGGGATGGAAAAAAAACAAAACGCAAGTTGTTGACTCATGACAACTCCCAATTACTCCTATAAGAAGGAATGGAGGGGGGTAGCACAAGATCCTTCAACAAATAGTAACACGAGAGCAACAAGAGGTTGAAGAAAAACAATTGTGAAAAAACTTGTACTTGAGCATGAATAAGAAAACAATAATGTGACAACACTGTAAATAAGAGAACAACAATGCAAAGAGGAGAGGAGAGCAACAATGCGAAAATGAGAAAAGAGCAACAGTGCGAACATGAGAATAACAACCTGAAAAGGAGAGAGTAACAAAGTGAAGAGGAGAAGCAACATTACGAATAGGAGAGGAAAATAGTAGTAGTGTGAAGAAAAGAAGAAAGTAACAGCACAAATTAAGAGGAGAGCATTAGCATATCAGGATATCGGGATTTCAAGGACATCCACCCAACACTAGTGTATATGTTTGTGTTTCCCCTAAAAAATGATTTGAATTTTTGTGATGGAGAACATAGCTTATGATCATCGGCTTTAATCATGCCACTAGGCATTTGATTAAGACATTGCATAATGATTTGAATACTTTGTCACATTTCTTCAATACGAATACAATAACGATCATAACAATCTCCTCTGGTACCTATGGGTACATCAAAAACCAATTGCTTATAAACAGCGTAAGGTGCTGATTTTTGTTTATGAAAGAACTCAAAATTCAATAACTAACTTGCACACAGTAGGTCTGAAAACAAAAAAATCAACCTGGTGCACCGCATTGAGGGCTTACCAACAGTATCAATAAACACTTGATATTAGCATATGTGTAAAGACCCAGCAATCTCCAAGCTTGATAAAGCCCTCGGCCCCTGGCATTACTGGAATTGAGGCTTATGCTCTGCTCTGCCTCGCAGCACGACCTTGTATTCTGGTAAGGCTGTCATCCTCAGACTTTACCCTACTGGACTAAAGGCCTAGCGCTTGGCTCCACCTCGACGGACCCGTTATTGTGGTAAGATCCTCATCCCTCATGCTCTAGCCTATTGGAATCAGGGCCTACACTTGGGTGTGTTTTGCAAGACCCCTTATTCTGATAAGGCCTTTGTCCTAGGGCTTTAACCTACACATAAATGACTGTCTTTCTGTTTCTCTGTGTACTTTGAGGGATTTCCCCAAGGAGAAGAGCCCTAGAGTGTTAGGCCAAGGAGTTTGAATTTCCTTCATGAATTTGCAGCGGCATTTTGCTGTGGGAGTGATTTGCAATAGAAAAACCTCTATATAAACATTCTGGTGCAGATTACGTACATCGAAGTGACTGGGGATGTAGCTCAGATGGTAGAGCGCTCGCTTAGCATGCGAGAGGTATGGGGATCGATACCCCACTTCTCCAACCAAACACTTCTCAGAGTTTTTTGTCTTTTCTTTTTCTCCAGTCTCTTTATTTGGGATCATAACCACTGCCCATGATCGAGCTTTCCAGCAGATTTCTTTCATTGCAGTGGTGGGACCACCAGGAACAACGCGGATTTGTTTTATTGCCATGATCGGACCACCAGGAGCAACGCTTGCAAGTGCAAGAACTGGATCACACTAACAGAGACAGGATATTAATGTGGATTGTGAATCTTATAGACGCTTTGTTTGTGGATCTTTTTTATCATAGGTAACAACCTTCAGCAAGCAACGAGTGACTAGAAAGCTTTGTTAAAATGGGTTTTTCTCACTGAGGTTTTTCCTTTCAGTATGTTAGGGTTTCTTTCTTTGTTTCTTGAAGGAACTAAATATGTAATGTGTTAGGAAGAGCAGTTCACAGGAATTGGTTTTGAAGGTCGGTCGTAATGACCTTGGGTGGATGCGAAAGCTCACATGAACTAGCAAGGCCCCATTGTGCTAATAGAACACTTTGTTCTTTCTGACAACCATTGTGATCTTAGTACCATTTTTTTTCCTTCAAGTTGGGTGTGGTCATGACTTTTGCAGATGCATAGACAGGTTCTATGGAGGTTCACGATTCTTAAACCAGCACAGGATTAGTCAGATAAGGGCTCTCTGCAAAACATGTATCTATGTCTGTTCATTGATGCTCATAGAAAATACTTCTTCAGTCCTTTCCCTTTCCAAGGTTGGAGAACTACAAATGTTGATTGATTGTAAAATGTACTTGAGCTAATTTCGCAACTTCTATGTTCAAACAAACCCCATATTTGATACATACTCTCTTTCATGTATATCTTCAATTTTGACTTGTTTTCATCAAAGATTTCTTCTGTAGAGGTTTTTTGAGAAAAAATTATGGTTTGAAAATTGTCTTGCAAAATTTATTTATTTTTTCTTAGTAAGTTCAACCTTGAAGAAAACATTTAGACTGTAATGGATTGACTTCGTTTGTTCCAATTAGAAATAAATGTTGCTGCATGAACTTCATACATGGAATACCACTAATGCAATTAAAAATTTGAAGTAATGTTTAATGTCTTTTGTAAATGGATTTATGACTTATGATAAGGTTGATGGATGATATATACCTTATAAACCCAAAGATCTGGTACCTGGGTATTGGGTATTGGAATGACATAGACCCATATTAGAATAGGCCCATGTGTTATTGTTCAAAAAATTTCAAAAGAAAAAAAGAAGATAATGAGTAATTGAACATCATTAGAAGGCAACAAGATGAGCTGATATTCATCCATGAGACCAAGCATAATATAACTCAAAGATTGCAAACCAAATCTATAATTCTAATCAAGTTTATTGGTAACATGTCTTTAAAAAATTGTCCAAACTGTCCAACAGTGCCAAAAAAATACTATCAAAACCTAAAAGTTGTGTTAAAAAGTGACCAAATTTTCTTAACTTTTTTTTTTCTCTTTCTAAGTTATTGACAATTTTGTTTCCAAAAAATTAAGAAACCTATGACATCATACTATTCTTTTATTTCTATTTTTTGGTCACAATGTGAAAATTCACCACTAAAAAAAACTACATTCCAACTATGTTTTGGCAGCTGGCTCCAACTTATTGCCTAAATATGATGGTTTCAAAATTTCCCCTTGAAATATGGTGACTTTGGGCCATTTTTTCAACAAAAAAATCCTTTGTATGATTTGTGCTTGAAGTAAGCCAAAACTGCCCCAAAAGAAACGCTGTTGTTGGCCAAGAATGGGTATATGCCAAAATCATCTTTCAGTTAATATGCATTTTCATATTTTTTCAATGCATATGATTACAATGATGTTGTTCAAATAATGGTGATTAAGTGCTCTTACATTACATCTTGAAACTATTTTTCATTAGCTCATAGTTGTACACCATTTGATCATTATATAAAATCCCTTGAATGTAATATACTAAAGGTTCTGAATGGTTTCATTCAATATTCCGTAAAAAGTTTTTAAAAAATAGTCAACTTTTTCCTGTGTTTATTGTTGCCATGCTGACAACACAAGTAATTGTCTTTCTCCAATAGCCATACTTTACAAATATTATGCATATTTCGATTTGCCTTATGTTTTGTCTTGCACATTTATATGCATAAGATAAATATGTGATCTACGGTTTTTGCATGGGACTCCATTGCTGTATTGAACCCACAATGTATCATGTAAAGGTCTTAACGTTTTTCTTTTTAATACGTTTTTACATTCTAGACTTTCAATTTCTGACCCAAATGAATCAATGAAATAAATGTAATAGCATTACATAACAGAAGGTTCAAGCCCCTCTGCTATGCAGGTTCAAACAACTAGTTTTTTTCCTAATTTTTTTGATAATTTGGCAAAAGTGGTGAACTTTCCCTGGAAAATTACTCATATTAAACTAAAAAAAACATGTTCCTCCATGTTGTTCTTGATAGCTCAAATGAGTGTTGGTCTGGAATAGAAAGGCTTGCACCCAACATCAACACTCATATTAATTTCCCAATATTAAGGACCCTACCAAGTTGGAGAATATTAGCCTTTTTCTAGTACCTGAGGTAACAGCAGCCTTGCAAGTTGTACCCATTTTATGCCACTTTTTAATATTAGGTATTCTTACACATATCTCATGCAAGCCAAAAAGACAGTTTTTGGACCCAATATAGCCTACCCTCAGAAGAGTGGTATGAAAATTTCAAAAAAGGACATCTCTCGCGCTCTGCCACAACTCCCCGCTCTCCAGAGAGAGTTTGCTCTCATTGTCAGCTTCACATCTTGCCCTCACCTTCATCGTCTTTGGCAACTTAAATATTCCTCTTCAATTGTACCCGTGACCTTTGCATGATTCAATCTCTAAAACTTCCAAAACATACAGCTGTTGCTCCTAACTACAGAATCCTGTATATATTGTCAGAGCTGTAACCCATATTATTATTCTATACAAGGAAACTTGGCGTTTCTAAAATTCTTTTGTAGTGATATTGCGAGTTTTGGAATTTGATAGTAAGCATGGCGAAGGCAGCGATGTTGTTGATGGCTGTAGGTGTATTGCTGATCTGCTGCAACATCGGTGGAGCGAGTGCATTCAAAACTCACAACGTGACGTTCTTCGTCCATGACTCCATTCTCGTGCCCAACGCCACAGTCACGATTGTAGCAGGACCCGGAGGTGATCTCACGAAGCTACACAAGGGTGCGATACTTGTCACAGACACCTTCATCACCAAAACTGCTGACCCCAACTCGGCTCCGTTGGGGAAGTTCGAGGGTCAGTACATCCTGGACGGAGGCATCAAGTATCGCATTGAGGCCATCATCATCATCGACCTTCCTGGAGATTTGGTGGAAACCACATACGAGGTTTTGGGTCAGCGAACCTCATTCAATTCTACAAACGACAGGGCACTGGCCGTGGTTGCAGGCACGGGATTCTTCGAGGGCCAGACAGGGTACGCCATTGTTCATACCGTGGCACAAAAACTATTTGGCACAAATGGTGCGCAAATCAACACCCAGGAATGGACCCTCGTCGTCGGCAAGTAGATATGATCTTTGATCAATCACTTACACAAAAAAAAACACTATTATTACACAACCTTATTAAATGACAAGTTGGTTGCAAGTTTTTACAGATTTAACGCAGACTTTAAATTGGTATCATAATATCATAACAAGTTAGCGATCATTTCCATTGTTCAATTGTTGATATGTGTCTTGATCAACGTTTGGACACATCCAAAAATGTGTTGAGATCCAAAAATGGGTACTTAGAACTGATGAACTCGTGTAGCTAGTATCTTCACCGCATGAAAAGTCTAGCCTTAGTGCTTAAGGGGACAACAATCATTATAGCTCATTGCAATTTCCTTGTTTCCTTTTGGAAAATGTAGAAATTCTCCCATCGTCATGAGGCTTTGATTAAATCTCGTTATATTTCCTAAATTATTATTTTTGGTTTTATTGAAATTGAACTGGACTAAGGGGAATTTTTTAATAATCTCCTTAAAATAATTTTAATATTACTTAAATAAAATTAATTCATTAATTAACAAAAATTTTATGTTCATGTGAATTCCCAAATTTGCATTGTTGTTCATTCCCCCCAAAAGTGAAGCTAAGATCTGTTTCCATGTCTTCCATTCACTCACCATTCAACCACAACTAAATTTTTTGATGGTTGAATGATGGCAAAATGATTTCTATGCTCATCAAAACTGCTGACCCCAAATCTGGCAAAAAAAAAATTCTTTTTCACTTCTAGAAATTGAAAATCTTCAAAATCACTGGAGTTTTTTAAAATTTTAATTCTATTTTTTTTTTGAAATTAAGATTAATATTCCTCTCTTTATTTCTCAACCCACCTTGAAAGCACCCACACCTAGCTTGGGAATGCCTCACCTAAGCCATTCTATTTCAAGAATTGTGGGCACAAATTTCACCCGTAATTATTCTCTACCTATTAAGAAAACAATACAAATTATATTTTCAAAAGTATTTACAACATTCAAAATCTGGAGTTTTACTCCATCTAAATCCTCTATAAATTGTATACATTTTATTTTATTACAGTTATCATTTTCTTATTTCTCAAATTCTCTATTATCTTCAATAATCAAATTTATGATCAAAATTCATGATTCAGTTAGAAAAACAAAGTAGTTTCATTGTTTCCTCATCAATATTCTATTGTTTCCTTTACTCATAATTGAATATATCAAACATTTGTTGTATGAAATGTAGTAACCCAAAAATGAAAACAAGAAAATGTGTGGTTCAAAACCCAACAAAACTCTAAACTACTCACTATCTAAATACTCTATTTTTTAACAACTTTCTAAGTTTCTCTATGTGTAAAAAACAATCTTTCAAAAATCGTCAACTTCCAAAACTACATCTTAATTCCTTTGTCTCCTAAAGTAATTTGAATCCTCAAACTAACATTGAAATGTCTTCATCCTTTCCAACTCACTAACCATCTGCATTTTGCCAAGTTGAATTTCTACCATTCTTTTGGTCATATTTGGCCGTGTTTAATCTTTGCCATTCACTAGATAACAAAGAATATCTCCACCTACCTTTAGCTATTATGTTATGAATTGAAATAAACTTGGTGACAAGCTTTCAATTTAAATCCACATTGCATAGTGCATATCGATGTCTCATGGGTATTGATTTTGAAAAAAACATAATATGGTCCTTGGTATTATAATTTATAAAAATTTGATTACCTTTCAAGTGAGGTTTTGAATAGTAAAAAAAAATTCTAAAACCTTTGGGTGTAATTCAATTTATTTTTCTCAACTCATGGCCATTATAGGTTATGGGTTTATGATTGTTGAAATGTATCCAAATTCAAGTATGGTTACGGTTTAAAGTTATGATGTCAAAAGTTCTAATTTGATTCAAATTCATATGGATTTTGTCATCCAATTTTCCTATGCATCACAAATTGTCACAAAACTTACAAAAAGACAACAAAAAAATATAAAATGCATATTACATATGCCCATAATGCAAGTATGTTTGTGACCAAAACAATATATAAAAGCTTTGATTTATCGTTCAAAGTCTTAGCATCCATGATCATACCTAAAGATGATTTCTTATTAAAGGTTGTAGTTGAATCCACCTTCAATTTTGCAAAATATTTTAAAAAAAGGGTTATTGGGGACAATGGATAGTGGATTATGAACAAACAACTACCCACATGAACAACCACAAACAACCAACACAAAATAAAAACAACATATTCACAACAATATAGAATCTAGATTGACAAAACACAAACTCGAGACTCACAAAAAATAAAAAAAAGGTAAGTTCTTGTAATAAATAAAATAGACAAATTTGATAGGTCAAACATAATAGACAATAGATAGAATAAACACACCTACAAAATTGGATATAATGGATAGAAATCAACAAAATGGACAAAGTAGATAGAAATGAATAGAATTGACATTTAACCTATAAAATATAAGAAAAAAAACTCAAACTTGCATGCATATGATAAAATAGCATAGTGCATGCTTACCTTGACAAATGTTCTCCACAAACAAAACATGCATAATTGTCATTGAATGACGTACACATCATAAATTTAGCAGAAACAAAACCAACAAATAACTTGAAAATGACATCATATGGACAACATAATGGCAAAAAAAGAACCCCAACAAAATTGACCATGCATTGCCCAACCATCTAAAGACGATCAAGGTTCTTCAAAATAATGCCCACTTCATCATTGGATTATTGCAACCAAAAAAATAATTTGTAATGTAAATAACTTGTTGGGATTGAATGTTGAATTTGCACCGCCAACAAGTCATGTGCATGTTTACCCTAATTATAAACACAAAGTAACCATTAAAAAATGAAATAAAATAAAAATATGAAATAAGAAAACAAAACCAAAAATAAAACATTGAATAAAAACTCATGTATGGAATTAGAAGTCTAAACAAAGGTCTTTTTCAAAAATCTCTCATTCTTTGATGAGTTTATTGTTTTTTACAATTAGAGTAAGAAAATCAGTCATACCCATAAGATAATAATAGGCCCCATCATAGCCAGCACAAACATTGTTTAGCCAATTTTTTATTACCAAAATGAGGAGATTCAAATTTTTAATTCTCAATCATGACCATCAAAGGAACTTTGTGATGACACAAACAATACTAAAGATTCATTATATTTCAATTTGTGACCCCACAATGCCAAACACTTAACAAGCCAAAAAGGAACATGTGAAAATCGCATCTTGTGCCCACCAAACCAAAGGTTTCTTGTGATCTATTGATCACATAAGTTTATCTTGTTGAAATGATTATAGCCCATTTTTCAAAGTTGAAAGCATTGGATCATCAACCAACACAACTTGCCCATAAGAATTATCATCTTTTTTAATTGCTTGGCTTTATTAGTTCCCTAATAAAAGTACACCAATATAAATAAAAGAGGAGACATGATCTTAGCATAGTATTTTACAACAATCTTGACAACAATCAAATTGCCCATGAAGTTCCAAATACCCATGAAGTTTCATTTTTTGTAATGAAAGTCGAACATGATTGCCAAGATATTGTGAGCCTTAAAAGTGATTATAAACCATTGAAAAAGCCAAGAATGGCAAATCAATATCCCCACAACTTGCACCATCATCGTTCACTTAAATTCTTGTAGTCTTAAAACAAAATCACCATAGATTTAGTGGTTACTCAAAGCTTTAATGATAGCCATACCAATGTTCATAGCAATGCACAAAGTGAAAACATAAATAAAAGCATTTAACAACAACCAAAACCTTCAAGTTTGGTTTACAACACACTCTTTGACAATAAGAATCAATGCATTAGCCATTGTTTGAATCACGACCCAAGTTGGGCCATTGTCACTCTAAAAGACAAATGTAAAGCATGGTGTTCATAACATAAGTAAATTATATTTTGGTATTCAAAAGTAATTTGAAACAAAATAGCTTTTGAAGCAAATTGCACCTTCACAAGAGTTTTGAGCATCCTTGCTAGTAACCTTGCAATGATAAAAGCATCTTTTCATTCTTGCTTCCCATATTAATCCAAATAATATTTTTTTGCAATGATGCTTAAGCAACTTTCAAATTAACTTCTAAAAAACTTGACAAACTTTGGCATAATCAATGGCACACTAAATTGCCTTTAACATTGCATTGCCAAAACATGATCCTACAAATGGGGTAGGTATTTAAAAGGCATAAGAAGAAACTATGTACTTCAAAACATTGGTCAATATGTTCAAATTTGAACCTTTGTTTTTAACATAAGCAATGACTTTGTCAAGCAAACAAAATGAATCAAGTAGAATTTGCACCTAGTTTTCCATGGTTGCACCAATCATATTTTACACCTCAAAAACCCTAACAATCACATGGTTAGGCTCCCAAGAACTATTGACAAAACTAATAATCATAGCAAATGTGTCATAGCCAATGCATGACATCCAAAGATCAAAAGAACTTATGCATGTAATATAAAAAATAAGAGTTGGGAGAATGTATTTATCCCTAGTTTTTTTCATAATATATGAAAGGACTTCATTCACCAATTGCCATTGAGATGGAAATTGTATTGACCCACATTAACAAAGAACCAAACATCTCAACCATGGACTTTCAATGGATGATAGAAGACAATATCCTTTAGTAATGTGCAACATTAAGTCCTCCGTAAAATCCTATTGTGTTAGGTTAGATTTGGTATAAGGTTTGTGATTGTCAAGAAAATTCCTAATTTGAAAAGGAAAGTTAATTATCCTTTTGTTTGCAACTTGTCTCTAATTGACAATTCACCCATTTTTGTTTAAGAGATTTCCAATGCAAAACATGAAAGATCAGCAAACAGTTATGAAATATATTTTGGGGATATATAATTGCGCTTCCTTTTTGTCTTATTTTTCCTCCTTACCTCCTCCCTCTTCCGTCCGTCATGGTGTTTTGGGTCTATGAGGTTCTAGCAAAACAATGAGAAACCTAGGCATAAGTAGTACATCAAGGAGGTTTTCCCTCAACCCAAGCCTTCACCATGTCGTGAATAATGTCTTAATTCCAAAGGAAGAAGGTGCATGATGATAAATGGCACTTTGGTGCCCAAAACTTATCTTGTCAATTAGATTTGCAAGATGTGGAGAAGTTGGTTTTGAACATCCAGATGGATGCAATCAAGCACTTGCTGCTGCCAGCACTAGAAACGCGGTAAAGAAAAACCCATTCATTCTTAGCACTAGTGTAGTGTGCTTTGGTGGATGGCCATCTCCCATGTGCCATGTTGGGCATTGATTCTCAATGTTATCTAGCGAACGCCAGTATCTAGAGATATCCAATTTTGTTAATTCAATTTTGGGTGTATGGTTGGGATGAATTGATAGAACATTTAGCATGCAAATATCTGATTATTTATTTATTTATTTATATGCCTCTCCTCTATTTTTCTAAATTTTTTCTTATTTCTAGGATTTCTAGGGATAGCCAATATCTAGAAATTCAATTTTCTGGCAATTGTGGTTGGGATGAGATGGTAGAGCACTAAGCGCAAGTACTTGAATTTTTTTAATTAATCAATATCCTTTTGTGCTTTAATAAATAAATAAATAAATAAATTTTCTTAAGCCAGAAAACTAGTTTGATTCATTTTCTTGGATTTGTATGTTGTTTGATAATATGACCATGTTCTTTTTCTTTGCTGTTTTCTTCTCGTTTTCAATTTAAAGCCTAAATAAGATTAGTTAAAGGCTGTCCTCTACATTGATTAATAGATTTTTAATCAGTTCAATTCAACAACTTTTTAAATCTTATTTCTTTCTAACTGACAACAAATGAATTCATTTTCAAACACACACCTGTAATGGGCATACATTCATTCAAGGGTTTGAAAAGGCCATTGAAACCATCTTCCATTTGACATCTACAATTAAGGCAAGCTTGATGTTTGATGAACAACTTGACATGCACAGGCTAAAACCTAATCATAACAACCTTGGAGAGATTTCATTGTGGAAATCGAGGGCAAGTAACATGGGCAATGGAGAATAACAATAGGAGGAAGAAAAAGGGATGGGGGCAGTGGGAGTGAGACAATTTGGAAGTTCTCATATTGGCACCACCACCATAACGGTTTCAGACCTGGTATTTGATAGGATCCATGTAATTACAAGTAATCAGAACAGCGCGAGCGCCTCCGAAAGAATTGACTCTACACTTTTGTCTTCTTTCTGTTGTTGCCTGATGAGAAGCTAAGCAGAGAATTGATACATTACTCTCAATGCACTTTTGGATGTGCCATCTTTGTCCTCCTCCCTCCCTCCCTCCCCCTGCACTGCTTAACTTGCTCAACTTGGCCAACTCGGAAGACTTGGCAGTCTCTCCTCTACTATTGATTTCCCAAATGCAATAATTGAAAACTGAAAAGTTGTCAAGGTGTCCGGAGTGAGTCTGTTCGCCGAAGAGGGATTTCTTCACTCTCCATTGTGTCCTCTGGTCGCTTCACATGTGCTGACATTGATAAACGATTGGGCATGCTTGTAATTGGTAGCCCACCATATAAGCCACCTACACAAATTCAACACGCTCACTCAATCAGGATCACCCAACAATCAGATCTAACAAAGTTCTTATGAACTATTTTTCCAAATGAAGATACAACAAGGGCCACATTTCAATTCCAACTATTGGCATGTATTTTTCTGATACTAATCCTCTACATCTTGTAACAAGCTAAAGCCTTTCTTTCAGCACATCCCGACAGGGAAGGCACTCAGATTGGCTGTGTGCGTTGTACAGATTGGAAAGAAGGGCCACTAAAAAAAATCACCAGATCTCCTCCCCGCAGAAAGATAACGAAAAATGGGCGTTGCCCATGAGAGTGCATCCAATGTCAACGCTTTCAAATGGAATGCTTTGGAACGTAATGCTTCAAACCAGTCGCAACCAACTACTGTAGAGTCCAGTTCAGGAGCTGTAAATTACAGTTTAAACAGCCCCCATTACTGCATGTACATTATTTTTCCCTTGATGCGAGTGATTCATTTGTTAAACCCCCAACATGTGTATCAAACTATTGGAAATAGCCAAATGCAGGAATGCAAGGGTTTAAGATATGACAAACACATTCCTGGGCCTGTGATGGCTAGATTACTGCCCATTGGATACAAACCTATGGACAATGACAGCAGGAAAGTTGGGGTGCAAAAGGTAAAATTGAGCGAACCCATGGTTGATGAGGAATCACCCACGTCCTTCGTTGCATGAAGCAAAAATGTGCCCGACAAAATGGTAACAAACCCACATAGCTCTGTTATTATTTGTGATGCACTCTGCTGGTCCCAGTCCTGCATCAAGTCAGACAAAATTGTTCTCTCCTTAGTGATCAAGGGCCTTTCTTTCTTATCTAGGTTTCCTCTTTTATTCAACCACATGACGGAAACTTCAAAATGCCTGGAACCTGAAATGATATGATAGCAAGACTTAAAAAATTCTTGTGGTTGCACAGGTCCCAAACCTTGAACATAATGGCACTCGCAAGAATTGTAAGTGACGTAAACATCACATAGTATATGGGTGAAACCACTGCTGTATTGAACGTGTCCAGAGCCTACATCAAAACAACAGGTGCCCACCATTTTGCAACTGTACACTGTTCATTGCAGAAACATTTGCCTCAAAAAAAGTCCAATGCAAAAAGTCAAAGAACAAGAGGGAGAGAGGGAGAGTATACAAAAGTTGTTAGCAATGCCTCAAGATTGCAATGTCACTCAAGGAGAGAAGTATACCTTATTTAAATAATTCATCTGTGTCAAAACACAGGTGACAACAACCATCGCAAACACAGACGTCTGTGGGTAGATCAACTGATTCTGTCCCTGGAAAGTGAGCTTCAGTGCAATTCCCAGTGCTTTGACGCTCATCACCTTGGGTGCATGCCACCACACAACAATCCAAATCAGTGTGTGCTGTAACAAATCAACAAACCAGAAAGAGCAGACAGAGGGAATATCTCAACTGTGAGAAGGATGGAAAGAAGAAGCAGGATGATTACACACAAATAACTAAAAATTGACAAAATAGAGAACTAAATACTGTGTCTTGACAATCTAAAGCTTGATCATTGAGAGAAGCAAAAAAGGACACAGAATAGGTACCGATAAGGAGCCCATAAGAGAACAGATCGCAATGTAGACCAGAACATGTGTATGGCCACACTGTGGCACATAATGGAAAATGAGAAGCAACACCAACGCAACGACTGCCATTACGTACAATAAGAATGCTGTTCCAAAATCCACCAAACAACATGCAGCCTTTTCCATCAAAAAAAACTTTGAGCCAAATCTTGGTTTGCACACACATCTGACATCTCTTACACCCTCTCGAATCTCATAACTGCACATCCTACATGCTTACTGTACAAGCCTGCATCTTACTACTGTGTACTGTTGTAAATGGAAAGACTCCTAGTTAAGAAAAATGGATGGAAACACATACCAGGTTCAGTTGCAAGACCCCAAACTTTTTCTACAGAGTCAATGGTTTGCTCTTTCGGTGCATGGAGCACAATGGTGGTTGAGCCAACAATGCAGAGCACACAGCCGACAATACCCAGTGTATGCAATCGCTCTTTGAGCACAATGTGTGCCAAGGCTGCACTGCAGTTATGATCCCCCCCATATATACATATATATAAATGCTCAGCAAAAATTCTCTCTTCATGAAATCAAGTAAAGCTTCACAAATTGAGTTTGTAGCACTGCCCCATCCCCCAAAACCACATCCATTATACCATACCTCACAATGATGCTCAGTGCACCAAGAGGCGTAACGAGAACAGCTGGAGCAAATGCATATGCTGTGAAGTTGGCCACCTCCCCGAAAAGCACTGCCATCATCCAGTTTCACTCTCCCACCCATCAGCAGTTGACACAGCAGAAAACCAAAATCACCTCACAGCAAAGCTGTACTGAAACCAATTCTTCACATCCTGGTAGAAGAAGAAGAAGAAGAAGAAGAAGAAGAAAAAGAATAAGCTTACTGGTGATCATGCCTGCCCACCATAGTGGCTCATAAAGGTATGAATACCCTCCCACTCCTGCCAGTGCCCACAGCCACCCCTGCAAATCATCAATCTCTCTCTCATCCTCGAAGCTCTTGTTTCTCATTCCATAATTTCCCCTACAGACAGAAACCCTAAAATCTGGCATCATGCCCACAAACACCATTCCTCACCTACCTGCTCTAATCCCTGTGGCACCCGCACGCTTGAGACCTTTTTTCTTGATGATGAAGCTGGCACCAATGAACAGACTGGAGCTGACAGCCAGGGCCAAGCCCTTCTGGTTGTCGGTTGACATAGATGCGTGTGCTCCCCCCTCTTGTCAGGCCCAGTTTTCCCCACACCCTTCCTTCTTCCCCTCACCCCCAAACCCTAAGTTCTTCCTCTTCTTTTCCACCTTGCTTGCCCCTCTCCCATTCCTCTTCCGCCACAAAATACAACCGGAAACCCCCAGAGTCCAAGCTCCCCACTTCCCACACACACAAAAGTCTCGGTGGACTCGCCTTTTTCAATTCGTAAAATCCAAACCAGATCACAGCAATCTCCACCACTTCCTCAAATCCATAACTGAGGAGGATGCAAGCACCAAGCTCATCGTGTGCCTCCTCACTCTACCCTTCTTGCCTTTGGTGGTGATCCAAAGCTGAATCTGATGATCTAACGCCACCCAGGTGCTCAAATCAGCAAAGAACAAACAAAACCCAAAACCAAAAATCAAGCAAACAAAAAGAAAAAAACAAACAAGCAACAGCACCAAAAGCAACAACAAAGAGATCTGTATCAACTCAGGGGTCTAAGAGTTCCCAAACAAGGGGGCAATGAAGAAGAAGCAGGAAAATCCTCCAAGACTAGGACATGCCACAACAACAACGAATTGATGAGATCAATGGCACCCAAATGGCAAATCCAACTGTTCACTGAATAGCATCAAACGCAAACAATCAAAACCGCGTACGAGAGAGAGAGAGATGCGCCAGAGACACGAGAGAGAGAGAGAGTCAGAGAAGAGAGAGAGGGACGGAGTCGCAGGAGAGAGAGAGACGAGGAAATTTCCTTTACTTCAGGTTATTTCTTTTACGTAGTGGCAAATCGGGAACGTGGGGACACGCAAACGCGTGTCCCAAATGTCACTTTTTTATTTTCAAATTGGTGAAAGTTTAGTGAATTTTGAGTGTTTTTTTTAGCCAAATCTTGAAATAAAATTAATTTAAAAATAAAAAATTGCTGGATTTTATCCTAAATTACAACAATAGGTAGTAAAAAATATAGAAGTATGCTAGATATTTCCTAATTTCATATTTTCTCATTGCCAAATCTAGATTAATTGTCATATGGATGATTGCCACTCCTATCACAAATTTGGAAAAAACAAAACACACACACACACACACACAGAGCTAAGGAGGACTAGAGTTTCTTGTTTCAAATTTTTTTTATTGAAAATTTTATGAATTTTTCGAAAAAAATTGGCTAATTTTGTGAAATTAGCACTTGAAATTTTTTTAAGTTCCCACCTTTTGTGTGGGAAAAATGATTATTTTTTCCAAAAAGACACTTATTATAAATTAGGAGTACTAATCAGGTTGTTTTGCTTTTGGTATGAATTTTTCGCAACCTAGCCAAAGAAATAAGGAAACATGCAAAAGGCACTTTTGGTGGGGGTGGGTAAAAGTTGTCACATTATGAGGAAATAAAATAAAATCTATACTAGCCACCGTAATTGAAGAATTAGGTTCTAACAAAGTCACCAAATTAATAGTAGGAACCCTAAATTTGTCTAGTTCACCCTTTCACCTCTAGCCAAATTTAGGTGAAGTCCTGTTCATGGATGATGAGAAACTTCAACAAAACTTTTTTTAAAAGAAAGAAGGATTGGTGCTCTATTGCATTACTATCATTATGCCTAACTCAGACAAACAATTGATAGTACCTAAACCAAACAAAACCTAGTAACATCTAGGTTTCAATAGCAAAGGTCCTAATAAGAAAGCAAGGTCCATGTGTAAATTTTAGAACCCAAGAACCAAGGACATTGTGATGCTAGTTAACTATATAATATATTCCTAGAACTCACCTATATGGAAAGTTTGGAATAATAAGATGTTAGTGGATAAGGGCAAACTAAACTAGGTGATGGATCAAGTGCAAGGGTAGGTACCAAAAAGGGGGCTTTGGTTTTTGTCCTTCCCTAAACCCAAATCACAAATATGTAGCCAAGTGTTTTTGTTAGGGTTTCGTTTTTTAAATCCATTGTTTTTCTTGGGTGTTTTTGTTAGGGTTTTGTTTTTTAAATCCATTGTTTTTCTTGGGTGTTTTTGTTAGGTTTGTTTGCTCCATTATTTGTAGAAGAAAATATGGAATATTGAGGGTGAGATAGATGAGTGGGTTGGGGGGGTTTTCTAGAGAGATGAGAGGTGAACAATAAGCAAGCAAGCAAACTGCCTTTCTGGCTGTTGAGTGAGTGCATGTGGGTGTACCTAAGTTCGAACTCATTAGCAAAGCCAAAAGACTATTGCAAGCTGATGTCCCACCCTAGAACTTCATTTCAATGGTATTTTTCAAATTTTCATGATGACACCCGAAGCAAAAGCCCCTCCCCCCACTCCCACACCAAAACCCTTGTTTGTGTACATGCCGAAGGTGGGGTATACACTTGACTATTGATCACCCATTTTGTGACAAACAAACATGGCATGAAAGTCGGGTTCCACCCATGTTCTAATTCGTTGAAAATGGCCTCGTTCATGTTTTTTCGTGGCAACTCTCAATAAAAATTCTCTAATTTGTTTGAAAATGGGGCTAGCCGCTACATTCATGTTGTTTCATGGCAAGTCTTGGCAAAGTTCCCCACTCAAAACGGGGGCGGAAGTGGGGGGGTTGTTTCACTTCTTCAAAAAACTCCACTCAAAATGAAACAAATATTGAACTTTTAATTTGGAAATTGGAAGAACTGGGCTGAAACCCTCCACAATTGCATAGATTTTTAAACCAGTTCTTTCATGAATATCTTAGGTTCTTTGAGTTTCTTTGGTTCTTATTGGTTCCCCCCAATAAAATAAAAAACAACACATTGAAATTAATTTGTGGGCCATGACGAGCACACATCTCACCTCTTGTCCGACCTCTTGTCTGGAGCTTTTGAACTGAAAAATATACCACCCACTTCCTACTCCCTCGGACCATTCTCTTCATGTGAATTTTTTTTTTGGGGGGTGGGGGGGGGGGGGGGGCAGCCCCCAGTATCCGAAGAGTCATCCCATATAGTTTACACATAGATTTAATTTCTACAAACTTTCGGTATGAAAATGGACTCTATTGGAGCATCTACCTTTTAACTCCATGCTAAAAAATAAAATAAAATAAATTTTTTAAAAAAACATTTGTTGACTCCTCCCTCCCACAAAAGCTTTTTGAAGAAACGCATACCCATTGGCTGCATGAACTGAAAATTTGCGGGTTGTGTGCCACACGAAGGAAGCTACTTTTTTCTTCTAGAAAATGGAACATAAAAATATTTGTATGTATCTACCGATTTGTACGTATTTTTTTAATCTGCCAATTTTTTTAAAAAATTATGTTTTAATTTGTCAAAAATTTCAAAATTAAAAATTCAAGTGTTAAACCAAGAAACCAAAATTAAATTGATTATTTGGCATTCATGTGCCAAATTCACCAAGGTATACTGCCACCATATGAGGTAAACTTTGTGGTTTCATTCATTACATTGTAAAATATGTGATGTTTATCACACAGCACATGTTCTAATAATATTAGAATATGGCATTAGTTTGACATTAATTTGACATAATGCGTGTTTGAAACTAATGTCAAAATGTAATATTAATATAATATGTGCCACAAATGAACATCACATATTTCACATTGTACTGGATGAAACCACAAAGTCCACCTTACATGGTTGTTGCAAGACTAGAGTCTGCTATTTCAATAAGAAATAACCATATTCTATTGCAATGTTTGTTGGGGGCAATCTATTTGTTTCTCTCATGCAACTTGTTTGCAACTAGTTGTGCCATGTCTCATTCCAGCACTTAAAAAAGGTTGCTTTTAAAACATTTTCTTTTGGCTTTCTTCTACAAGTCCTCATTATGTTTTCTTTTTAATATTGGAGGATCTTCTGTTTTCTGCAAGGCCCTTGGTTATTCATAAAGTCAGGCGATAAGGGGGTGAGAACGGCCAGTTTCAGCATAATAGGGCATCAAATGTGTAACTGGGAATGAAATTTCACAAAACAAAATAACTGGGAAGAGAATTCATTGCAGAAAGAGGAGAGAAACAGCCGAGGCTGGCTGCCCCAGGGAAGAACTGGTCGCCAGTAAGTGGAGACTACCCCAAGATCTTTAGCACTTGCATTTTGTCAACTCAAGTTGCTACGTATACTTGTTTATAGAGATCTAGGAATAAAACCTCTATTGACATTTTCTTCCAATGCCAGGAACTAGGATTCCAGATTCCAAAAGAATCATCATATATGGAGGCCATTCTAAGTTAGAATTCAATATATGTCATGTGTGATTGTCATTCACAGAAGCATTATCGGTATAGATGGGTGTTGCAGGGGTATATATTTATTTTGCTATATCAGCTGGCGACGGTAAATAAATAATTTCAAAATACATAACCTATCTGCTAAAGAAAGGTAGAGAGGCTTTGAAAACCTCCCAATACAGGTAACAATATGAAGACTTTACAAGTTGATAAATCTCGGCAAGGGTAAAGGTAAGAAGGGCAAGGAGTGAATATTTGTTATCTGTATTAAGGAGCATTCACACCTAATGCTAAGTCAGTGTTAAGTGAAAATCTAGGTGGCATCTTAGGTGGCACCCAATTAACATTATTGTCCAGGATATGTGTTTCCTATCCTTGCACAATACCCCAAGTTGGGTTCTTCTTTAAAATGGAATAGTAATCTTGAGTATTATAAGGTGTGCAATGGTGTGGTCTTGATGTGCATGATGGAATGTAGTAATGTGGTTCTTCTTTCTGTGCATTGAAGCGTGCAATCATGAGGTAATTGGAAAATGGTGACCTCAAATTATATCAAGTAGTGTCAAAATGCATTGAATCTTACATGGTGACACTATATGGTGATTCTTGATTTTGTCTTGTGATGGTTCTGGCAATAGTACATTTGAAGATCTCTTCATGGGTGAGAGATGGATTTAGCCCAAAACTAAAACTGAAGGAATGCTTCAAGGATTTAGCAGCTTCAAGGAGAATTAGTAAAAGGGTTGATGGTCATGGGTGGTTGTTTTACTGTGCCAGACAGGAAGTTTTGAAAGAGGGGGATCACTTCAGATGTTTTTACTGAGCTTGTTGGATGGAGGGTTTGGCATTTCCTTCTACTAAATGTTTGGGCAGCATTTCTCCAAATAGGTATATATCAGGAATCAGACATATTATTGGGTCGATCCAGAATTATGATTTGATGCAGATGCAAGGCTTGAATTCAATGTTATGCCACTGTGGGCAGCTGGAATGCACAAACTGTTTTGTGAGTTTGGATCTCAAGCAGGCTGTGAGAAACCTAGAGAGACATCCCTGTTAGAGACATGATCCAATATTGGCAAGAAGAACACAATCTCCAATAACCCATTGCTCAACTGTGCAGGTTTTTAGAGTTTAGGGTTCTCGGTGCTGCAGTGATGTGAATACTTCAAGGGGTTTGGGAGTAATTTGGATCTAAAGGCTCTATTCATGCACCATCGGATTCAGGAGCTACAACAAGCTCAGATTTCAATGATACATGAGGGAGACAATTGCCATTGGACATAGACTAAGGCTGGTAAAGATTGTGTCTGTGCATGGTAGTTGAATTCCATGAGGAGCATGGGTGGTTGTTGGTGGGCAGTATATTGATGTCTTCATTGTGCGCTGGTATGCCTGGCATCCATATGAGCAATTTATATCCTGCAATTCACAGGGAGCTCAAGAAGTTTGGTTGGAGTCAGATGATGATTTTGATGAATCTGAGGCAATATTGGATTTGATGGGCGAGTTGGAGACAAGACGAAAACACAATTAATGGAGGCAGGTAATTAGGTCAGTCAATGATCCATGTGCTGAGGTTGGTACCCAAGGGAAGGTGAGTAAAGAGACTCTCTTGGGATTCACTTGGTCACCACAGCATTATTGCAGGTTCCTGCAAACAAGGTAAGTGTAGCACCCAAAGAGTTCACAAGCTTGACATTTTTGACTTAGATGGCATGCGGCATTCATAGCAGCTTTGATAAGGATTTTTTTCAGAGCAAATAAGAGTTGTGAAAAGGTTGACATTCTCAGTTTCTTGACATCATGGCTTCTTCCAATTTCTTGAACAAGTTTCCAGTCCCCATCATCCTGAGATGTGCTGAGAAAGTATACTGCTGATCAAAATGCAGTCTTGAATGAGCAGGTGAAAGGAATGTTTCAAGTGGCTTGCACACTTAGACTTGGCTTTTCAAAGGAGGTGCAGTATTTAGTTTCTCTTCACGTTCTGTCAACCAGAGCAGCAAGTCTTGCTCTCATTCAGTTTAATGGACAAATCTAGATCATTATGCAAAGAGCCTGTACAGGCTTAGAAAAATTGTGGGTATTGTTGCTTAGAACTTTTCAAGTTCCAGCAGCTGCCACATTGCCACTTTCTTCAGCTGGACTGTAGAAGGACCTACCTTTAGCAACAAGCAGGTACTAATTTCTTGTGTTGGAATGGTTCTGAAAAAAACGTTTCCAGATCATGATTTGCTCAAAATCTTAGCATTTGTTTCTTGCCATCAAGAAATTTGGTAGGTTTAAGTTGTAGCTGATTTATAAGGTCCAGATATAGAGTCATCAGAAAATCCAGAGCCAAATGCTTTTTTGAGTCTTTTCTATTCCTGTCAAGTACTTACAAATTTTGTCATTTCTTTTGAAGGCTGGATCATGCTTTCCAAAGCCATTTGCCAAAGTGATACTACTGACCATGGATTAGATGTCTGCAAAGCATGCATTTAGAAGCATAGATGTGAGGGCTTCAGGTACATATAATCAGATTTGTTTGGGATCAAAAAAACATGAGTTATATATGTAGTTCCATATTGCACTTGTAAAAGGACCTCAAATCACCAATCCTTGAAATTCTAACTTGAGCAATTCAGAGCAACATTGATGTGTCCATCAAGATACATGATTGATGATTTGGGCAGGTAGATCATTAATTGTTTGCTAATTGGTTGTTATGAAACCAATGTGTTCAGTTCCAATTCAAGAGCACCCACTGTAGATGACGTTGTAAAAATACTTCATTGTTTTTTGTGGGCCATAGTCCTAATTATATTATTGCATGATAATATTATACAAGGTTGCATTGATTTTTGACAACTGATGAGAGTGAGAAAGTTTGTACTAGTTTATCATTTTCCAGTCTAGAGAAGGGTGTGTAGAATTTCTGCCTCAAGTACAATGCAAGAAGGAATTTGGCATGAAAGAAACAACTTTACTCTCCATATAGAACTGAGAGGTGGAGCTTGATCTGTGATTGATCATCTGATGTCCACTCTCTTGTGCATCACAATTCACATAGAAATCATACATCATTCAGCATAAGATGATATATATATATATATATATTGTAGTACTGCAACATATTCAACACATGTCTGTCAAATAATGAATTATTTTCAAGTTTTCAAATTTCATAAAAAAATAGAATATTCTTTTAGTGAAGAAGTGAAGATACAGTTTTAAACTATCAGAGCGAGATATAACAACACTTAAATATTTGGAAAGCAACAATACTATATTGGTCAGCTTGTTGATCTATATGTGTATATTTATCAAGAGGGAAATGTAAGTAATGCTGATCTATAAGTACTCTGAAATTAAAACCTGGATGAGAACAATATGTGTTCTTTCCTTCGAATTCATGTGCCTATTTACCAATGTAGTCGTTTGATTTATGCTTTTGCCATTTCACCAAAAGCACATGACATAGGAAACAAGCAAACCCGTGTTGTACCATTAAGATATCATTTGGTAGTTGTGTTGATTGTAGCTCAACAACTTGGTGTTTAGTAAATTTAAACATATCCCATTAGTGAATCCCATAATGCAATCAACTTCGATTGTGCACTAATTTAATGGAGTTTATGATCATTTTGGCAATTTCAATTAAGCAATCCACATGCAACTTTTTAAAAAATAAAAAATATATAATCATATTAAATTTTGAAGATGATACACAATTGTAAATTGGGTGGTTAAAAATGGTCCAAATATATCCTCTTGATAACTTTAGACAAGTTCCCTTCTATCCCATTGAGCCATCACCCTTGGGGTAAGACAAATCTTTTGTGGAAAAACAGACATTTCTCTATAATTTCCAAAGGGATCCAAGTCCCTTATTTCATAGAGATCTTGGTCCTATGACAAAGCAATGTTCTTTGTTTTTTTTTTTTGGGTGCCACATTTCACCAAAACGTGAAAATAAAAAATAAAAAGGGAATGTTCTGTTAAAATATTCCCCATTTTTCAGAAAAAACTTGCCAAATTCTTTAGAAAAATAATTGAAATTTCTTTTACCACGTTTCAACTCTGATTTTTGGTTTGGTAGCATTACTTTAACAAAAGAATTTATATAATGTAGACATGTTCTAGAAACCTGTCATCATTTAATGCTAAATCCCTCTTGAGATGCAAGACAACCATGTAACATCAGAAAATTGAAAAAAAAATAATCACTATAATGAAGGTGTTATTAAAAATTGAAAAAATCTCACAAAAAAATAAATAAATTGATTTTAACACAATTGCGTTTCCTTGTGTTTGGCTTTCAATCCCCATTTATGTTCTTTCTCTTTTGAGGTGTTTCGTTTTTTTTGTTCCATATATTCTTTTTCATTCTTCCATTTCTTGTCGTCTCTTAGTTTCAAATTTTTCATTTTTCATTAACACACAATCAAATATGTTGGGGGGTAGTTTTAGATGGGATTTGCATGCAACTCATTATTCCAAACATCATGCAAACAATTATTTCATTCACATAAACTAGTGCTATGAACATTATGCTCAACGATAGGCTTGTCGGAACAAATAAAACAAAGCAAGTTGACTTGATGGAATGCAACCCAAGAAGAAGAATGAGCGGCAAGACGCTAAACCCAGAGCACCAGAACCCTAAGTTTGGTCCAAAACCCAGTGAGATTAAAATCAAGGGGTGTGTCACACTGTGGCCTTGCCATTTACATTTTAAAAATATGGTAAGGCAAAAAAAAGAATTATGGAGACTCAAATATTTCACCATGCAAAAATATAATCTTCAAAACATCCTCTAGAAGAAAGCACACTCCTTTAAGATATTATAACTCTATAACTAATCTCAGGTTTCACGACAAGCCAACATATCATCTTTCAAAAATCCTCATATAAAAATAGACCTATTATCTAGGGACCAAAATCCCATAATCTAGAGGGGTTTGGTGTGAAAGGATGCCCAAAGACAAGGTGAAGACAGGGTGACTTTACGGAAAAGTCTATTATGTTTGCATGATAAGCATTTCTTTTCTAATAAACAAAACAAGCAGCACAAAAAATGTGTCAGAATCTTGTCCTCTATACTAGGAGGAGCACCTTGACTAAAATCTTTGAGAAGAATCGAGAGAAGGATAATAATGCACAAACTCCAAAACCAAAATTCTTGTGAAAAGCTCTTTGCAATTGCATTGAACATCTGTTTTTTTCCTTTTGTTCTAGGGAGAAAGCCTATGATACGCAACATGTGAGTGTCAGTGTACTGAAGTTAATTCCTCATTAAAAAAAATTTAGGACTCCCATTTCAACAATCCAATCAGCCCAAAAGTTTGCAGGTCTCTGAGTTTTTGGAGTTCAATTTCAACTAAATTTGGTGTTTTTTGAACATGGGTTCCCCACTTTTTTGGCCTTTTTATTCTTTTAATACTAAAAGTCCCCAATTTCAAGCCATCCACTTAGGTCCAAGTCAAAAACTAGTATCAAATTATAATAGATTACATCCCGACAGCAACTTTTGGTCCAATACATTTGGAGTAAATATGGGGCCACAAAATCTTATCCCCCCCCCCCCACCAAATTCGGTTCCCCCAAAATGTTAAGAATAGCCATTAAAATGGATGAACCAATCAAGTAGCTTGGTTTTTGGCAATGAAGTAGTACATAGGAAACACACACTCCCCCGCTGACATTTTTTGGTCCAATTTTGTGATGTAAAGTAGCAATCATCCACAATAAGATTTAGCCAAATTTGGATATAAACAAGATCTATCTATGAAGCAAGCAAGGTAGTTTGTTTTGTCCCACTGAAATCTCCCAATCCAAGGTGCTTCATGCTGTGCTTTTTGGTATCTTCAGAAAGCTCTTTTGATGAGTAGAGGTGCACCCACCTAGTTTGAAACTATTTGGAGTTACGGTGTGGGGGAAGTTATTTGTTTTATTGAATCATTTTCTCAATGAAAACTAAACAAAATTAAAATTGAAAACTGTATTGAGATTGCGGGGTGTTCTTGTTGTTCTTGGAAAGCCCTCAGTGAGTCACATTTAATAGAGTTTATTTCAGAATTAAGGTGTGAAAGATATTGATTTTTTGAATGGATTTTGTTACTGGAAATTCAAACAAACTACAAAAATTGCATTGGGATGGAAAAATCAGTTGAGCCCTCGATATGTTCACACCTGGTCCAACTGCACGAGCTACACTAGTAATTATAAAAGTACAAGAAAAATACTTCTTGTGCATAGAGTGAGCAGTGTTTATTTTTTAGGAATTTCTGTTGTAGCCAAAGTGGCAATCCTTCTTAGGAAGATTTAGCCAAATCTGGCTATACAAAATATAAATTGTTGGTTACAATATGAAAACCATATATATGAATCTGGTGATTTTTCACTTAAAATTTCCCCCTCATTTCTGGCAAATGAAAACCTCCACAAACACTTTTCTTCAATTTTTTTAATTTTTATTTCAATTTTTGGCTATATATCGCCATCAAGAAAAAAGGCTTTTTGGGAGTATGTCCTTTGGACTCTAAGCCAATCAATTGGATTTCCAAATCTTTTTTGAGAGCTATGGTTTGGATCAGGTATCACTTTTAATATTTCACCACAGCTTTTGTCAATAATTTACCGATTTTTATATTTTTAGTGGTGTTGAGTTTTCCCTGTTATCTAAATGTTTTGGCAAGGGCAAATCAGGTGATTTTTTTTGTGGCACAAATTCACCATTTTGCCCAAAAAAGTCCTGAGGAAACTGGTCAGGGGAACTTTTTGGAAAATTTCACAAAAATCGAGGAAAAAAGTATTGAAATCATCAAGATTTTTGGGGGATTCGGACAGATTTTTAGCTTTCTTTTTTGAAATCGCCATATTTACTAATAGGTTGGCCAAAGTGTAATAGGATTCCTAGATTTTTTTATTTTTTTATTTGTCTTGTAGCCAGATTTAGCTAAATCCTCTTGTGGGAAACCGTCATTTTTAAGCAACACGAGACACTTAATTTGTGCAGAATTTTGCACTAAAGGGAAAATCAAATAAAATTGGTAAACACATATTCCCTGTCTTGTTGGGAAAATAATCCCAAATTTTGGACAAAATCCAAAAGCGTTTGGACTCATTTCAACTTGGATTTTAGTTTGGGGGCATTTTTTTTAAATGCAGTTCTTTCATTTTGAGACTCATAAAAATGAATTTATGGGGAGAAAAAATGGCAGAAAGTCGCCATATTTCAAGGAAATGTTTTTTGAAATTGCCAGTTTTTAGACTATTGGTTTTAGCATGTCCCAAAAATATAGAAGCCTTCCAAAATAGTTATTTTACTTCCCTCTCTGACTCTTACCTACCCGTAGCCAAATTTCGCTAAGTCGTGATGTGAAGGATCACCAACCCAACTAGCGTGTAAAACGGCTGGTGACCAAACACTTAGGTGCTCAGGGTGGACCGGATCCAAGGGGAGAGTTTCTCTGGTGTCCAAACAAAAATTGAACCTCATTTATTGGTGCATCTCATGCAATAAAAATTTGTCCAAAATGAAATAGACTTGAGAAAGTTACGACCCCCAAAGTAAAGGGGGTCAAAAATTCAAGAAAAAAATCACTAAATGCTACAAAGGCTGGTTCTCAAAACACCCATAAAAATATCTTGTATGTTGCTCTGTTATTATTAGAGTTCAAAAATGATTTGTAGAAGTTCAGATGGTGCTCTTATAGCACTTTAAATCGTTTAAAATGAATAAGAATTAAGAAAGTTATGAGGTTTGAAAGTAAAAGAGGTCCAAAGAGAAATTTTTAAATCATATTTTGTAAGTTAAAAAGCTTTTTTTTTTTCCTTATTAGTTTTTCATTACTCCTTTTCTTTTGTATTTCAAAGATAATTTCTAAGGCTTGAGGTAACACTCGCATAACATCTTGAATCACTCAAAATGAAGCACATATGATGAAAATATAAATAAATGTTCGATCATGTGCAGGTGATCGGTGATGAGCTGGTTTACTCTACCTCACAAAACTGGAAAGAAAAAGGCCTGCTTCAGATATCAGGGTTTTTTTTTGGGGGAGGGTGGGTTTAAAGTGGAAAAAAATAGAATTTTTTATTTTTAGTCTAGATTCACAAAAATCGAAAAAAATGGAATTAACTAAACCACAAAATTGAAACAAAATGCACAAATAATGTGGTAAAGCCCTATTCGTAAATAGCTATTACAAATTGAACTATTAGTTCACTCAAGAGAACTAAGAAAACAAATTCAGACTACCAAATCCAGCAATTCCATTTGCCCATAACATTTTCTCAGTACACCTACACACAAGCCTATTCAACACACCCTCCTCAGTACACCTTAGTTGAATACCAAGTTCATCAGGCCTTTGCCGAGTAATTATTTAATTTGGAAGTTTCCATTTTGGACAAATTAAATAATCCAAAAGATACTTCATTTTTCCTTTTGAAAGAAATTTACTTTTGGGCAAATTTCAGCATGTTTAAAAATATTGTGTTTTTTCTTTTTGTGGAATTTGGTATTCAACTAGGGTAAGTACAATAGTACTATAAGCTAACCCTAGGGTTAAAAAAGCTTCTCAGTTTCTAGAACTTTGTTCACGCGAGGGTTTGTTTCTTCCCGGAATTGCTGTTGCTGCTTCGTGCAGCGCTTTCGCAGAGTGCAGGTGTACTTCTCCTGACGGTGTAGAACGAGAGGTTCAAGCCATGCGGAGGAGGAGGACTGTTGCATAAGGACAAGGAACGGCAGTCTCTTGAACCTGTTGTGTTGAGAATGAAGAACTTGAAGATGGAGGTGGATCTGCTGCAGTAAGGGGAAAGAAGCAAGCGGTTGCAGCATCGTCAGTAGCACAATATAGTTGCGGTATTGTCTCGGACGAGAACCTTCTTCTTTTTTTGCGTTGAATGAGAGGGTTGAAGAAGTGAGAAGGAAGAGGATATGAAAGACGAGAAGAAAATGCAGCCTAAGGAGCAGCACCGCGTGGCGGTATTGTCGGACGAGAACTTGTCGCGTATCTTTGAGTTTGTCAACAATCCGCAAGATCGTGCGGCGATGTCGCTTGTGTGTCGGCAGTGGCGGCGAGTGGACGGCATGACCAGGAAAGATGTTACCATCGCTAATATGTATGCCATAGCGCCTGCCGCGCTCAGCAGGAGATTCAAGCGCCTGGAATGTATCATGTTGAAAGGCAAGCCGCGGGCCGCAGAGTACGATCTTCTTTTGCAAGATTGGGGAGGTTATGCGGAGCCTTGGCTGAAGGAGTTCGCAAGCGCATATGCGTGTTTGAAGACTCTTCATCTAAGACGGGCGGAGGTTCGAGATGCTGATCTTCACTTGCTGGCTTCAGCTCCTTTCCACGCCTCGCTGCAAGTCCTGCATCTACACAAGTGTTCCGGCTTCACAACACGGGGTCTCCTTCCCATCTCTCGCTTCTGCAGGTCAGTCAGTATTTGAGAAAACTTTCGTGAACTTTTAGCAAGCTTGGTTGAGATTCTAGCAAGCTCATTGTCTCTGTCTCTGTCTGTCTGTGTGAGAAATGAGAGTCTGTGACATTTATGCCATGGTTAGCATTCTGATGATTATTGCAAGCTTAGTACCCTCAAGGAAGGACCTGGAAACACAGATTGTTTATAGTGATTGTTCGAGGGAACCATTTCTTGCAAAGAAAAACAGTCATTGAACGATTTAGCTGAAGATGCCTTTTGAAGGCAGTAGTACTTTGGAGGAGAATATGAAGCCTGATAGTAGAACACAAGCTTTCGTATGTATTGATGAAACTGAGAAGCTGGATCTGAAGCTGCAAAACCATGTTCATTTGTTGACTGATTATTACAGCCAGCCTCTGATTCATTGTAAGCTTCTAAAAGAATGGAATGTGCTCTCTATAAATGGCATGCCTCATCTAAAGAGTGTTGTGTTAGTTTAATGTGTGTTTGTACATGTGTGTGTGTGTGTGTGTGTGCAGGTCTTTGAAGGTGCTAAGTCTAGAGGAAAGTACTGTAATTGATGAAGGTGGGGATTGGTTACATGATTTGGCTCGGAACAACTCAACTCTAGAAGTACTCGATTTTGCAGTGTTGGGTTTGGAGACGGTGTCAATTGATGATTTGGCACTCCTGGTTGAAAGATGCAAGTCACTGGTGTCTCTTAAAGTTGGTGAAATTGACATGTCAGATCTTGCTCAAGTTTTGAACAAGGCACCCTTCCTCAAGGAGCTTGGGACAGGGTCTTGCAGTGAACTTGGGGAGGAAAAGAACTGTATGCCTGTATCAATTAACTTGTCACAGCACTTGACATCACTCTCAGGTCTCTGGGCCATGCCTGACAGTGGGTTGCAAATCCTTCAACCTGTGGCTGCAAATCTGAAGAAACTTGACCTAAAGTTCACTCTTTTGAGTGGTAGAGGCTATTGCGAGCTTCTGAGTCTTTGCTTTGCATTGGAAGATTTGCAGGTGTGTACGCACCCCTGATGTTAAAATCTTAATTGACTAAAACTCTGCTGCATGTACATCTGTTGTGGGTCTGGAACACTTCTTTGTGAAGTCTGGTTTCCCTAAGCAGCACATACTGACAAGTACAGAGCTTTTGATTGTCCTTAAAAAATTTAGTTGTACATATTCCCAGCCATAGTTGAGTAACCGTTTCACTGACCTTTGTGTTCCTCCTTCATGTTGCCTTGCCTGAGCCCCTGCTGATGGCTTTCATGGGAATTGGCTGCCATGCCAGTGGACAGTGTCTGGTCCTTCCCAGCCGCTTGGATTCCAATTGCTGGATACTTTTATGTATAGACTGCTTGCGGCCCTTAGGGATATTGCAAGACTAAGTATTTGAGGATTTGTATTAGTGAGTCTCACCTTGGCTTTTGTTTCTTTGAGGCAGGTACGGAATGTGCTAGGGGATGAGGGTTTGCAAGTGCTGGGCAGGACATGCAAAAAGTTGACACGCTTGCGAGTGGAGTATGATGATGCGGGCTATATATCACACAGTGGTGTGGTCGCTATTGCACAAGGTTGTACAGAGTTGCATTATCTAACCTTGTATGTCTCTGACATCACCAATGCTGCACTTGCTATGGTGGGGCAGGGCTGTGTGCATCTCACAGATTGCCGTATTGTGCTTGGAACACGGGTCAAGAATGTTGCAGATTTGCCCCTCGATGATGGTGTGAAGTTATTACTGAAGGGCTGTGTAAACCTAACTCGATTTTGCATCTACCTGAGACAGAAGGGACTGACAGACCAGGGATTGGCTCACATAGGAGAGTACGGACACAAGCTCAAGTGGCTGATGCTAGGTAGCGCAGGGGAGAGTGATGTGGGACTTGCCAGTCTCGCTCTTGGATGCCAACAGCTGGAACGCCTGGAAGTACGAGACTGTCCATTTGGGGAAGCAGGCTTTGCCACTGCAGTGGTGGCAATGACTTCTTTGAAGTATCTGTGGGTGCAAGGCGAACGAGTCAGTGAATCAGGGGGCCACCTTCTTGCCCTGTCTCGTCCATGTCTGCACATTGAGGTGTCCCCTGCAGTCTCTGGACTACCTGGGCAGCTCTTCGCATACTATGCATTAACAGACCTACGCACTGATGGTCCTCCAGAGCTGAAGGTGCTTGTCTCAAACCTAAATGACTGTGAATAGCACATAATTCCCTGTATATTAAAACATTTTCCACTTTCTGGCTGAATCACACAGGGATATGTGCTCTGACAAATGTCTACTCTGAGACTGTCTTGCAGTTGGTTGCACTGCGCAGACTCGGAGGTCAGTGCTGAACATCCTTCTGAAGGAGCACTGTAACTTATAGAAACAAGAAGTAAAACTGGTCATACAAAATGCTTTCACAAAGTGAAGACTGACAAGTTTGGCTCAATTATCCCAACAAACTACAGCAAGTTCTCATTCAAGCTGTAGTGCAGCCATATGTAACTCAGATGAGATGGCTGGAACATGACTGTTTGTCGAAGTCTGTTGACAAATAGCAGAAAGTGCAGCAGTTCTTGGTAGTCAACCTGTCCTTATATCAACTGAGGGCTGTTTGTTCTCTTGAAAGAAGTTGCATTCCCCATTTGTTGAAAGACATCTTTTTCCCTACTGTCTGGAGTGTGTAGAGTGCAAAAGGCTTAACAAAGACACAAGATAGGGACTTTTCTGCATAACTGGATCTCCTTGGTTGCTGAGAAGTTGGGTATGCCTGATGTAAGTACTACTAGTGAACTTTGGGCTCTCCACTTTTGAGGAGGCCATTTCCAATGACATTATCCAGAGCTTGAGCTTCACAAATTTTTGTGCGATGGAAATGGATGGGGATGGATCCTGACATCATCTTTGCTGCAGGGAATCCTGATACCATCATAGCTGAGGTTTGACTTCTGACATGCAGAGGAGGATGAAATGTCCAACTGTTGTGTGTTGCAGCTGAAAGGCTTTGAAATGTGCTTATTTCAGTCAGCGGCCCCTCCTTTGCAGACTGTTGACCTTGGGTAAGTAACCTATATGAACCTTCTGCACATTTGTTATTCCTTTGTCTGAGAGTTATTTATTGTCTTTTCCTGATGTTATTAGAGCTACTGAAAATAGAAAGATAGAAATGGAGTTTTAAGGTTTAACAATAATTTCCAAAACGCGATTATCATTTTCACACAATTTTCCTTAGCTAGGAATGGGTGATCTGGTCTTAATGTATGAATGTTCACTAGTGGGCAATAGGTATATGCTTTCTTTATATAAAAGGCAAATCAAGAAATTATTTTGTTTTTACAATGTCTTATCTCAAAAAAAGGTTTTAATTGTTGTGGCACATGCAATGAAAAGTTTAAAACTTTATGAAATTGGGGAAAGTAAAAATTATTGTGAAAGTGAAAGCATGAAATTATTAACAAATCTACCTAACTTGAATAAAGGTGGTGTTAATGAATGAAGGATGTTAAAACAATCTGGTTATGGCTTTTCAAGGGTGAAAATATTGTCATAATTAATCCCCTTTGAAGTCCCTTGGGAGACGACATTAACAAATGTTGTTTACTTCAACATGACCTAACATACCCATTTTCATGCTTTGATCCAAGTCAAAATGTGGCAAAATCAATTTGATCTGTTTTCTAAACTTGGGAAATTTCTCCCATAAAAACCAGGGAATATGCAACCAATTGTTTTCTAGTTCTTAACAGTTTTTATGCGAAATTTTACCCCAAAAACAGGGCTGGTTAGGACTCAATTGTTTTAGCTTTGATTATAGTTTAGGGCTTCAATCTTGGTTTCTTGGCTTAGCTATTCATTATGGTGTTACAAGGGGAGGTGTGGGTTTCAAAATTTTCAACAGAAATGGTGAGGGGGGGAAACAATTGAATCATTGAGAAGTAGTTGGGTGCACATGGTGTTTTGGAGAGACTACCTAGTATAAGTTCCAGTTATTTCAAAGAAAAAACAAGGGTCAAGTCCTATTGTGTGAAGTGTCTCCAAACTTAGAGCCATTACCTGATTGCAAATTGGTTGCAATAGTACCAAGTTTTCAATTTTGATACCAACTTACCATCAACGCTCATAAGTATCAAACTCATGTCATCACATACAAAGTACACATCTCACTTGAGAAAGTTTAAACAAATATTTTTCACAAAAAAACTGAGTTTCAAATTTCTACATGAAGTAAGAAAATATGTCCATAGGGTCAGAGTGGACATTTCAATAAATGCCAATCCAGAAAGCATTTAGAATGCATCTAGAATGCATATAGATTTTCAGCATTCAAGCTATTTTGTGCATCAACAATTTGTGCAGTCTTCACTAGGTCTCAATTTGTGTGTGCAATTCTCAGCTGACTTTCTGTTACAGTTCTGGAAGCAACAGGAAGAATCAGTTAGACTGTCAGCTATCACTGAAAGGAAATAAAAGAGACATGAACGAGGAAGACCATGTGCAGCAGGAAAAGACTGAATACAAATCAAATTATCAACTTTTGTTCTGAAGGATATCTGAGACTCAACCTCACAAGGTCTCCTGAGAGTTTACATATTCAAACCTGTCAACAACATTTGGATTTGAAAGAGTGGCTCTTAAAAGGGTGTTGTGATGCTGTTCAACATGCAACCAGTCACCCAACACTTTGTTATTGAAATTGAGAAACCCTAAAACCTTCATACCCATAATCCCAAATTGCTAAAATTGTGAGAAAATCGAGCACCATTGAATGCTGAAGAGGAGGTATCCTGCTGGGAACAACACATGAGGAAGAAGAAGAAGAAGAAGAAGGATGTGATCATGAAAAGGCTGACACTTTGTGTGGGGGATCACTTCCCAGTAGCTTGTCACCTGCCTTTCACCCCTGAGAGCCTAGTACGTCAAGGCCATGAACAATGTTTTCCCACTCCTCTCATTACACGTCCTCAGTTTTGGTCAACTTCAAAGGCGTCAGTTCTCGGCCTTCCCAAATGGCATGCCATCTCTCTGCCTTCAATGCCTCTAGCTCTGCTTTCTCTGCTGCTTCAAACTCCACCTGTTTGAAAAAACACCAGAAACAAAACGTCCAACCATCACATTGAAATCCAATTTTGTTTCAATATTTTTTTAATCCAGCAACAACTTTCTCTCACCCAGATGAGCAAATGTGTGGAGGGCATGATAATCATCATCATCATCAGCATTGCATTCACCCACAGCTCAGTTGGAATCCATAGAAGCTGAAGATAGATTGTCAAGGAAAAGAACAAAACAAAGCAGCAAGCTCATTGGGAACAATCTTCAGCCATTCCAGACTTAGATGGGTGATGGCTTTTGTCAATCATTTTGCAGCTGGTGCAGTATTATCCTCTACCTCAACTATGTCACAAGCTTGGTCCTGGAAGCTCCATGAGTTCCAATTGCTGCCAAGCAAACTTGCAAGCTGGTGGAGGATCAAAACTGTTTATCCTGTTGATCCAAGAAAACATAATCCATCACCATCACCATTACCATCACTCAATTCTTCTTTGTAACCAGATTAGGACTGACCATCATCATCATCATCATATAGTAGATACCTTTTGACTCAAAAATGAAGTGAAACAGGAAGTGCAATTGTGTAGCAACAACTAAGGGAAAGAGGAGAAAACAGAGAATGCAGAAGAACTTAAACCCCCTTTGACGGAAAAGAAAGATTGCAGATCTTAAAACCCGGTGAGAGGAGGAACAGAATGAATGCAGCAGAGATTCGTAAAACACTTTCGGAGGAAGAAAGAGGATTGCAGATCTAAAATCCTGAGGAGGAAACAGAATGCAGCAGAGTGAGATTGAAGATCTTATAACCCTTGAGGAGGAACAGAATGCCGTGGATGTACAGATTCCTTTGAAGGAAGGAGAGACAATCGAAGATCTTAAAACTCCTGAGGAGGAAACTGAATGCCACAGACCCTCAAAACTTCTCTGAAGGAGGAACAGAGAGCGAGCGGGATTGAAGATCTTAAAACCTTAAGAAGGAACAAACACGGAGAGGGATTGAAAATCTCAGAATTCTGACGAGGAAAAGAATGCAGCAGCGGATGAATGCAGTGGGAAATTCCTTTGGAGGAAGAGTCTAAAAACAACCCCGTGAAGAAGATGAAGAAGCTCGTTAAACCCTTACTCGAAGGGTATGATTTTGGCCTCAGGATGGCGTGCATAGTACGACTCCACCAGTCGATCCTCAGGTAACTTGATGTTGGGTGCTCTATAACATCGTGTCTTCTTCGGCTGTGGAGGTACTCTGTTTCTCAAGGAAAAAAAACGAAAGCCTGCCTCTCAACAATCCTCTCACAACAACAGAAATTGTGAGAAAAAAACGCAACATCAGCAACTGCAGCAGAGAGAAGCTGTTCGATCAGGTACCTGATGACAGCGTCCAGCCCTAGGGGATCTAGCCATAATGCCGCCTTTCATAAGCTTCCGCGTCTTGGGCAGATCTCCTTTCATGAACGACATCTTTGCTATCTCGGGGAAGAAGCAGCTTTGCGATCTCGGCTGCCAATCCATTCATGCCAAGGAGTTGTCTTGCAGCATTGAAGGCACTGAGTTTTGCACCAACAAAACCATTAGCAATGATGTTGTTGTCGTTGTTCCGGCCACATTTCTATTAAAAATTTCTTTGGGCAATTCTGGACAAAGGTTTTGTGTCTACCCTGTTGTTGCTGCTCGGAACATGTGAATTCTAATGAGTTGCTTTTGTACTCAGCTGTCAATGGGACCTTGAAGGTGTAACCATATTTTGCAGAAGGATGAGCATTCTGTGATGATGATGATGATGATGGAGCCGATCATCTTTTGCCGATGGAAGGAAAGTTCAAGATAAAGAAGCACATGTTTCCGGCAGCAGAGTGTGGACAAAAGAGGTATGCGTCCAATGAGTAAAACCCCTCCCTGGACTAAGAAATCTTAAAGTAGCCAGTGTATGATGTCTCAGAGATGAGTTTTGGTTGTTGTAGCAGTCTTTGCATTGCGCTGTAATCTTTTACTCTTAGTACATTATGATCACCACCACTAGACTCTGGAAACCACGTGTTCCTGCACCGAGCTCTGCAAGGGTTGTGTGAGATTCTCTTTCCATCACCCGAGGGCAACTCCATCTCTTTTGTAAGAATACATTTGTATTACAGGTTTTGGCTCCGTAAGTGTCCAGGGGCGTGTACATGATTGTGTAACCTCTAGATTTATGATATGGACCCATTGCTGGTCACAGAATTTCATGTGCAGATCCATCCAGTGGGAGTTAGAGATGGTTTATCAGTGGTCACAGACTTGGCTGGCCACAACGTGACAGTAGTAGTGATGGCTGTTGGTATTGTTTCTCATCACCCTTCAATCACAAGAGAGTTTTCAAGCATCTTTTTGTTGTGCTGTAATGGAGCATTGATCCAACTTGAAAAGACATTTTCACTTAGGCTTTTGTTCTTGCTAATGACTAGCTGAACCACTATAATGAATTGGTTACCAATATGTGGTATTTGTACTGATGGTATCACAGGTTGTTCTAGGATTGAATGGACATACCCGGTTACATAATCTGTATAATTCCTAAAAATCAAAGGATCAAATCTTTTTGCTCCAATAAGATATGTTGGATACAAATTAAAATCTAAAAGAATATAAAGGACTATGACATTATACCACATATGGCATGTAGATGTAAGTATTGGTTCTACCTAATATAAATATTGTAACATGTGGTGGTCAAGCTGGCTAATAATTAATAAATATTAGAATATGACCAATACTAGGATTCATGACTTGATTTTCTTACTCAGATTTACATTAGGTAATACTATTGTAATAGTTGGAATGATAGGTTGATGAACATTCATCACTTTCTCTCTCAACAATTTTTTTAATCTATCATCAACAAAGAGGCAACAATTAAATTGATGTCCCACTTGTTAACAATAAGAACAAGTTACAATTACAACACCTTGGTTTCCTTTTGGAACTAATGCATAATGTGGAATTTATGGTCTTTCACTTTGACAAGGCACTAATCTAGTTGTCCAAGTGGTAGGTTGACATGTTGGTTTATGTCAAACAATCGTTAATGTTGCTCAAAGTTCAATATGTTCCAAATGTGATATGGAAATTGATTGCTTTGAAGGTCTTCAATCAATGTGACAAAGTTGTTCCAACATATTGATAAGTTGGATTCATTCCATTTCTGAATCAATGGTTACCAAACTAATGTTGGGATTTGGTGGTTAATTTTGCAAACCATTATAAATTGTTGTTGGTGTAGGTACACATGCTCTAGATTTGAAATAACCAAGGGTTACAAATTGCCATTTTTGTTGTGTGGAGACAATTTCATCAAACTATTGTGTAGATTCATGATTGCCACCATTGTGAGCACTCATTGCCCATGGTTGGGTATCATTTGGTGAGTGGGCGAGTGTAAGGTTGAGACCCTCTACACAACCAGTTCAACTACAATTTAATGTTGTTCATTGGCTTCTACCCTCTATGTTACATTCATGTTTGGTGCATTTATTAGTTCATTTCCCACATGTTGCATTTGTTGTTCATCTTGCATTTGTGCAAGTTTTGACACATGTTGATTTGTAACTTGATCCAAATATTTTTTAAAAATTGTAGTGACTATTTTTGACATCTCTTGAAATCAATAAGTTTTTAAAAAGCCTTTGCATTTTTTCTGAACTTAAAATCAAATCAACTCTTCCCAATGGTCAAAAATTTGAAAATATATATTTTACAAATTGAACACTTAATTTGCTTCAAAAACTTTACACTAATTTCAACCTATTTCATAATGCTTTCAAAATGAATCAAGAAACAATAAAATTATCTTTAAAATTGCACAACTAAATAAAAAAGTGATACAAACCAAAATTCAAAAACATTTATACTTTTCAATTCTAATCTATTAGTTGATGAATATAACCAAAAAATTTGAGATGAATGCTTTGAACTTAAATCCACTATGTGGTTGCCAAATGTTAACGACTTTTCTATATTCCCATCAAGTTTATTGAATTTTCCTATTTTTGTAACAAGTTAAAAAAACAACAATACATATATTCAAAATGGAAATCCCAAATCCTATGTACAATTTTAAGAAAATGTACTCATATTGCTAAACTTCTTAGAAAACAAGACTACAAAAAAAAAATGTTTCATTCTCTTTTGCAAGTTTGTAATAAGAATTTTAAAAAAACAAAAATTCAATGTCCAATTTGCATTCCTTTCCTCCTATTTATACACAAAACAATTCAAAATTTGAACAACTTGAATAGACCATTTAAAAAATCATTAGCTAGTATAGACATTAACAATCCAAAAAGAAAATTTGAAAATATGCACATTCTAAGTACTTGTTCATTAAACTACTTATTTTGTCAACCACTAGTTTTACAAACTACCAATTCAACCTATATCGTAACCTATTTTATTGTTACCTATCATTTTTTGTAATTACAGGTTAAGTTTTGTCAAAGGTTAAATCATTTATTAAATCACTTGTTATGTTAAGTCACATGCGACAAAATTTTAAGTAACAATCATCCACCAAAGACATAACTCATGGTTGTTATTGTTTGGAACCAACATGGTTTGACTTGTCTATTGGATATTTTAATGTTCAAGAATTGAATTATTAATTTGATTATTCAACCATTCAATAGGCTGTTATAACATGTTTTAAATTTCCAAATTGAAAATGCAACCATTCTGTTAAATATCTATCAATTAAGATCTTTCCAATGTTTAAATAAAACCAAGTTAAACAAGGTTTGATCCGACGAACTTTGTTCCAAATTTTTAGAGCAATCTAAGACTTCCAATTCTAAAAATGGGAATCCACATGAGAATGTTCAATCTCATCTTCTTGCATTTTCTCACACATGTCAAAATGCGTTTAAATCCAAGAACATTGTCCAAACCCACGTTTCTTGTCATGTGTTAGCTTGGGCCCAAGCCTAGGGTTGAAGTTGCACAACAAAAACAACCCTTACTTTATTTATGAAAAAAATAACCATATATAAATATTGAAAAAATAAGGGAAATAATTATGTTGAAAACTAATAAAAATAAATAATGAGACAACAAAAGGAGTTAGTGCAACTGGATGCAAACACCTTAAAAGGGGGTTACACTTGACCACTCAATTGACCATTTTTTTAAAAATCAGTTCACTTATTAACATGGTGTGGTACACTATGTTTGGTTATATAACAAGGTGGACAAGAATTTCATGATTTTTATAGTCACCAAAAATATTCATGACACAAAAATATATAACATTATATTAATATGTAGAGGTGTGAATAATTATTATGTCATTTTCAATACATTTCAAATCATTCAAAAATGAGAAAAATAACGAAAACACTATTTACATTGCTTTTGTAGTGCTTGTGAATATCTAATGCTTGTAAGATTCATTCCAAAATCTTCCACATGTTTTCATAACATATTTAAAATATTGTCATGGACATTATAGACACATTAAAAGCTTGTGACATTAATAGAATTTTTGACATCAAAGCATGAGATACCGAACATTGATTACACTTGTGATTTTTTTTAATGTGGATGCACCCAATTGTCTTTTGATCCCTCCATAAAATCACAAAACAAAATTCAGGCAAGTTAATTTGGGTTCTTCTTGCTTGATTTTCATTAAGCAAAGAGAAGGGCTAAAGTGAACAATGATATATGGAGGAATTTCACCCAAAAATAAAATAAAATTAAATTAAATTAAATACCATTCCATTTACATTATGTACCACTTCATTTGCTAAATTTAAGGTATGGTTTCATTTCAACAATTTGAACATGTTGAAGACCTTTATGATGCAACCTATATTTTTGTAGTTTAATATCTGACACAAAAGTCATGATGATTGTCTAAAACCTCAAACTCGAATTTGAAGGATTTATTTTTGTGTTTAATTTGACATGTGGAAACCATGTTGAAATCCTTATTGAAAAAATTATTGGCACTTTCAAAGAAAGTTTGAATTACCATTATTAGGAACATTCTCTTTTTTCTTCTTCTTTTTTCTGGGTTAAAGTTGCTGTTGTACTTAGGGTACACAAAAAGCTCTTCAAAACTAGGAGCTTGTTTATTTCCCAATACAATGTGGGGAGACGGCCTCTCTCACCTTTCCCCCAAATAGTTGAAAATGGGATATGTTGAATATAAAGGGATTGGTGATATTTTGGTGTATATTGAAAGAAAGGGAAAGTCGAAGCACCTTTTGGAGTAGGAGCACAACAAGCCACCAAAGTGGCTTATTGGAGAAGTGTTAAAAAGAGTATTGTGAGGGCCCAAGCGACTAAAATGGCTTATTAGAGAAAGATGAACGAGAGTGATTGTGAGGGCCCAAGCCACTTTTAGTCCCTCCATCAACAATTCTAGATGGGTTTGGATTTTGTATGGACACCCTTTGTTGAAGTGGACCAGCCTGAAAGAAAGGTAGTTTGTTTTGTTTTGTAGTTATGAGATCTACTGAACTCGGATGCTTCGGATCGTGTTCTTCTTGGCGTCTTTGAAAAGCTCTAGATGAGGAGGGAGGGGTGCATGGGCTTTGGTTCCACGATGTTTGGACGTGTGGTGCAAAAGTTTCTTGAATATTGAATGATTTTTTCACTGAAAATTAAATTGTAGCTGAAAATTTGAGAGGAATTGGAATGTGCCTTGGGTGTTGTTGGAAAAGATCTGGATAAGCAAGATTTTAATGGAATTTATTTGGTAAGATTTGGATTCAGAATGTGGGAGATATTGATTTGCAATGGATTTCTGCTGCTGAAAACCCAAATAAATTCCAAAAAACCAGGTTTTGGAAGGAAAAAATCAGTTGAGGACAACGTGGTAACACTTGGGTTTGGGCCAAGGGCACGGGCCACACTAGTTGGAATGAATGTAAGTTACCAACATACACCACGGGAAGGACTAGCCAGCAATGAGAGACCATTGACCAATTGTATAGACTACGTCTACTGAGACTTCTTCATTCGCCTAAACAGGCGCCCCATTATCTTGCCTTCTTGAAAGATGCCATGTGAAAAAAGAACAACAAAGCTTTGTCTGTGTTGCCCCAACTTCTGAGGAACCCAAACTGAAACAATTTTTTAAAATTCTAAAAGAAGAAGGGCTACTGAAACAAACTAAACCCAAGCAATTGCAGAAGGAGATTCCCAAAGATTTACATTTGAGTTTTGTTAAGAGATATAGATAGCATGGGTTTGAGTATAGAGGAATAGCGGGTTTTTTTTATGTGTCCATCCAGACTCTTCACTTCATGCCAAGCAAAGCGAAAGTGTACTTAAAGACACAAAGAACCTGACAAAGCTTTAGCTTCTTTTCATAATTTGTTATGTGAAAAGAATGAGTAGGATGGGGAACTTTGTTATTGAACAAAAAGGTGCTTCACATGGATCCTTGTCAACATTATCATTTCATGCTGCCTCAAAGCTAAGTCAAGGTCAAAGCACTTCGACTCGGAGATCTTTATTTATTTTGGTTGTGAATTTTTGCTACTTTGTGAAAATGTTTTTGGATTTTAAAAAAAATGTTTTTTTTTTTTTTTCAATGTAAAATGTGTTTTTAAATGATTCATATGGATTCCAATCTTAGAAAACCAAGTTGAGATCAAGGCACTTACGTGGATTCAATGATTCTTTTTGTCATGAATTTTTGCTATTTTGTGAGGAACTTGGAAATTCTTAGTTTATAAAAGTGTAAAATGTGTTTTTGGTGCCTTGTGTATTCTAGTAAACCTTATCTTTCACTAAGTTGAGATCAAGCCACTTGGACTTTATGAAATGTTGTGGTGAAATTTTGCTAATTTGTGAAAGCTCTTGGGGAAAAAACATTGGAAAACATTTTTTCTCTGTGTAAAACATCTTTCATTCAAAAAATAATTGCCACTTTCACAAAATAAAATAAAATGGGAGAAAACTAACTTTACTTGTACTTGACAAAACAATTAATAGTTTCAATCAAAAGCATCCTCTATATTTGGTCAAATTTGGCAGAAGATTAAAGGACTTGACCATATGCCTTTCTATTTGTGCAGGGTATAGGCATGATAATACTTAGGAACTGCCATGTTAGAGAGGACAAACCTTTGAGATGGTTACAAAAATAATTGGAATTGTTTGTAGAAAATGTATTTTTCCCCTTGTGCACATTGGGACATATAATTGTTTTACCCATGCATAATTAGAAGACACAAAAATATGACAATGTAGTGGAATCTTTTTATTTTGAAATTGATGTTGTTGGATGTCAAAGAGTGTTGAGGAAGAAAGGTATTACAAAAGCTTACAAATTTGTCTTCAAATGCAACACTAACTATCAGCAAATGATATCAAAGGAAATGCTCAACAACTCCAAGGAAAAAATGACCAAACCATGGAACACAATCACTTTGTGGCGACCATTTTTTTTTTCTCTCTTTTTAGCCCTATAGTTTGGAAGGGATCAACACAAACTCTCAACTTTGCACTTCCCTCACATATGAAAGGCAAGGCTTCAACACAACTAGTCCACAATGAAATACCCACCGAGTATCATAGAAATGAGAAAGATGCACATGTACAGGTAGCCAGTAACAAACTACCCAACGGATATCACATAAATGACATGAAGCAATGCAAGGTTTAGGGTTTAGGGTTTATACCGCCCCCCCCCCCCCCCCCCCCATGGAATTTCATGGCTTGTCAATACCATTAGCTTCTCTTCAATGGAAAGTAGGCCTAAACAAAAGTGCTAACACCTAGTTTCATTGGATTCATATCTCTAATTAGCACTTTCCAAAAGGTATAAAACTCCATCTGGCTGCATATTATAAGCCAAGGTCCTTTTGATATTGGGTGTACACCTATAAGTAACAAAAGCAATGAGACATCCCTCATGGGTTGTTTTTACACAATTTTTTTTTGTTTTTATGTCCCATGTCTCCAAGTCCAAAATAACCAATGAAAGGCAATGGAACATGTCCCAAAACTAATCATTTACAATTTGGATATGTCCACAAACACAACAATTTTTTTATGACAAGTCCAAAAACTCAAATTAATTTTTATCGTCCATCAATGACAAGAATAATACTTACCAATATAATACCATATCTCCAACATTGATTTGGCACCATATTACCAGATAATCTATTAAAAATGGTGTTTGGTTATCATCAAGTTTGAAAGGAGGCATGTTCTTTTTTATTAGAGTTCACCTTTCACCTATTGAAATCATGAGTAACATAGGAGTTGAGATGCACATGAGCTTGAATGCACAAAAGTTAAGGTGCACATGAGTAATGAGATGCATGAGGTATAAGGTGCATACTACATAGCATCACAATTCTAGAGGGACTTTGACAAGTTTGAACCTTTGACTACTATTATACTTGTGAGAATCTTGAAAGCTTGTTATAAAAACTAGGTTGGCAATAATTAGGAACACAAAAAAGGAAGGGACATGCACTAATCATGTTGCATAACCCATGAACAACCAGTAAAAATGGGTTTTCAAATGTGAAGTTGTATGTGCATAGTTGATGGGTTGTTGTGCAACATATTTCAATTATTGGCCTCCATTTTAAATTGAAAATTTTATATAAATGTGTTATGCGTGGATGTTGTCTTACTTCAATTTAGTGTTTTAAGACATAAAAAAGATGTTTGACAACTCGGTATTGTTATGATGTTCCAAACGTCCACCTCTTTTCAGCATATTAAAACAATTCTTGTTCAACAACCAATTGTAAAACTTGCTTTAAACCATTTAGATCCTAGGGAAGAGGAAGAATTTGTTAATGCAAACACCATAGAAAAGACATGATAATTATCAAGTAGTTGTGTACCAATTGTGATTTATTTGGATAAAATGCCTAGTGTTTTGTAAACATGTCATTATATATTTCTAGACATCTTGAAACCAATATTTTTCAATCAAGCACCTTCCAAAGTCTTGGATGTTTTTTGAGCACAAGTCCCAAAAGATGTTTTTTTAAAACAACATTGATCCTTTGTTTTGGGGGAATTGTCTTATACTTGTTTTGTTTGAGTTGTTTAATGTTAGTAAGGATTTTCAATTCACTCAAGCCCTCTTTACCCTAGGATCGAAGATTCATGAACCATGAAATTTAAAAATTATCAAATTCATTCCAATGGTCATTCCATCAAATTTTCAAAAGGGATTTTGAATGAACTACGATTATCAAATATATTACATAGTCAAAATAGAATTTTGTTGTGGGACCTTGATAGTAACATGAAAAATTAACAAGCCATTTTAGTTGTTATAAAAAATCACAGAGGTGCGAAGCTCTACCAAAGTGACCTACGACCTATTTTTTTAAAAAATGAACCTAAATATTGTGAAGGTTTAGTGTAAAAAAACATCAATTTGTACTTTGCCTTTTTTTGTTGGCTCTACCCATAGGATGATAATAAATGGAGATTGGAATAGGATTTGGGTATCAAATTTTGGTTCAAACTTGACCCAATCTTTGAATGACATTTAGAATATTATGGATGCATATGATGTTAACAAATAGGAGATCTACTCAAGTGCAAACATAAAACTTTATTGAAAGGAAACTATAACATGATGCTCACAACACAAAACATAACATCTAGAACTCCTCAAGGTTCTTGTCACATGAAATACACAAACTTGTGTAATGAAGAAAAGAAAAACAAACATCAACACCAAGGTATTTAACTACAAGACCAAATCACAAACAACCAAACTAATATAAATAAAGAAAGAGATTAACCTTGTGAAAGTAACCTAGTTACTTTCCTACTCCAGTAACTAATGGAACCTAACTAGTTGAGCTTGAATTCTCAACATATGGTGGATGGGCATGTTCCATAGGTGATTCAACCTTGTGAAAGTAACCTAGTTACTTTCCTACTCCAGTAACTAATGGAACCTAACTAGTTGAGCTTGAATTCTCAACATATGGTGGATGGGCATGTTCCATAGGTGCATATATCTAGATGAAAAGTTTTAGATCTAAGATGGAAAGGTTTTTAGTTTGAAGTTTGAACCTACTGAAAAAGGTAAAATCATTACATGATGAACTACTTGTTTAAGCCTTTTCAATTCATTTGGCTATTTTTTGTATTACTGTTTTTCTCTTTGAACCTTGCCATGAATGTTTATAAAGTCAAATCACAATCAAATGAACCAACAATGACAAAGACCCCAGGATTGTAAAAACATTTATGGTCATTTTAATTTTTCCATAAAAAAATGTTTTGAATGAAATCTTTTGCAACATATTATTAAAACTATTTATAGTTTCCTCAATACATCACATGTTTTGTGTTCATATTTATTGAATGTCTATGAATTTTTTAGTTTCTTGCATCATAAACTACAATTTTGTTTTGAACGTCATGTACATTACACTTCATTTACATGTGGTAATTTTTTTGAAATTCTAAAATTTTGAAACATAATTTGAATTTATAAAAATTTCAAATTTCACAAGGGTACAATCACAATCAAATGAGTCAATGGTGGCAAATGACTCAACCACAAACAAGCCCTTTGTGCACATTTTGACTTTTTCATGGACATGATTTTTTGAAGGACTTTATTTAGAATATGTTTTTAAAAATATTTATAATATCCCCCAATAAATTACATGATATGTGTTAAATTTTTTTGAATAAATATGAATTTTTTAAAAGTGTACAAATTCTACCAAATTTTACATTTAAAAAAAATCATTATAATTTTAAATCATGTTAAAATATGATAACTATTTTAAGATTTAGTTTTTTGTATCATAAGCCATAATTTTATTCATATGTCATGCACATTATGACCCATTTACATTCAACAAATGATTTTTGAAATTTGAACATTTTGAAATTATATTTTGAATTTCTACAAATTTCAAGTATCACAATTTTTAATTATGAATGTTTCTTTAGTGTGGTAATAAGTTACTATCATTTCAAAAAAAATCCATTACATTTATTTTATTAAAAAAGGACCTTTATTTTAATCCTTTACAAAGTTGATTACTTTAAAATAATTATTGTTCAAGTTCAAACATCTTTTACTAAAACTAAAACCCAAAATTAAAATAAATGAATTTTTTGTTTGAATTTTTCAGCATTCATATTAATCATTTATTACAACTTCCCATGAATAACATGGCATTAAAGCAACACCACATAAATATATGTAACAAAGTTAATAATTTAGGTATTCATTCAACATTGTTTTTATTTTGTTTGATTATGATTACACCCTATCCTCAATGGTTTTGTAGATTATCCAAAATAAATCATCACCCATGAGTGCACCACTTAAGAATAATATGCATTTTTAAAGTGTAAACATAATAAATTATATCTACTTATTATTTTCTCAAGGTTGAATGAAAATAAATATAAAATAACAATAAAACCTATCAAAACCCATTGTACATTAAGACATTTAATTAAATGATCAAAACAAAAATAATTATTCATTATTGTGCATTAATTATAACTTTCAAATAATTTCAATTAGGTTTTTTTCACTATTTTTTTGAAATGCAAATAGTTTTTAAGTTTATTTTTTGCAACAAATGAGTCATGTAAAACATGTGGTTTATAGGTTTTAAAAGATAAAATTTCTACTTTCTATTATAACCACACTTCGAGAATATAAGGATATTTATATCCCCAAGTAAAGGAGAAAATAAGTTTTAAAAATAAACTGAAAATATCCCCATTTACAAATTTATCACCCAATAAACAAACATACTATTGGTCTACTAAGTAAATTTGTTTAGTCTTAATTTTTTGGAAGTAAGTTTTTATAGTAGTATTAGAAGTGCAAAAGGGTTTTCAATTGTATTTCCACCCACTTCTATGCTATTTGTTTGGTTTTATATGCATGAAACATGATAAAACTAAAGACATTTACTTTTTGTGTCTATGTTACCATGTTTTAACCCTTGTATTTAGTAACCATCAATTTCATTTCCTAAAACCTACTTATTTACATAATTTATTCTTTATAGGATAGGTTACCATTGTGAAACTTGATATCAACTCAATCAAAGTTCCTATTATAGATGGCCAAATATAAAGATGAACATTAGCCAAACATGCATAAAATCATAATTAAACTTTGTATTTTTTTTCAAACCAACCTTATTTACAACCAATAGAAGTCTCCTAAGTAAGTAATCTTATCATAGTCATATTTGAAGGGACATCATCCCCTAAATAATCCATTAGTTATGATAGATAGATGATGAGCAAATATGTTATGTGCATGGAGTTGGGTTTAGTTAGGTTTAGAGGTGAAAAAAAAGGTGAGGCTTTTTGTTGTTGTCAAGATTTTTTTCCAACTCTCTTGTTGTTACATGAGTAAAATGTGTTGTTTGAGCTTTGAGCGTTGACACATTGGTGTAATTCAAGCTTCAAACTTTGTTGTTACATTTTGAGTTTCAATATCAATGATATGTTTCAACAACAAATTCGCACATAACCTTCATGGGTTTGCCCTTTCCATTTCACTACTTTTGATTTTTTTTTTTCATAAAGTTGTTTATGAATTACATCTATTTTTTCAAATCTTGTGCATGATGACACAAATCAAGGTTTTGTAAAAGTCAAACTATTAGGATTTCCTTTCCTCTTTTGTCCTTTCAATGTTGCATTTGTTTTCTTGGAGCTATTTATGAGCTTTGTATTTTTTTTCATCTTGTGTTCAACAAGTACTTTGGATTTTGTAAAAGCTTCAAATTCTAAGCTTTTTTTCTTGTGTTTTCATGTGTGTTCATGGCTTTGTCCTTGCATTAAAGCTTATTGTTCAAGATATCTTTGCAATGTTTAAAAATGAGGTGACTATTGTTGAAAATGTAGGTGGAGTGGGTGAAGTAGCTTGTGGTGTGAACATGAACCCAATTAATAGCTTATTAGATGTTGAAAATGTACATGTACAATGTGGTAGCAACTTGTCAAAGAATGATGATGTTCAACTTGTAATTATACAAGTTCAAGTTTAGGATTGGAATTTACCACATGGCAAGACATCAATCTATTGGGGCCTCTTTGTTATCAATCACAAATTGCTTATTGATATTGAAAATCCAAAAATGCTCTAATGATTATTTACAAGTCTACACATGCAATTGATAACATTTTATAATAAGTTAGTTCCATTTTGGAAAGGTGGTCATTAAATATAGCAAAACAAATTGCATTACTCTTATGAAAGCTACACATCTTTATTTAGTTGCAAACAAAAAATTAAAACTAACAAAAGAAATCTATGATTAAGTTTCTTGAAATAAGTCATAATTAATAAGGGGAAAAAAAGGTTCAGCCAACAAGGTTTGCAATCATTGAATCATTTTGGGTTAGCAAACCTTTACAAGAATGGTGATGAAACACAACAAATGTTTCTTAAAGACCTTGTGTTTTATATTTGCAAAGGTTATAAGCCTCCATCTTCATTTGAAAATATTTGGTTATATAGATTAATATTGTGCCAATGCCACTATGTTGTGTTTCTTTTCGTTCATCTCTTGTGAAACGAGATCTTCTTATAATGGTCACAAAGACCAAGAATTTGCATGTGTTGCCAAATTTGAAATTTGCAATTATTATTTTTAGAGGTCATTGATTATCATCAATTGTTTTGGTCACTACAATAAACCTAATTGTGGCTATGAAAGTTGAAACAAATCCCTTGCTAATGGGAATGAAACATTTAACTAGTTTGATGTGGAACTCCAACTCTTGACTAGAAATATGTGGGTAGAAGTTATGCAAGTGATCAAACCTTTTTTGGGATTTGTGAAAGCCTTTGATTATCCTTAAGTTTGTAATATGCTACCCTTGATATAAATCCTAGTTTCAAATCCTTATAAGTTGTGGAAAACTTTGTGGGGTGTGGAAATGCAATCTACTTCACATTGAATATGATGTGCAAAATGTCATACCCCTTTTGAAGACAATTCATGATCAACTAAATCCTATTATCCATTAACATATTTGGTGTTGAAACATCCATGGAAAGGTCTTCATACAACTTGTTATTGGATAAATATCTTTGTTTTGAAGGTTATATCCCTTTTATCTAAATGAATAAATCATTTTGTTTGATGGCGGACCCATAAAAGTTAGTTTCCAAATGTTGGTTTTGTTGTAATCATATTCTTGGGATTCCTAAATTTTTAATTGAAATTTAAAAATGTTTAACATTGTTGGTGTCTTCATAGCTTTGATGTTTTTATCACCATGGTAAAACACTAACCAAAGGTAAACTTTAGGGATAATATTAAAGCTTTAGAAGTTCCTTTAGTTAAATAAAATTATGAATTGATTGAAGAGTTTGAATATTTTGGAGGGTTGAAGGTTGACAATGATTAAGTAAGTCACCTTCACCAAAAAAAATTCTTCTTTTCTTACTAACCTTTTTTGAAAATGTTTTAAACTATTTTTTTGAGTCCATGTTGATGTTAAAAAGTTTTAAAGCTTTTGAGTAATGTGTTTTTATTGTTGATCACATTGCAACAAGTTTTTTTATATATCCTTTGGCTTCTAAGCATTGTGTTTTCATTGCTAATCAAATTACAACAAGTTTTTCTGATATATCCTTGGGCCTTCTATACGCTATGTTTTCATTGTTGACCAATTTTTGACAAGCTTTTGGGTGTGTGGGGTTCAAGTTTTGGGGTTCTTTGGATGTTTATTTTGCAAGTAATTCATGTTGCAATGGGTAGAGTTCTTTATAGAACTAAGGTTCAATTCCTTCACAAGCTATTTGATTTCCAATGTTTAAATTTTCAATGCTTTTGTTTTTAGGGTCCAAGCATGATTGGGGTACCCCCTTTGAAATATATGGACTCACTTTTAGGATTATCAAATTCACCTTTTTTTCATTTTTCCTATGACATACATATATATATAATTTTATTTTATTTTTTTTCATTTCAAATGAAATAATTTTGTTCTGAATTTTATATAAGCATTTTAAATATCTTTTTTTTCATTTATAAAACTAAGAATAGTAAAATTTATCCAATGTGGGCCATTATTTTATCAATGGCCCAAAATTCTTTGAAATTACATTTTTTGAAAACAAATACATTGCAATAGGGCATTTGGTTTTTGTCACATTCATACATTTGATGTACATTAGTACCTAAGGTGTTTTTTGTAAAACAATTAGGCCAAAAAAAATTTAAGACATTCTTTGTGAGTCTTTGATTTTTTTTCTCAGAAAAAAAAAGTTATAAATATTTTTCTAGGACTTGGTAAAAATCCTAAAACGTTCAAATTCAACATATTATGCATAGAATAATACCTTAGTAATGCATCTACCCATGAAGAAAATCAAACTTTCAATATGAATGTGCCATTAAGTGACAACATGCTTAAATGAAGGGGTCCACTAAATATAAAAAGAAACAGTCCATTTTGGTATCCCAACCATGTTTTGACCCTTTACACAATTAACATGTGAAGTTTGGTATATATAATCTTTATGCATATCTAAAAACTGCCTTGAATTTGAAAATTAACAAATACATAATTTATAATGGATGAAAAATTTCCTTAAATGCATAATTATGTTTATATGGATTTGATATTCTTTTTGAAATTTCCAAATATCCTATTATATGTAAGCAAAATAAAGTACACAACTCATGGTTTTGTGTCAAAAAAATTACATATAGGCATGAATTTTTTAATGTATCGAAAATATTTTTTTTTGTAAGATAATTAACATGATGATAACCTTTCATTTTATATTTAAAATGTTGGAAAACCCCATATTGAAAGTAGGATTAAATAAAATTTTAAAAAATGTTTCTATTTTCACAAAACGTCCAATCTTACAAAATGCACTACTTTCAAAATGGGGTGCAATTTATTAACCTAAATCACTATGGGACCTTAAAAATGAAATAACTTCATTACGTTTTACTAATTTCACCTTAGTGAAAGTTATTTCACTATAATATCACTATGTAGACATCATGTTTCATTATTAGTTAACATAATTCACTATTACAATTTACTATAGCAAATATGTTTATTTCTATGTTTTTAAAAATATTCTATCTATGTTACTTTGTGATATACCTTATATTATTTTAAGCTACTTTAATTATTCTAACTTATATTTTATGTTATTATAGGTTATTATAAATTATTGTATACTAAATTATTATATGTTATTTTTCCTTAAGGTATTTTAATTAGTTTATTATAAACTTTTAAATTATTCTAAATTAAATTATTCAACTAACTTTAGGCTATACTTTAGGTTACTTTATTTTAAATTAATATATGTTATTTCAAATTATATTTTAAATTATTCAAGGTCATTCTATTGCAAATGATTAAATATTTCTGGAAGGCTTGGCCAAAGTCAAAAGCTTGACAATGCCAATAACCTAAGTAATGCACCCCAAGATATGATTAGCAACGACATGAGAATTCACTAAAAAAGTTGTGGGAAGTTGTTGGTTGAATCTTCAAGGTCAAAAAGGTTTCACAAGTGTTCAAAACTGTACTTAGAGGACCACAAACTAAAAGATGTGGTGACCAAATGAAGGTTGACCCAAAAAAATCCAATGAAAACTCCAAGTCTGATTTAGGTTGGAAATTCAACAAGGAGTTTTGGGAAGGAGAGAACAAATTTGATGGTTGAAACATTTACAAAACAATAATTGTTCAGAAGAGGATGGGATCAGGGTCATGGTGGGGTTCCTTGAGATGTGGTGTCCGTCAAAGGGGCTCGAATTAAAAAGAGAGCCATTGCAAGGGCTTCTGCCCAAAGAACATGCTTTGCTTGAAGCCCTTCCCAATCACATGTCAAGAATTGACGTAGATATGCCCTAATTTCTTTATGACTAACTACACCACCATGGGGGGGGGAGGGGGGGGGGGGGGGGGAGGAGAAGACACCACTATGAGAATAATAAGAAAATATGCCAATCAACCACATCAAAGTAGGCCAAACAATCACAAGGAAGGTTAGAAAAACAATTGTACCTTTCATTTCAAAGCTGAAAAAATGTGCACATACAAACAAGGACAATGACAACATTTTTGTAGAGGACCGTTAAAACAATAACCTAGAGCTTCTTCCCACCCCCTAAAAAAACACTTGGGCGAAATTTGGTGATTTTTTAGTGAAAAAAAGGAACTTTTGCCAAAAGAAAAGGGAATTAGTGTCACCTATTGACAAATTTTCACCAAAAGAAAAATGACTGGTGAAGACTAGTATGAGATTTGCTTCCTAGCACATGTTCAAAGACCATAATTGAGCTCAATCAAAGCTCAGTCAACAAGTCATCCAACAAAAAGGCCACCAGAGGCGCAACTGTCTGTCTTAATAATTTGTCAAGAACATTCTGTGTTACCCACACCGTTACAATAATATCATATGAAAGAACATTTGAAGGCTTGCGTAAGAACATTGGGAATGTGGCCTTGCTAGGGAGTATGGGAAGCTTCATATGCTCAAATCATGTTGTGTCTTTCAGTACTCTTCTTTGCATGGAAAGTGTGGTATAACTATGTCCTTTACTTTTTCTTCCTTTCCAAGGCTTTAGGGTGGTGGGAGTGTGTGTTCCTCCTTAGCAGCAGCAACATAATACAGATGGGTACCCTTAAGAAGTTTAGGGCCCATAATAAAACTGAAACTTGCACGGCAAATAGTAAACCACCTGGACGAATCATTATGATGGGCCAATCAGAAACAATGAGCAGTAGTTAGATCATATTTATTACACTCTTTTCTGAAGGTGCACATGGCTACTGTGCCTTTCACCAACCATGGCAATGTGCACAACTATGCAAGCCAAAACCATTTTCTTGAGCCAAACACGGCACACAATGGATTTTCTTCATCCAATTTTACTGTGCAGATCACATACCGAGCACCACTGCCATGCTCTTAGAGCATCCCAACCATAGTCTTCAATATGTGACCCAGCAAGATTGTTTCTCACATCTAAGTTTTGTTTTTTTTGTTTTTTTTGTTTTTTTTCCAGCCACACTCATAAAACTAAAACCGAGATTGCCAATAGGTGGAACACTACTAATAACAAACCAGGTGTACCAATCACCTCTGACATCCCCTCTGACATTGAGACCAAATTGGTCCACCCTGACGTTTAGGGTTTAGGGAAAGATAGAACCTATTGTCTAAATATGGTTTTGGGAAAGATAAGCGATTAAAAGAAGTATCTTCCATAGCATTGGAAGGGCACTTTGAGTGGTTGGCGGGGATATTCCGGGTCTCAGACCCCCCCGCCCAAATTAAAAAAAATGTAACCATGATATCTAACGGGTATCACCTGGTTTTCATGTTTTTAAAAAGAAAATATGCATTTCATTTTACATTGTGTAACCCCTTTGGGCTGGGGTTTTCCCAAAAACAATAACAAGCCCTCAGCCTCAGACCTTTTGGCCTGTTATTTTGGGAATGGCCCCAGCCCTTGGGCATTATTACCCTACACATAAAAAGTACACTTTACAAAAGTTCCAATTTTTTTACTTCTGGAAAATCCACTTTCTGGAGGGTACATACCAAGGAGAAAAAGAAACTCAAGAAATTCCCAAGAAAGAAACAGTCTCAAGGGAGACAGTGTGTGGTGTTGAGATCCAAGAACTTGTTCACTAGTTTGGACGTTAGACGTAACAGTACAGTAACCTTGTCTTCACCCTGTCTTTCAGCCTCCTTGGTAACCTATCCTCTCTTTCAATGGTATCTGCAAAGTAAGGAAATTTTATTAAATCTCAGTATGAATTGCCCAAACTCAGCATTTAATGCACAAGGTTCAAGACTAATTAGACTAGTTGTACACAAGTTGTACACGTAGGATCGGTGAAAATATATGTAGCAGCAGTGTAAGCGCTCAGGAAAAAGGAAAGACAGAATGGAACTCAGTTTACCACCAAAATTGATGGATTTCTGACTTTACCCCCAACCCTCATAATGCTAATGTACTTTTTTGCAGGTTTTTTTTAATCTCACCCTGTGTATAGACCAAACTCACCGTTATGTGTTTTCCTTACTTTACCGATTACTCGTATGAAGACAAAATAAAACACACTATAATTCCATGTACGAAGGGAGAAAAAAGAAACACTCTCTAGAAATTTGTGGTCAGGACGGGACCTGCTGAAAAGCTAATTGGTTTGGAGAGAGGCTGTAGAGTCATTGTTCAGAGATGGTGACTAGACATGTGTGAATTCATTGGAAGGTCACAGAAGAAGACGTAGACTGACTGACTCGCTAGTCTTTTCTGTTGGGAAGTTTAGAGCTGGTCATAGCAAATCAACCATTTGCATGGTTTGTTTGTCTTGTGTTGCCTGTTGTCACAGCCTTCTAGAGCTTGTGGGGGTCTGAGGAGAGGACCCCATGGTCTTCCAGTTTCTCTGAGCTTTCTCCACTCTTAAAGCCATCACCTGCCTAATTCCCTGCCAAACTTTGTCTTTTCCACTTTTTTTTTCCCCGCTGTATTGCACCTCATGAGTAGGAGTTGCAGTGTTTTAATTATGGGGCGAAATTTCAACCTGCAGAAAGAATGATTTCAACCTATACAAAGGGTTTTTAATGAAAAAAATGACCCAAATTCACCAGATTTTGAAGAAAAAATGAAATCCTGAATCATCAGATTTTTATGATAAGTTCCAGTAGGTAGGTAGCCAAGAATATAAAACAATTCTGGTTTTTTTCTACTTTCATATCTAGTATGTAACCAAATCTGGCTTAATCTGGCTAAATCATCTTATAGATCATCGCCCTTCAGCTACATCACAAAATTGGGGGAAAAAACCCCCCTCCTTCAAGTGGTTTCTATGGCCACTTCAGCTACATCACAAAAGAAAATTAAACTATTAATTTTCTTTTTTTTTTAAAGCCCTCCTTCAGGTGGTTTCCACTTCAGGTAGTTTCCATCTCGTGGCTCACACAATAATAAGGGCTGACAGAGCTAGCTCAAGTACTACACAAATAGTGCTTTCCTCTCCAGAAGCAGCTTTACTACTAGTACTAGCCAGGCCCTAACTTGGAGTACTTTCTAGTTGCATGTACAAAACTCATCAACTATTGTTCAGTGAACTGCAAGTTTAAGAATTTTGAGCAAATTGTTTTGTAGAAAGTAAGTTTTGGGTGTGTTTGAAGATCTTGAGCATTTGCTCTTGCTGCATGCTTCTGAACATAAACTTGTGGGTGTTTCTAGAGTTCTGCAGCTGGGAATATCAAGAATTCTTATGTCTAGCCCAGTTTCTAGTCTTGAAATCAATCTTCTGGACTTGGGTTGCAGCAGTGGAGATTTTTTGAGAGCCGGCGGTACTTTGGAAATCATTTTGCTGTGTCTATTGTTGCGGTTAATCTCGCCTTATGATTTCGTAATTGATCTCTTGCACAATTAGATTTCCTGTCGTAAGAAATTATCGAGATTGCTAGAGAACTGCGGACCATGGGTTGTGAGATTGTGAGATACAAGAAACAGAGGAAAGAATTGATGGTGTATGAACAAGTTGGTGATCAGGAGGAGCTGATTCCGGGTCTTCCAAATGACGTTGCACTCCAGTGCTTGCTGCGGATTCCTGTGCAAGCTCACGCGCAGCTGCAACGGGTGTCGCGTAAGTGGCGTCAGCTTGTGAATAGCCCGCAGTATTACGAGGAGCGCAAGCGGGAAGGGACGACAATGCAATTTGTGTGCACGGTTCAAGCTCTGCAACAAAACCAGAAGATGACTAGTGCAGCAGTATCTTCTCCAGGAGGACGAACAGCAGCTGCTTCTTGTCCCTCCGCAGCAGTGACACGGAGTAGTACTCTGGGAGCGGCTGCTCAGCCCATCTTTGGCGTCAGTGTGTTCAACACGCGGCAAAGAACATGGGAGCGTCTTCCTCACATTCCTCAATATCCTCACGGTCTTCCTCTCTTCTGCCGCCTAGTAGCCGCGAATAGAGATTTGGTGGTCCTGGGAGGATGGGATCCCGCAACTTGGGAGACTCTGAGATCCGTCTACGTTTACAATTTCACTTCACAATCGTGGCACAAAGGAGCAGACATGCCGAGCACCAGATCTTTTTTCGCTTGTGGAGCTCTCAACAATCACGTCTTCGTAGCAGGTGGACACGACAACAAGAAATCAGGTCTCGCGACTGCAGAGGTTTACAGTCTGGAAAAGAACGAATGGAGAACTCTTCCTAGGATGAGCCAAGAGAGAGACGAATCCACAGGCGTAGCTCTGAATGGGAAGTTTTATGTCATCAGCGGTTACTCCACTCATTCTCAAGGCCAGTTTGTGAAGAGCTCTGACGTGTATGATCCCGAAAAAAATTCCTGGACGAGAATCGAAGGAATGCGGGGTGTTATGGCGGCGTCCGACAACATTCTGTCCTGCACGAATTCCTCAGCTCCTGATGGTGTCTTTGCAGTACAGTCCGGAGCACTCTACACTGTGGATCACACCACTCTTCTCTCTGTCAACGACTGTCTTGTTGTTCTTACTGGATGCTCATCAAAAGATAGCAAGGATCAAGGTGCATTCAAAACTTTTATGTACAAAGCTCCAACAACTGCAGCTGTAGCTCAGCAGCAGCAGCAGCAGGTGGAGATGGTGAAAAACGAGACTTCTGCCAGCAGAAGTTTATGCAGCTGCACCAAGTCCTTATGCACTTCATGGGAAGAAATTATGGGGCACAAAGGCTTTCTTGGAGTACCACAATTCGCATGCGTAGTGGAAGTTTAAAGGGCCTTGAATGATATATTAGCACACTGCAAGTCATGGATCAACAACCAGATCAAATGGGTCAACAACACATCCCACTCTAGTTGCCTCCTCCTTGGCGTGCATCTAGTGATCTCATTTTCTGAGTCTGAACTTGAGTTTTTCAAGCCAACTTTGTTAAGTCGATTCTGCAAAAACCTAAGTTAACACTCATGTTGATTTTTCCATTTTGAGTTGGAGAGATTCAAAGCACATTGTGCCTGCAATTAGCTCCTGTAAAAAAAAGTACAAACTGCAATAGATTGACACAGTAGATTACACTGTATACTACTAGTATTAGTACTAGCAGTAGTAGTAGTAGTAATAATAGTTTCCAGATGTACACAAAATCTAGGTTACTTAATCTGTGTGTTGAACAACCAACCTGCACCCAGGACAATTGCAGGGTGGACTCCCCAGATATCCACAAGAGGAATGAGCCAAATTTGGGTAGAGGTCAGATAGGTTTAATAGAATTTTTTTTAGAATGCTGCTTTGTTTTGGGGCCAAACCTCTTGGAGTTTGGCATATAAAAGAAATTCAATTTGTAGCCTTTATGCTGGATTTTTTCTTATTGTGACAGTGCAAAATTTTGCCACCAAAAACACACACACACACAGCTCTCTCTCTCTCAAGTGTGTTGAATATTCCAGCACCCAATGTTTTTTTTTTTGTTACATATGTAATTCTCCTACACATCCATGTCTAGGTAGGAAGTCTGGAGATTGCATCCAAGTGCAATTGTGTCCATCAATATTAATCTGTAACAGCACACAAATGTGTTTGTGTGTGCGTGTGTGTGTGTGTATGACATAGTATATGTTAATATACTTCTGTCTTTTTCAGTGCAAATTTCAGCTGACTTGAGAATTTCGCAGGAGAGTCTTTGTTGGCTCTGTGGGCTGTTTGTAGTTTAGGGAAGGAGAGCAGAGACTGAGATGTAGTTTTCATTTGGTCCCATATTTTGAAGAATGGTCACAAGGTGCTCAACGGGAACAACTGACTGACTGACTTTCAGGTCATCTTCACGGAACATTTGCGATGTAAGTGTTATTGCTTGTTAGCTAACAAACATTTAGTTTTGTGAACTTCACTGAACATTTCGCATTTTGGCTATTTTTGCTGGTTTGAAGTTGACATAAGGAGCAAAGCTGGTAAGAGATGAGCCACTGTAATCAAAAGCTGAGGGTTTGAAACCTTAATTCTATTGACATGGAAGATGTATTATTGTCACATGATCTAAATCAACAATGAGATGTTTGCAGATGGTAACCATCAGTGTTGGGCGAATACCATTTTTTGTGATATCCGCCAGATAAGGATATCTGGCCAAATTTATTTAAATTAAATACTTTTTTCCAAATTTAATATCCGGGTCCGATATCATATTTTCAAGTTCTTTTACTTTGGATTTGAATGCATCTTAAGTATAATGTGTTAATTAACTAGTTTTTTCATAATAACATTTCATTGCACAATGGAGTACATTCCATTGAGGTTACCAAATCTAAGTAGGTTCATATGAAAAGAAAACATGCTTTTCGATAGAACATTGAAGTCACATTTTATAGAAAAAAAATTTGATTTCATATGTTTAGATAAAGATTGGGATTTGCTTGATGTTGGGAAGTGAGAAAACCATCTTGACCCAAAATATATTTTTATTAATCGTTGTTCAATATAATTTGATTTTTATATCTTTTTAATAAATAAATTTGGTTGAAATTATTGTATCAATATTTAGAAAATTGAAACTGAATGAAAGAAACGTGAAAGAAAGGTGAAAAGCAATAAAAAGGAAGAGGAGCAACTTCATGTGGACAAATCCCAAGGAGAGGCAACACAAAAAACCCATTACGAGAAGAAAAAGACTTTCTACCATTACAAAATTGAAGATGCTTGCTAGCATGTAAACACATGTGAAACACTAATACTTGCATTTGAATATGAGCCTTCAAAATTGTTTCTAGTCACAAATTTTTCTTTTCTAAATAAATGTTGTCCATATTATGCATAAAGTTGGAAAACCAAGAAAAGAACATTTGATATTATTTCATCCATAGAAGTGGCATAGAAAAAACACACTATGAAAGATCATATCCTTTGCAACTTGTCCTATGTAACAAAAAAATATCCCATAAAACTAATTTGCAACTCAAACTAGTTATAAAAGACATATTTTAGTTGCATAAGACAAGTTGAAAAGACTAGTACTTAAGGACATTTTTTAGTTACATAGGACAAGTTGCAAAAACTAGTTATAAAGGACATTTTTTAGTTGCAAAGGACATGATTTCTCATAGTGACAATTTGGGAAAAAGTTTTTAAAAGGATTGTGTTGTGTACATCTTCCAAAAAGTTGTTTCATTTTAAGGTTTTGTGATGTCTAAATGATTATGTTGTACATTTTGTAAAAGGAAGGCTTCCCAACGCAAACACACACCAATGAAGAAGTAAGATTCAACTCTCCTCCTCGTTCTTATACTCTCAGGTTTGTTGAATTGTTTTTTTCCTTGAAGGAGAACTTCTTGAATGTTTCAAGTTAACTTTAAAACTTCAAGAACTAGGGACATTTGACCCCCAACTTTTTTCTTTTGAAATGAAGAACATTCGAGGGTTGCAAGTCTCAGGTTTTTCATTGTTGGCTACAACAAGTTTGGGAGATGGTCACCTAGCTTTTCTTGTCCATGAAAAAAATGCCTAAGTCCAAGAAGGCCTAGGTTTTTTTCTTTGTTGCAATAAGCTCAAGTAATGGTTTGTCTAGATCCTTCTTCTTTTCTTTTGCTTTGGATAATCCAAATTATTATTCATTGTTTGATTGTAGATTTATTTAAGTTGGGCAACCCTTCTTATTTGAAACCTTGGTGGTTTCAAATTTCATGAACCTCATTTAAACATTGTTAGGTAGGGTGTGTTGTTGGTGGGTGAAAGCATGAATAGGTCAATAGTTTGGACTCTTGCACTTATAAGTTTTTTGGATTACATACAAATGTAAAATTTAAAGCCATATTCAAAATTAACATTGTCAATTTTTTAATTATTCATGTTGTCATAGACTTTAATGGAAATTGTCAAAGAAAGATTGGGTGAACTTAAGAAGATTATGGACTCGTGATGGACTTTTGAAATGACAACATTATGTTTGTCACATAGAAAAAATGAAAAATGTAGAGTCAAAGAATATGTCAAAGTATGTCCCAAAAAAATTTAAATGAAACATCGTCAAATGAAAACTTTATTAGTGGATTACATTGAAACTTTTCTAATATATTTTTTCAAATGTTGTAAATGTTGTTTTTTTTTCCTTGAAAGTCCATTTCACATTTAAAAATTTAATCTTTTACATGAATTTTTTTATCAATCACATGTTTAGGGATATTCATAGGTTGGTTTATTAATATTATGATTAAAAACATAGGAGATATTTACAAGATTTATGGTTTGATAATTTTTGAAACTATAAAAAAATTGCTAGTGTTAGATTATGGAATCTCAAATGCCACTTTTGAGCTACCTAACCATGCTTTCACCTTGGTAGACGATGACATCCTTTACAACCACACAAGCCTAAACACCATGCAAAAGCCCAAATCATAAAGGAATCGTTATAATAGTTACAACCTTATAAGATAATGGTAATCATTCATATTTATCATGCAACTTATAATTATAATGTTTCAACTTTAAAGTCAGTTTAGTGCACATTCCTACCATATGTAAACGACCAGGGCACATGTTGTATAAACTTTCTACTATGGTCAATGCCTACCAAAACCCAAAATGTTGGCCAATGATATCAATAGCTAATGATATAGTTCATGTCCATCTTATGTACCTTATGTTTTTAATTGGTCCCCATATGATAATTCCATTAACCATGTGTTCTTACCACTACCTCTCAATGACCCCTTGATATTTCTTCTTGTATGGTTGACATAATTTATAATCATAATTTGTAGATGTTACAACAATTCAATACATGGGTAAAAACATGGTTAGGGGGCTTATGTTTCACATTTTGAAGAGTCCACATTTTCTACTAACTACAATTCTTGCATTTAAATAATTATCAAACTATAAATCCTATAATTATCCCCTATGGTTTTGGTCACGAATATTAATAAACCACCTTATAAATATCCCTAAACATGTGATTGGTCAAAAAAATTAGAAAAAAGTTTTAAAATTTCAATGTGAAATAGATATCAATTGTAAAAAGTAACAAAAGTCACAACAAGTTAAAATTCTAAATATGAAAAACATTTATATTGGAAAACTTTTAATGCATCTTATAATTAAATTATTCACTTATGATGGCATTTTTTTATTTTTTTTGATATTAATATGACTTTTTTTGTGTGTGACAAACATAATGTCATCATTTCAAAAGTCCTCGATGAATCCATTATTTTCTTAAAACTCATCCATAATTTTTAATAAGATTCTCACTAAAGTGTATTACAACAGAGATAATAAAAAATTGAAAATTTTAATGTTTGATATGATTTTACATTTTAAGTTCATCTATAATCTAGAAAATTTACAACTGTGACAATCCAAATAATCCACCTAATTGTGTGTTCACCCACATGTCATTTTCATATTCGGACATCGTTTCAACATTTATGGCCATCTGTAGAATGTGACGGTCATTCCATAATTCCTTGCATGTTTTCACAAGTTTGTGTGTTGCAAGCTCATATGTGTTTTCCATATAAATTTTGTAAAGTCAAGGCTATGTAATATGTTTGTGGCTTAAATTCTACGAATTGTTTTTCCTATTCTATGTGTTATTCAAAAAATAAAATAAAAGGGATGATTTGTTCAAGAATGATTATTCTTTCAATTTTTGTTTTATAGTGATAAAAAATCAAATTTTCTTAGAAAAGAATATTGTTTTGTGCCATTGTATGCTAACCAACTTACAACCAATTGCAAATAACAAGTTCCAGGTCCTAACTATATTGCGACAAAAATATGTTTGGATTAGCATTCTTTTGGAAGATGGTTTGTTGGCCAATAAGATGGTCAATCTTTCACAAGTTGCAAGAGCTTCATAAATTCCAATTTCATTGGCTTCTCTACACACAAAAATTCAGATTGTTCCATTAGTCTCCAGCCCTGGGGATAATGAAGTTAAAGTCCTTTTGACAACAATAAAAGGCCATTTATCTTGTTCATTTGAAATTTGAGAAGGTAGTCGCATTACCATTCAAACCATGTTTTGAAATTTCAATTCGTTGAGTTTGCTAGGCATAGATTATACCCAAGAGGTCGTCGCAAATTGCTCAACAACTTCAATATGAAAATCTTTATCATGGTCCCATATATTTTGTAATCCTACAAGTGATTAGAGGATGCCCAGTATTCAACCTTTGTTTGGTATTTTGGATATAGACCCATGCACCTTTTTTTTTTAATAAATGGGTACAAGTCCAACTTTAGTGATGTTTGACAAAAATGTCAAAGGTATGGATATCATGACATGTTGCAAATGAACAAATGAACTGAAAATTAAGTGACTTTGTTGATCTATTGGAACTCACTATAAAAACAATATTCAATGTGTAAGATATTACATAATTACATGCAACTATGGTCACATTTTTATAAATGTTTATTTAATTTGTGCATTTATTGTTATCATGAAAACGTAATAGATTGTTTGCATGCAATTGGTGACCTTAAAACATTTAAAAGTGTTAAAACTACCATAAATGTCTAAATAGCCACAAAATCTACATGCAAATGTTATCAAGTGGTTTTTTGTGTTGAATATCAATTCTAGAGTCAAATGTTGTTCATATCAAGAGGTAATTATCTATAATAAGCTAAGAAACATAAGATGATTAGGTGTTTTCTTGTCATAATTTGATTTTGGGATGGGAGATTACACACATTGGAACCATTTAAATTGCCCTAAGATTGAGCTAAGCAACACCACTTGGAACTATAGATGACATGGCAAAACATTCTTTCTTGTCAATCTTCAAAGAATATCCTTCCATGTCAATAAGATTTGTTGAAGAATATACTTGTAAAAGTGGATGGAACATCTTAGGAATATTCCTTTGCGTTCACATTCATGGTGATGGGCTCATGAAATAGTAGAGGGGAATAAAATGCCAACTCCAATGTAAGCATTTCATTTTTCAAAACACCTTGTCCTTTGCCAAAGAGATTAAATTTTGCTATACAAGGTTTTCCAAATATACTAGAAATTTTATGCCCATGCTTTGTGTGTAATGTAATTAAATGCTCATAAATTTCACACAATTGTGCCTAATCAATTTAAGCCCAAGTCCCCCTTAGTATTATTTTCCCTACCTAAAATTACTTTATCCATGGGGTCTACACATGGGTTGTAACAATTCCCTCCCCCATAGTTGCCACTCTAGAAGGTTACCTCATATTCAATCATGTTTTAATTTATCTCAAGCATTCCACAACTCGATGCAGACCTCGAGTTCTTGCCTCAATTCTAAGGGCATTAGGCATAATGCCCAACCAACAAGTACTTCCCCTCTACATTCATCTCAAACTAGTTTTGAAAACTCCACCTTTGATTTACACTCCTTGCTGGCATTATGAGTTCTAAAAAACTGAATGTTCGTCTCATAATCTTAGCTTTGCATTGGTAGCAAGGGAAGTTGCCACTTTGTCTGGGTGTGTCCCATTTAGGTACCATTTATTTGGGTGAATTTCCATTATTTTATGAGAGATTCCAAAGAAAACCTTGGACAAATGTGTGAAATTTCCAATCTGAAATGTGTTTTTCCAGCAAAAATTCGCCACTTTTGCCAACCTAAAATTTTGTAAGGAAAACCAAACCCAAAAACACAACTATAATAACATTGTGAACAACCATGGTTTTGGTTTAGGGTTTGGAGTTCCTGTGGCTTGTTCTCAATAAAAGGCCAAGCTTTTCTTGTAACTGCTGGAGCATGATCTTTTCAATACCTTTCTTACAAGTCTCATGCTCACCTTGAAAGTGTTAAGGGCGGGCTTCACAGGCCTTTAGTAGGTTTGCCTACAAGTTTCCTGCAATATATTATGAGACGCTAGACCTTAAGTCTTCCAAGAGGCACAGTTGCTTTCCAGTTTTTTTTTTGTTACGGTACACACGTAGCATCATACGATCTGCAATGTCTGCATCTGGATTCTACTCAGACTGGTCATTTGGAAGAAGAATTTCCTGACATTCATTTCTGTATAGTGAAAAAGCTTTGATGGCCATGGTATCGGATGTTGCAATGTAAGAAAGATAGATAAGAACGCTGAATGGATCGATCGTATCCTTGTAAATGAAAGGAAGGATGATCTGGATGAAGACAAAAGAACAGCAATGAAGATGAAGCAATCGTTAGGTACAAAAGAAAAACCTCAAAGCAAAGAAGAAGCATCATAAGCTCATGGAGAATGGGGATGTCACAGCTCAGGATGGCACGACAAAGGCTCAGGTGTGCTATTAGTTCCCACCGTTGGGTAACTGCTGCATGCTCACACTTGCTAGAGTATTATCTCAATACAATATGAATAGTGAAATCTGAGAGATCTCGTTGAAGGTGCTCTTTGGAAAGTATTTGTTTGCCCCAACTGTGGTGATTAGCCGTAGGCCCTTACAGTATTCCTTTCAAGGAAAGCTTGGGAATTAGATTCCAGAACCACATATATAACCTGCACCCAAAAAAAATTTGGATGCTCCTGATTGTGGATCTCCACCAATTGATGAGATTCAGCAATTCTCCTTTCTCACAGAGGTTGGAGCAGACAGGAGAAATTGAAATAATACCCAAGACCTAGCGTTGGAGGTAAACCCTGAACCATCTATTTGAACTCTTGCCTCATCAGATTCATTTGTCTTGTTTAAAATTAGCTCATGACATTGAATAAGCCCAATTTAGAAGTTCAGTTTCCTTTTGGTTAGGGTGCAATTGAGATATTAGTACATTTTCTGTGCATATTTTCCTCTCAACACAAGCCTTACAATATGATTTTGTTGCTGGATGCTTGGGATATGCTTGTGCAACTTGACAGTGTGCACTTCCAATGTGGTACAAATCCCATAGGATCTAGAGTGATTGAAGAAATTCCCCATGTACATGAGGTAACTTGGAAACTGGCGATGCTGATGAAGAAGCTGAAGCCAAACATGGGGTCCTTGAACTTGAATCTGTTGATACAGAACATGAAGTCCAGTGTGTGGAAGCTTGCAAATGTGTGAATCAATTGTGCAGTGCCAGATAAAATTCGAATCCCTCCAACTTGTGCATTTGTATGTTGACCTGTAGACTTTCTTTCCTTTCACAGAGAAAATTCCAAATTGTAGGCATGTACATGAGCCAATAGAGAAAAGTAGAGAACCCGCCCACAAAACAAAGAAGAAAGGAGATGGTTTACAACATCTAGGAATGAGAAATTGGAGTTTGTTGTGTAGTGAAAATTTAGTGCATCTAGAGATCATTGAGTGTTGTCATGTCTGCAAAATCCCAACTTGAATCACCACCCTGTTTACAATATTATTGTTGGTATGCTCCCTCTGAGTTATGCAATAGATGAGCAACTTATGCACCCGTGCTCATTGAAGGAGCTGTGCAGTAGATGAGGAACTTATGCATATGTGCTCATTGAGGACTTTCCAAAGGTACCAATAGCGCACCCCAAATTTCTTTAAATTTTCTATTTTTGGATTATATATACTTAATTTTCAGTGATGAAAATACTTGAAATTCAATAACCCTTGCAGTCCAGGTCTAAACTCTAAACCAGTGCCGGGCAGGTGCCTGGTTTGGAGGGGTAGAACTGTGGGTTCCAGTTCCAATTAATAAAATCTGAACCGAAATCAAGTCTGACTTTGGAAACTGGTTCCAAATGTGGAACCAGAATAATTATTTTCTGAAACCCAAACTGGGAACTAGATTCTCAGTTCAATTTATGTGTGGAACTAGATTTTCAAAAGCAAAATTAGAATTGCAATTTTTCTTTAGAACCACCCAACACTGGTCTAAACACTTATGAAATCACCTCATTGCACCTGTACTCATCAACAGCTTTCTAGCAGTACTAGAAGACGGCTGTGGCCAGCTGATGCCCCCATGTTTGGGAGATCCAGATGCAACAAAACATACAAAACAAACAGACTACCTTCCTTCATAGCAAGATGCCAATGCTACGGGGTATTGCCTTCTCTCTCTCTCTTCTCTATTCATGCTTACAACAGGAACTAGCATTTTGAGTATTCACATGGAGGTGATCTCTGCCTCTTACAGAAGTTGTTGCTTCAGCTTCTACAATTGTTCAAATTATTTTCAAGATCCCATTTTTATGGCTTATACAATGTGCCTACTAGGTACTCTATGTATGAGTCATAAATCTTTACTAACTTATAACAGTTGAAAAAAAAATTTATTTTACTTAACAGTTACACATTGCATCATGCATCCTAGTACACTCATGACCATGGGGGCATTGCATATTGTGGGGACCTTTAGAGTCCATGGGTTGATTGCAACATAACAAGGTCAGTTTTCATGGATGGATAAGGAACAACCTTTGTATTATTGGAGAATGTTTTTCCAAGACCATGAGATTTTAAAATGTGAGAATGAAGTGATCTTGAAGGGGGTTTTAGTTTTTGCTCCAGTTGTAGCCAACATATAGAGGGATGATTAAATTTTTGAACTTAAATTTTTGATTAAATGAATTATTGATATCACCATGGTATTATTTAAATGGTTGAGAATTTTCCCACACACATGCAGTTTTTTTTTTAAGGTTCAAAAACATGTACCAGCTATGTCAGTACCTGTTCCAGTTCCAGATGTATACTTATACCAGTACCAATCTGGTATGTACAAAATTTGAGACCAGTACAACAGTGCAACCCACCTACCATTAAGGGCTGGAGCTATCATACAATAAGCTGCATGTTTTTTAGGAGTCATGGTGGTAAAGCTTGGTGGCATATGTTTGGCTTTGCATGGGTCAAAACATTTGTCTATGTGCTGGATCTTATGTCACAGAAGTGAGTGTTTGCACATTTGTTGTTCAAGCAAGGCCCTTCCCTTCCCCCCTGCCAGATCCCACCATCAAGCTCTTTGATTCTGGTTGCTGCAGCACAGACCCCCTTGTGGTGCATAACTTATGTTCAAAATTCTGACATACAAAATCTATTTGTAAGCTCAAGAAAATAATAGAAATTACATGTGATAGAAGTTGCTGGAGGATTGTTTTGCCCTGAAAGCAACAAACACATGTCCAGTGGGCTCCTGGTCTTAAAAACCTACTGAGTTTTATCTAGTGTACTCAACGGACACCTTATGAAGTGTTAAAAAGCCAACGGGTTTTTTTGAAAAACATAATGACCGTGGAGCTGGGCATTTCATCTCTTTGAAAAAACCGGCTGGCTATTTTAACTTTTCCTTTGATACCCGGCGGGTACCCATGCAATTCATTTTCCCGGATAACCAGCTGCCTATTTTATAGAAATGGCTGTGACAACCGGCGGATACCCAATGATGGTTTTTTGAAAGACCCGCTGGCTTTTTTACACTTCATAAGGGTGTCCTCTACTCAGGCTACCCTGTGGGTATCATGGGAAAATAGAGGCCAGTTTTTTGGCGCCACATAAAGCCCCGCCCCCGGTGGGGCCAGAGTGAACCAGCACCCACCAGTGCACCATCCACTGGATGCCTGTTATGACTCAGTTGTGGATGGATGATCCTCAACTGAGTTACTACCCGGTTTCATCTTGGTAACCCATTCTATAAGAAGTAGGTCTAACATAAAGACAGGTAGGTAACAAAATAGGGTACTTACTACTCGGTACGTAGACAGTTTATACATAGTAGATAGGGGCTGTTTTTACTACCTACCTAGTTGGTAGGTAGTAAAGAAACCAACTGAGCTAACCACCATGGTTATCTAGGGAACTGGAACCCAACAGAAAACTGTTTTCTGATCACATATCATCCATCCTTGATGGTGCACCCCAGGCAGTTGGAAAAAGGCAAGTTGCTCATTAGCAATATTGGCTCTGCCCCTGAAGTATAGACGTGGTGGGGTGGAGCCCAAGGTTTTGGGGTATGATGCCCTGCAGCTGCCAGGGCATATAGCCCTGGTGTAATGAACAAGGTTGGCCAGTATGGCAGGACTTGCAGGGGAGCGCATTTTGCAAGAAGCAATGCCTACCCATGAGTTGTTTCATTGCTGCAGGTTCAAACAAAAAATCATGCACAAATTGCAATTGTGTTACATGATTTTAGGTGATTTGAAAGCAAGATGAATTTCAATTTTGTAAATAGTAATATATTTATTTATTTATTTATTTTATTTATTTCTATTTGTGTCTGAAACTGACAGGTACTAATATTCTTGGGAAAATATGATATCTGGTTTCATCACCTTTTTACAGAAAAAGGTTTCATTTCAAAAGTCTTGGACTGGAGCTTGCTAGCAGCAAGTTCGTCAGAACTGATGACCTGCATCATAATACGGTTGGTTTCTGCTGCTGCTGCTGCTGGTGGCTGGGGTTTTGTCCTAAGGTTGAAATTCAAGGTTTTGCCAACTGGAAAAACCTGTCTACTGTCACAGATTGTTGGTACTCTCACAATTCCACTTGGGTACTTCCCGACAGTGGTGGGTTTTCCATATGTATCCCCACTTATGGTTATGAACTTCACACAAGTGCAAGTGTTATAGAATGTTATAGTTTTCTAGTCTAAATTTGACTTATTTTATTTTATTTTAGGAATTTCTTTCCAATTTCTTTATATCAAAAAACTGAAAAAAAAAAAAAAAAAACATGTTTTCTATGCATATGTGGAAAAAAACAAACAAACAAACTTGAAGGCCAAAGTGAACCAATAGCCACCAGCATACTATCCATTGGAAGCATGTAATGACTCAATCGTGAATGAACCCAAATTGAGTTAATGTCGGGTTTCACCTTGGCAACCTGTCCAAAACTTTCTCCATTGTGCCTAGTAGGCCTTCCCCAAAGTCTAGCACAACTGCAAGGCAATGGAATGGTCCAATGCACACTTGGATGCAATTGTTGTTGGGAAATAGCTTCACCCTGCATAACAACACTCAAAGCATTTTTACATTTCAGTTGCACAACTGCTTGACAGCTGAAGAAGTTTCACCATTTTCTTCCTATGGACCAAAAATTGCACCTTAAAATTCAAAGGTCACACTACTCATGTAGCCTTGTGCTTAGGGGCACCTAAACCTCAACCGTCCAAGTCATTGCTACTTAGTGGGCTCTTTGCAAAGATAGAGAATCTAGATTCCTTACTACCTTACTCTAAGGTCAGTTTCATTATTGAATAATCCTCAAAATGGTGAAATGAATTTTTATGAAAATATGAAGTTCACATGTTCAAAATCATCATATTTATCATAGGTGACTCTGAATAATTTCACTTCTCATGTGACAATATCATAATAGATCATGAAATTTTTAACAACGAATAAATTTTTTGAAAAAAAATAATTATTTGTTTTGTCAATGTGAAAACTGACCCTAGGCTATGGTATTCAAACTCAACTCAAGGAGGAATTTAGTAACATTTGGCTTTCTAGGAACACCTTTGATGAGAAAGAGGATTCCATTAGCCAAAATGTCATTGTACAATGGTACTTCATAAACCTAAATCAATAAAGGGTTTTTTTCTCCACTTCTCATTTGGGGTTTCTCTAACACCCCCATATTGGAATTAGGAGCCCATTATGATTAATCGTGAATGAATCCTAACTACATCGATATCAAGTTTCACCTAAGTAACTTATTTGTCATGTTTTTTTTATGGATACGATCAAGAAATGATATTGGTGGTTAACTAGCAACTAAAAACACATGCCAAAACAAGATATACACACAAAAACAATACATGTTGAATATAGGATGGAAGAGGTTAACTTTCTAGGGATAACATGATATGACAATTTAATTGTCTCTAAAAACACCTCAAAACTTTTGCTTTGTCAATTGGTTGTTGATCCATCTTATGGGAAAATTTTAGTGATATTTTTCCATTATGGTTTATCCATTGTTGTCTTGTAAAGAATCTAGGTCTTATGGGGAGGGAGCCAAAATAATAGGTGATTACTAGGTAGATATATGCATGTAGATGGTTTGTACTTAAGGAAGGGCAAGATGGTTGTTAGTAGATAGAAAGTAAAAATAGATATTGAAGTAGTGAGTTGGAACCCTTGATGGGAAATTGTTTCCCAAATTTTACAATCTTTGTTAAGAGCATTCCAACATTTGTTGTCTCGAGAGCTTTAGGATTCAAATGATTTTCATGTCTTCCTAAACATTTGTTTGTGTGTGTGTGAGATGTTAAATAACTTTGTTTACATGGTGAAAAAAGAATCAAAGTTTAAATGAAACAATACGCAACCAATCTAGCTTGTGGCATTTATCACGATTCAAAATTAGTGGCCAATTTACTACTATGAATCACAAATATACATTTTGTCTTGTTAGAAAAAACATGGGTAAAAAGTAATAAACTTACACAATTTTATTTTTTGATCTTGTTTTTGACAATGACCATTTTTAAGAGATTGTCCTTTTTTTCAATCTTTGTGTATGAAACGTAGTTTTTTTTATCTCACTTAAAACATTCATAAAAACTTCCTAATGTATCTAGAGATCACTTTATGTCCATTAATATCCCTCCTAAAAAAAAGAGGGATTTTACACCTACTCCCATTTTGAAGGAGCATGTGTCACAAATGAGATCTTGAGCATCATCACCATCATCAACATCATAGTCAACATCATCATGAATGAATTTCACCCACCATTGTTCATTTTTCATCCATAACATGTAATTTAGTTATGATTAACTTAATTTACATGCAATTAATCATAGTCAACCTATATTTTACTTATGATTCATTCATAATTTACTTATGATCAAGTTGTAATTTGTATGTATGGTTTAAGAAGGTTCTCCAAAAGTTCCTTAAATTGTGGGAATATGGAAACTTCTTTGAAATTGGTCTTCAAAAGGATATAAATAAAGGTATGTCCCCCATTACTTTCAATTCATTGAACACCAATTTAAGTATGATGTTGCACTACAACTTTATTCTTCTTTTTTCACATTTTCACAATAAAGTTTTGCAAAACCTCTATGTCTTACACATTTTGTATTCATGTATTTGATTTTCATGTTTTGTGATTAGACTTTAAATTACTCTTACATGGGCTAGTTTGTGTTCCTTGGTTCAATATTTTTTTCTTTGTTTTTCTGTGCTTGTGACAATAAGAATAATTATTATAAATAATATTTATTTGAAGTTAGTTCAAAAATAATCATACCTTTGGAAATTAGAATGAAAATATTTAGGAGTCACCTCCTTTTGTACTCACTTTCATTTATGGGAATGTGGTGCTTGAATCATGGGACACTTAGTTTTTAATTTGGTTCCCTTTTCATATTGCCTTAACCTTAATTATGAACTCAAGGTTAAAGTAATCACACCAATGACAAGAATTCATCATGTGGTTGCTTTTACATCAAATGCATTTTCAAAATCTTTAATTACATTACTAACCTATCATAATTAATCCATTTTGAATTTAAAAATCAAAGTTTTGTTTATATGCTCAAATTGAATTTTATTCTTAGTTGTTGATGGTACTAGAATTGATCTTGGTTTTACAAATTTTACATTACAAGCTAAATGGGAAAATGTTTTTAAAAATTCAAAAATGATGTGAGTTCATATTGAATAATGGTGATTGACAACTCTAATCTATCGAAACATTAAAAACATCAAAGGCAATTTGGGACAAGTTGCAAATTCCCTATTAACAAATAAATGTATCTACAAAAATCACATAATACACAAAGTTGATTTTTAAATTCACATGCTTAAAAATGTAGATGTGATTTCCAACAATTATTCCACACCTTCATCACAAACTTTATGGGCCACAATTTGACAATAATAGTTGTACAAAATCTATTTTTCATAGGTTTATATGGAATAAACACAAATGTCTATCATTTATTTATATTGTTTGAAAATTGATATCATGCCCATTGTTTGAACATAAATGTCATATGTTTATTTGTATTGTTTAGTCACAAATATTAGATGTCTATGTGTGTTGTTTGCACACGAAAATCGTGCACACGACTTTCATGTTTAAATAATGCATGGCATTTGTGTGTAAACAATACAAACTTATGAAATAATAAATTTCACATGAATTCAAAATGAACCCATGAAGCTTATAAATTTGTGATGTTCCCACATTATAAAAAATGTGTTATTAGCAAACAATAGTAAAATCCATTTTCACATGGATGTAATTTCAAACCAAAGTTATGCTTGAACTTATACATCTAGACATAGGTGGTCCCATGCAAATGAAATCTTTGAATAGATATGTTTATTTCACAACATTCATAAATGATTATTCATAGGTCACAACAATTTATTTCCTTAAAATATATATATAATGTCTTTCAAATGTTTTAATCTTACAAAACCCTTATTGAGAATCAAAGAGGAAATAAAATCAAATGTTTAATATTTGAAAATGGTGGTGAATATGCCTTTAAACATTTTACAAGTTTTTTTAAACAATGACATAACTTGACAATATAATATGCCATACACATTTATGAACAAAATGGGATGTCTAAATGAAATAATGACATTTCATTGAAAGGTAGTTACAAGTTAAAGTAAATCATTTTTTGCATCACATTGGACTTTTTGTAAAATTAACTATATTCAAATGTCACAAACATGTGGTAAAATCATCAATGTGGCAAACATGTTTATGGATTAAGGATGAAAATCCATTATAATAATGAAATTCAATAAATATACACCAAATATATAGTAATGAACTTTGGTTTAGTTTTTTAATTTTTCATTTCATTTTATGGGGATTCAATATGTGATACATGTTTGATAAAAACTAATAATGTATGTCATTCATGGATTTTTATTTTTATTTTTAAAAATATTTATAAATTAACTTTATAAAAAAATCAACGTCAATAATAATTTCTTTGATTTCATTGCATAACATTCAATAATGAAAATTTTTAATGCATTTTTCAAAATGCAAGGATAGGAAAATACTTCTCCCCTTTCAACAAATTAAGGTTTTAAGTATATGAAAGTAGAACTTTTATTAAATTTTTATAATTTCGAGTTGATGGAGCATTAATTATAATGTAATAATATAATTTCAAATTTTTCATATTTTAATCATAATTTATTAAAAATAATAATGTAAAATTATATTTGAAATCTTGAAAAACCAACTAATTTAGAATTTTTTCATCCATTTTTTATATATTAATGTTCCTATACTTCATGTGTAGCTTATCATAAATTTCATGGAAAGCCCCATCATCTCATTAAAAAACTTTAAAAGAAAAAATAGGTTTTAAAATGTTTATGTTCCAACTATGACATATTTTGCCATGTATATGCCATATTAGAAAATCAAACATGGATTCAAACAAAATTACAACAGAAACCAACAAATAGATATGGATTTTTGAATGGCCAAATTGGATCATACTTTCAAAAGACCATATTTCAATCATTTTTTGTTGGATTTTCTTTTTAACATGTATGTCAAAGACTTGTTTAGTTGGGCCATTCCTAATCTTAAATCTATTATTTCAATAATTACCATATAATTTCCATTTAACATTAAAATTCTAATGATTATGTCATTTTAATGTTAAATTATGGATTATTTGGAATGTTGTACTTGCCAAAAATGAGTCACCTTAAAGAACACATACCTTAAAGTTGCCCATGGCATGCTTGTAAATTCCCACATACATTTAATGCTATTGTTACCACTTGTTACATTCAAAACCAATGTTATAGCCTTTACTATTAATTAAACATCATTTGAATTACAGGTTAGTAACCAACCTTATTTGCATCATTTTCATGTTTTAGAACATGTGATAGATGAAAAAAGGCAAAAGTTTGATCCAAAACGCATAATTGTATTTTGGTTGGCTATGAAGAACAACATGGCATCAAGGGTTATCATCTATATGATCACACTTCACAACAATTTTCTATGAGCTTGTGTTATTTTGGATGAAGGAAGCTACTTGTGAAAATCTTTAAACCCTCACAAACATTTCACTAATGTTTCATGTGAATGGCCTTCACTTATTATAATTCAAGTTTTTTTTCTAGTTTCTTTCAAAACCCAAATGTTGTACCAACCTTGCTAACATCTTGACCACCTAATTTGCATCTACCTATTTGGTAGGTTATAAGACACTTTATATTTAATCATTTCCTACCTACTATAATTTTGACCTACTTCCAAAGCTTTATATTAGGGGACATGTTACAAAAGGCAACATGTATCCATTAAAATACATATGGTTTAGGCATGTGGTTGGTACATGTGGCCACCTTTTATTGGTCGTACAATGCCAATAATTAGAAATTTTCAATTTTGGGCTATGTGTAGGTAGTTAGAACCACATTTGGCTTAGAATTTGTTTTGAAAACTTGAAAATCATGAATTTGAAATGTAACAAACCAAACACGAGGTTTTACAAATAAATAAATTTCATGGACTAAAACATGCTAGGGTTCTTTCATTTAAAAAAACAATTGGAATTAAGATTGGACCTATTTTCTTGTAAAATTACAACTTGACAACATGAATTGTAAACAAATGTCAATTGGTTATTTTTTAAAACATAACCTATGGGGTTTTTATTTTTCAAATTTTTTGGGGATCACACATATTATCAATATCAATAAATAAATTGGGTAATAACAATTGGTTATGCATAATGGTATTAAGTTTTCAAATAAAAGGTTAAAAACTAACAGTTAACCTACTAGTTATAGATGATTACAAGGTTTTTTTAATTTAATATTTAATAATGATTATTTTCCATTATTTTCCATTTTTTGTATTAATGTTTCAAGATTGATAACCTACTTGAATGATAATCAAGTTATCCAAATAGGGTATTAAAATTTGAAACTTCCATACCAAACAATATTTAATGAATTAAATTGGCTATAAAAAATTCAATATTTGGCTTGTGGGTTATTAATAACTAGATTGATAAATGAGTCAAAACTCTTGATAATCAACAATAGTAATTATAACCCTCCAAACTAAATTTAGAGTGATTTTCAACTGTATAATTAATTTTAAAATAAAAATGGGCTTTTAACAATTATGTATGCTAGAAAGTCATACCTTTTGGAACTTTGGGAAGGCTTGTCTGTAAATCTCTATTCTTGTAGCTCTTCATAAATTGTAGCATTTTTTATGCTAATGGTGTAACCATGTGACAAAAAATCACATGTCACCATGTGGCCTACATAATTGTATATGCAACCATAGCAGTCACACATGTGATTGCAAATGCAACTATGCTAGTCAAAAGTATAACTACATTTATAATATGTAGATGCCATGTGGTAATTTTAAATGATTTGCTACATTTACCATGTGTCAACAATCTAGCCCAAAAAAATGAATTTCATAAAATTAGATATCACCACTAACATATCATAGTCACATGTGCAACTATGATAATCACACATGCAATTATCCATGCAATTAATGTGTGAGTTGCAAGTACAACTAGCATTCTAACCATTTGAATGTTGTGTGGCAATCAATGAAATTTTGCTATTATTTACCATGTGTTAACATTCTAACCAACTTTCTACTGTTTTAAATGGCATAAATTTGGCTAGGTCGCTAACACATGGTACATGGAAAAAATTCATTAATTACTACATGGTGTTTACATATTATAAATGTAATCATACTTATGACTAGTATAATTGAATGTCTAATTGCAGATGTGATTATCATAGTTGCATGTATAATTGCACATTTTAGTTGTACTTGTGAATATTATGGTTGTATAATAGGTTTTATAATAGTTTGCATGTGGCAATAAGCATATGACTACAATAATTGCATAAGTAGTTGCAATGTGCATCTAATGGAACTATGTGAGTTGCAAAGTAGCATATCATGCAACCACAATAGTTGCAAGATTTAATTTCTATAAAATTACAACAAAGTTTAAACTAGTTATTAGACCCTCAAAACTTTCAACATTAGATGCTAAACTAGAATATAAATGCATGCCAACAATATCATTAAATTAGGCTCACAAGCTATAGCAAAATAAAAACCTCCAATTTGTTGAAGTAGAAATATAATTCAAGGACAATTGAATATCACAAAAACTCCTAGTTTATAAACATGACATACAATGAGATGATATAATTGTTTGTGACATCACATTTGCATACAATAATTCCAACTTCTAAACATAAGTATTTAAATAACTTTTCACATATGAATTGAGTTTTCCACAGTCTGAACTAAACTTTCACATGCTTCAAAAATAGGTGTGGAAGGTGATCATTGCGATTAGGGAAAGGGAAAGGTTTGTATAGTAACATCATCTCATGTGCTTCTACCTTGTACACACCATTAAAAATATTTGCCCCATGAAACAAATCTTGCCTTGCAACACAACAATTATTTCACTATTCATAATGTAAAAATGCCCCCTTTTCACAATTAGGAATATTGAATAATCGTTGGCAAACTACACAATAAAGGTCATAGTAATAAATGATAATGAACACATCCACATGCATGGAGGGACATGATATACACTTGAAACCTTTCAAAAAGGAAATTATATACACTAGCAAGTAACACCAAATGGTATTTATGCCAAGGAGTCACCTATTGCACCACCACACTAGCTTCCACTATTGGTCCTTTAGATTGGAAATTTGGAGGTCTCTAGATGATTGGTTCTTTTATTCCCCTTCTTGGCTTGTTTACCAACATAAACCCAAATGACATGGGAAATTTGTTATGAACAATATGTGGATGTCTAAATAAACATGAAAATGGAAAATATCATAAAATCCATGGAATTGGTGAATGTATTACAAACCTCCAATCTATTGGTTCACCACATAAACCCAATTTATTATAGTCATGACAACTTCCCGATCTAGGCTTTGATGTGCTCAATGTTTAAGTGTTTCCATTTCCTTTGTACATTCAAAAAAAAAAAACAATCACTAGTTGAAATAGAGTTCCCTTCAATAATGACTAGAAATGTTATCAAAAGTAAAACTTAAATACATTATTGCATATCCACATGTAATATAATGTATAGCATGCACATTTGTTTCATTGCATTGGTGTTCATTGGATTGTTTAGACTTTGATGAAGTTGAATGGTCTTATGTATTTGAATTGTTTATGTGGTAAACACACAATAACCTAGATTGCATAATTGGTTTTCATGCATGACATTATTACAATCAGACATATGTGTGGGCATTGTAATTTAAAACATGTAAATGCAATTTAGAACATTCAGTCCAAATCTAATAACTTGGAAACACTAAGGGACTACTTAAATGGGAAGGTGTACACATGTATTTTTTTATTTTAACTTTGTTGTAATCACCTTAATCACATGCAATTCACATTTAGACAAACCATAATATTGTACATGTTGAAATATTATAATTCAAAATTTGCAATAAGAGTCATGGAACCAAATCTAAAACAAAAAAATCAAATATGAAAAATATGTTATTATTTGGATTATAACTTATTACAAATTTGATGTCTCAAATTTAAACATCATAGTTTTCTAGCTCACATAAAATACATGGTTGTATGTACGAAAGTAAAAAATTACCTTAATGCCTACACCCATATATATTTGTATAGACTTTGTGGTAGTCTCATCATTAGCCCCCTTCATGGAACAACCAACAATAAGTTCAAATGGTCTTTAGTTATCATGTGATATGTACCTTTGCCAAGGCATTATTGGGTCCAAATTATTTAAGGAATACCAAAATATTGTCATAATCATTAGAAGAACAAAATTATTTTCATTAGTCTTTGCCACTAAATTTTAATCGCAAGAGACATTTTGCAACTAAAATCCCTTTAGTTGCCTAAGACAAATCACATGTGACAAATTAGGTGCAAATGACAAATGGTATTGTATGAAATAAAAAATCAACAAATACATTTCATCCTTTGACTACATTGTATATGTGTTGTCACATGTGACTAAGATGCAACTATTTTGGTCACAATAGAGGGCAAATGATATGCTACCACGTGTTTTAATATTTATTATTATTATTATCACTGTTTTGAAATAATCTAGGACATTCAATTCAAATATTTGGATGATCTTCTATTACGACACGTGACCCAATGTAAATATGCCATATGACATTTTTATAAAAAAAGGTTGGTAGGTACCTAGGTAGGTACATAAATAGGGTCCTACAAACCTAGGCTACATACCAACCTACCTACTTAGGTAAAAAAATAAGTAGGTAGGTTTTACTTTCTTAGGTAAAATACCCATTCATATAAGTAGGTACTTAGGTAGGTAGGTACATAGGTCTACCTAGGTGGGTAGGTCAAACTAGGTACCAACCTAGCTAGGTAAATAGGTTAGGAAGGTAAATATTTTAGAAATGTGCATAATTTGTTTTCTTGTTTTGGGTTGAACCTTTTGATGTGTTTATCCCATGTGCACAAATTTTTTAATGTGAATTTGGATGACCACATCCCATTGTTTATATAGTGTTCAAAATAGGAATGAAGAACAAACAATATGGGATAAATTTTGAAGTTGCAACTTCTTCACAAATTAAGTTGTAATTCCAAAATTTTCTAGTGTCACCCTTTCTATATTCCTTTATATAGTTTTATTTCACCATGTAAAGACACAAAATGGATGAAATTAATGGAATTAAAAAATTTAGCAGTCTAGAATATAATATTTATAAATATTTGACACATTTTTACTCATTAATATTGATGGGATCAAAATATAGAATAGAAGAAGAATCATATAAGGACTATGTCCATTTTGTCCTTAGTGGTACACCTTTAAAAGTTTGGACCCTATTACACATGATTCACACAAATGATACAAAATTAAAAATATTCACATAAACACATAGAAATTAACACGTGTGTAAAAGTGTATACATTTATATCTATTTATATATGTCATAATTGATTATTTTTATGGTCATAAAATAAATCTCTAGGAAATAAAGAAGAAAATACATATCTATAATGTATGACCAACCACACATCACATATATGGTACATTAATTTGATTACTTGGATAACTACAATTGGGGGTTTAACATCTTAAAGTTGTCTATGTTGGCTAAAATCATCTACTCCATGTTTTTTACCATAAATGCCTCAATGTTAATGCACATGTTCAACATATGTGAGTTCCTAAAGTTATTTTCCCATCAAGTTCATTACTAGCATAAAATTTTGGGGTTAAGTTCTTACCTTTCTAGGGAATCAAATTGGAATTATTTACCACATGGGCTGAATTTGTGCCATACCTCAGTATAATTCTTATCCTTTATCTACAAACTTCCAACATTCATTTCAATTGATTTCATTTGTTTCATAAACTCCATTATTGCATGGACTTTAGGTAATTGATGCATTGCATGTTCTCATCACATGATTCCAACAACAATATTTGGTCAATTTTGTTTTTTTAGGAGTCCAACCTAGTTTAAATCCTTGTTATTTGTGAAGTTAAAAAACTATTGTGGTCCCACCCTATAAAGAAGTTAATATATATATGGAGATCATGAAAATTAACATGTCTAAAATCATGCACTTAACATTGTTCATATTAGCATAATGGATAATGCATTTGAATTGGTGTTGTTTTTTTGTGTTAGGAAAAAATGTGGAATTCCATACCATTATACATAATTAAAAGCTACCCCAACTTGAAAGGAAAGGTGATAAAAAAAACATCTTAGGGTGACAAATTATATCATCATGTATTATAAATCTTTGGGCATGAAGCATTAACACATCTTGGGTTTTGCAATTGGGTTTTGCGACTACATTTTAGTCATGAAAGACATATGCAACTAGTCACTCATGAATTGCTAAACCCATGTCATTTCACCCATTTAGTTGCAAAGGACATTTAGTTGCAAAACCCAATCATCTTATCAATTAACATTTTTTTGGTTTAATATTGAAATTCCATGTCATTGACGACTTTGGTATGACATGTAAAATGCATGCCATCTCAACTTAGTCATTTTATTCAACTAAGTGTTACAAAAAAATGCCTTGATGGATAAATGACATGTGTCAAAAATCTATAAACACATTATTAGTCATTGCACATGACCAAAAGTCAATATAATTTAACCCACGTAACTAACATGACTAAATATCAACTTAGCCTAACCTAGTTAGGCTAGGCAACCTAGCGTAACTCGCTGTCGCAACCCTACTTTGGCCAAGTGTGGGGGTGAAGCCCAACACTTGGAAAAAGTGGGATTTGGGGTCCTCCGGGACTCCTGAATGTTCAGAGCTCGACAGCAAGACCCAAAACACCTCACATTGGGGTGTTCTTGGTGTCATTGGAAAGGTCTTGAAGCGTAGATATCGAAAATGGCCTCGCATTGGCCATTTGGATATTTGTCGCCCAAGTTATGGGCAAAAGAAGGGCCGGGAGTCAAACTGGCAGTTTGACTCCCGACTACTAAAAGTCGGGGATCGACCCCTTCCCGAAGTCCGAATTGGGAGTGCGATACGTCGTTGGAAAGATCTCGACAAGGGCTACAACTTTGGTTCAGACGTCGTCGCGATCCAACTCCGCAGTCGGGAGTTATGGCCGTTCAAAGTTCCGGGAGTCCCGCCGGGACGATTTCGGGACAACTTCGGGACTCCATTTCGGGAGTCCCGGGAATTTGTGCCATTTGGGTGTAGTCCCCACAACGTGGCGCAGAGTATACTATAGGGAGTATGGTGGTGGCATACTCCCGAGCCAAGGATGTGGTGAGTCCAAGTGAGTCCGGGTCCATGTGGCTTGTCCCAACACCAAAAGAGTGCAAATGGATTCTAACCAACCCGTGTTGGTTTGTGATGCAGGTTCGTGTGATCTAAAAGCTTGATCTCTCCCTAGTCTAATCCCGGGGCTCCCAACTCGACCCTCTACCCCTTTTTAGAGTTGGAAGCCGGGAGCGTGCTACCAAGTCTCAATTCCGCAACTTGACTTTGTGAGACCCCCAAGTGGGTTTCACCCCCGTGACTTGGGAGCGCGTCACTCACCTAACCAAAAATCAACTTAGCTTAACCTAGTTAGGCTAACTACCTATGTTAGGCAACCTAGGCTACCTAACCTAGGCTAGGTGGCTTAAATTAAAAACAAATGTCAAACTCATAACCCAAGAAGCCTAGACTAGGCTACCTAACCTAAGCCAAGTGGCCTAGGTATCATAGGTTGCAAGAGTGAGGACTTGTACCCCTCACCTTCACTTTAAGGTTCAAATCCCCATCTAAATTGCACTATCACATTTTTTTATATTAATTATATTTAACACAAAATTATAAAGTTCAACATTTTTAGCCTTAATTAACCTTGGCCATCCTAAGTTGACCTAGATCAACCTACCTATTACCTACCAACCTAGTATAGACCTAGACCTGGACCTCCTTAGGTTGATTTTAAATGAACTAATTTATTAACCTATGCTACTTACTAACCTATTCTAGGTTAACCTAGACATTTTTAGGTTTTAAGAAAAACCTAAGATAACTATGTCACATCATAGTCGTATCTAATTGTACAAATTTGATAAAATATTTTGTAATGAGGCTACCTATGTTAACAAAAAAACTAAAACTAGGAACCTAAGCAAGCCTACCTAGGTTAACCTATTCTAAATATATTTAAACATAGTGGATATAATAAATTTATTATGTCTAATTTAGTAATTTATAAGGTAACCTATATTACGAAATAGGTTTTTATAAAATAACTTACATACATAGGTTAACTTAATAGGTATGTTAACCTAAGCTAGTGTGTTAAGTAATTAAAAAGTCAAGGAGTTATGTGTTACCTTTTTCAAAATGACTATTAATATTGTAGTCATAACTACAATTTACAATAGATTGTTTAATACACATACACATGCATGTGTATTCATGACTTCAAAAACCTCATGGAACACAAAAAAACATGGCATGCCATGACAAATACTAGTGCTATAAATTCAAAACACACAAAAATTTATGGTGTCACAAAAAATCATGGATTACCATGAAAATTTGTGAACCTGGTTGCTAGATGGCATGCCGTGTCATCATCATATGGAAGACCGAATCGTTATTAATCGCAAAAGACAACAATATTTTCAACTATCTAAGAAACAAGATTAATTCATCAAATCAATGACATGAATCATGATGTGAAGTTAGTGTCACAAGTCATTAAGTGTTGTGATTACTAGTCAACGTCATTGCCAAGTGGCATGCCACGTTAGCATCACACGACCATAAGTTGTTATTATTCACCAAAAAGTTACAAGAATGAATGAAATTTTGTTATTTCCTAATTTGGGATGACTATAAATATATTTTTGAAAGTTTGATATTTTGTGTAAAAACCATCAAGTCATAATATTGACTACAATCGCAAAACAACAATGCCTTGTGGCACCACAATGTCTTTTACAACTATCAATTATTAACATGAACTTGTAGTTACAATTGTGGTAAAAAAAAACAATAGTCATTTTATTAACCTGTAGTAAAACCCAAAAATGTGTTGTTGCGAAGGAAAAGTATAAATCAAGGCTCGGGGAATTCTCAAATTTAAATATCGTTCATTATACTTTTTTATACATTTGTTCAAAATTTTGCCTTGTTGTTGCAATTTTTATTAATGATGGGTTCCTAGCTTTCTTCGTTTTTTTACATGGAACACCCACCTGTGAACCACATCTTTGAAATTATCCACAATTACATATGACATCCACATAAAATTAAAAGAACTTACCATTTTCACCTCAATAGTAGCTTGCCACCTTGTCCATATTTGGACATTTGTTTTTGGTTTTCTCAAGCTTCATTCATGGTAGAGGCTTTGATAATTGTCTTTTCAGTTATCCAATATTTCACAAGCTTCTCCCATTGAACTTGATTTATATCAATTAGGTACGTCCATTTTGATTTTTATATGTAAAAACATTTTAGCTAAAATCTCATTTCAAATAACAATGGACAAAATTTTCAAATCTTTATTGACATAGATCATTGTGTAGGTAGTCAAATTCCTATCCATTTAGCCATGAAGCTCCACCATGTTAACTACATTCTAATCCCTAACATGGACAACATAAATGTCTAAAACATGAGGTGTGATATTCCTTAAAGTGTCATCCCATGCATTCTTACCCTTGCATGTCCCACCAATCCTCCCTCTCATAGTTACTTCAACTTCATGTGAAATCAAATCCTTTGCTAAACATTCCTCCATCTCCACTTTAAATGCTTATTTTTGCCTTTTGCTAGGTCTTGGTTTTTTACTTTGGTTGTCATATTTGAATCTCAAATGTGGGTTGGCTTAATGTTGGTGGCACCCATGTGATGATAAACAATATACATGTTTTTTCAAACATTAATGGTGTTGTTTTGTCTTTGTTACAATAGAGAGGGTACAATTATGGGGATGATTGTTAATTCGATTGTGATCAAATTAACAACATTTATAAATTTAACAAAGATTGGATGTGATGTACATTGGAAAGAACATGTGTGAAAATGTGGTACAAACCATATTTGGACAAAATATACAATCAAAGTACAATGTGACATGCAAGTTGAAGGTATTCAATAACATTTATGGCTAAGATTGCAGTCACATAACTAACACAAAATATTAAAACCACATATCTTTTGTGTCCTTATAGTAGATGAGTTGAATATTTTATTGTCAAGGATGGCTTCAATGAAACTTTTCATAGATTATTAGTTAAACATATGGTAGACAAAAAACCAAGGTCCATGAAGTCACACAACTATCATATGTTGATGCAACAAGTGTTGCCTTTGTTCTTGCAAGGGTTAATGGCGGCGGAGCCATGGATGGCCATTATGAGGCTTAGTTGTGTTTTTTGATGGTTTTGTGTGAAGGTGTGGAACCCTTTTGAGATTACAAATTTGTGAGAAGATGTGGCAATTACATTTACCCTCTTTAAAAAAGAGTTTCTTCCAACCTTCTTTGATGTCATGATGCATTTATTTTTGCTTGTAGTAGATGAGCTAGATGTTTATGGGCTAGTTCATAACCAATGGATGTATTTTGTGGAATGGATGATGAAGGTTCTAAAGGGTTATGTTTGCTCCATGGCACAACCTAAAAGGTCAATGGTTAAAAATTAACATGTTGGAAAAAACATTAGGATTTGTGATTAAATATTTGCAAGAATTTCAACATGTGACTAAAAGAGTATTGGATGTACATGAAAGAGTATCCAAAGAGGTATTAGAAGGCGTTACATTATTAAAAAAATATTTAACCATTCTATGAGATCTTGCACATAATTACGTGCTCACAAATACAAATGTTATGACACTATGGATATAACGGATTCCTTTCAATTACTAATATTTTTATTTCTTATGCTTTGTTGTTTGACTTTGCCTTAAAATGTTAGCTATTGTTCTAAGTAGGTTTATAAGGTAATTTTAGGTTGCATTCTATGTGTTTTGTGCTTGTTGAAACCCTAACTTTAGAAAGACATTCCAATTTTGTCTTTGTGGTGTTATTTATAACTCAATGTCATATACCTTATAATGGTAGCTTTTGGGATAGGTTTCCTCATGTGGGTCGTTGAAGGTTGTCTTATGTGTTTTCTACCTATTGAAATCCTAAAACCAAAGTGCATGTTCATGCTTTTGCATTATGTGGTTGCCATCAATAGTTTGAAATGTAATGAGAACTTAAACCTTTTTAGACATAAGGTACAAATTCATTGTCACCCACTTCATGTGTATGCTCTTATGGCTATTGTGGGAAATATAAAGATGGTAAAGCACACATTTAAAATGGGAAAATTAAATTTGAACATGCATCATTAACAAACCTTATTACGATGTTGCCAACCTATAGTATTTCTACCACACCTTGCAAAGAATGATAACATGGCCAAGCGGGTTTAAAAAAATATTCAAACCCATCAAAATGATGTAAGGGACTTTCATCTATTGATGAAGATCTTGTCCTACTTTCAATTCCCTCAAGTTTCACAACATTGAAGTACAAAAAATGAAGGATATAATAACCACTTCCATGTTGATGGTGAACAAATGAGTTTGTTAATTACATATGATTGTGGGGTTGCATTTTTTTTTAGTAGTCCAAGGCGATGAAAATGATATAATTAAAATGATTTAGTATGCTAAGACCTTGAAGGAGATTTTAATATTGGATTATGGTCCCATGTATTCATTATAATGTTATTCCACTACCAATGGGTGAAAAATGAAATTGATAATAGAGACAACCCCCACTTACAAACTTGATGATGCTTAATATTTTATTTGTCAAATTTTGACACTTGTTTCAAATTTATGAACCATTTTTCTTCGCTTCATAAGTTCAACATATATATTTTTGGAATGAGTCCAAGACACCATGATGGGAGGTCATCTTTCATAGAAAGCTTAAAAGTTGATGAATTGTGGTCACAAACACATACAATTATTTCATTGACACATGTGGTGTTGTGTCTAGGCTTGAAACTTTGTTGGAGTTTCTAGTTTTTAAAAGCGTAAGAACACTTGTAGGTGTAATTGAATTGAGTAGAGAAGAAACATTTGTGCTTGCTTAGGCTTTGCATGGCAACTTGGGAATGGATGATGCATAGTGATTTTGGTGCAAGTTGGTGAACGATTTATTTTTTGAATTTCCTTTCTAATTCGATGACATCAAGAACATGTTATTTTATCTCTAGTGTGTGCTAGGTTTTGTGATAATAAACATTTTTTTAGGAATGATTTATGAACTTGCAGATTTTACATTTTCATTGATTTTGAATCACTTATTTGTGTAGTAAAAGGTCTTGTTTCCTATGTTACATTTCATGTCAATTATAGTTGTTTAAATAGTGGGACACCATGATTTTACTTCCCTTGGATGGTGATATGTAGATCTTGTACTACCAATGCCACTTATACACAAGTTGATTGTAAAGTAACTACAGTAGCAAAGATGTCACATGGTCTAAATAATCATGAATGTACAAAAGGAATAATTATTAGACCAATTGCAAAAGCAATTACACCTAGTTGCAAAAACAGCTTGATTTTCACCCATTAATGGAACATTCAAAATGGATGACAAATGTCCACTTTTCTTTACTTTTCCATCCAAACACATACAATTGAAATTTGGAATCGCATTTGCAATTTATTTTGGCTATGCCTACATTGTAGTCGCCTATGCAATTGTAATAATCACATATCCGACTATAGAAACACTTACAATTTAAATGACATGTAAGACTAATCTAGATGTAGTCACAAAAATAGTTGGTTTGGATATTAGTTGCAAACTTAGGGTTGAAATAGACATGATTTCTTACATTGAAATAGAATCTTCCATATCATTTTAACAAGATGGACAATGTTTTACACTTGGATGAAAGTAATTTGAATTTGATGACATGGATGAAATTAAGTAATGTGAATGGAATTCACCATGTTGACAACATCATACCTTTATATGAAAATAATGAATTTGATAAAATTGTTGAAAGTTCACCCATGGAAAGATATGCTTTATATGAATGAAATTAAATGACACAAATGAAATGAATTGCATGTATAAGAAAATATCATTTGAATAAACTTAACATCATGAAGGGAATTTGATGACATGGGTGATATTAATGACATCGTAAAAATTTGGCAATATGGATGAAATCAACAACGTAAATAACATGAATTGCATTCTAAAAAGAATGATCATAAGAATGACATTACCATAATATATCATAGTGATGCAATTAAACACATGGATTAATTTTGACCACATACATGAAAGTTGTTTATATGAATGAAAACAATATAGTTGAATCAACATTAAAAGTGTCATTGGCCACGTGGATTAAATTCAACTACATGAATAATGATCACATTCATCTATAAATGTTAGTTCCAATTCACATTGTTAAATTGGTCTATATCATGAATTGCACCCACATGGTAAAATTAATCCATGCCAAAATAAAGTTTCATGAATGTTGTTAATTTCATCCATACATTTATTCCCATTCATGCTGTTCATATTCATTAATGCCCAGTGTCATCCATATGCTACACATTATATGTGTTAACAACATCATCGATATGGTTTGATTTTCCGTGCCATTTATTTCATCCATTGCGTAGTCATATGAAAATCATTATCATCCATGTAAATTTCATAAATATGGCCAAATCCATGAACATAGTTCCACTCATCATCAAAACTGAGTCCAATAGGTAGGTAGGTAGGTAGTTAGTTAGTTTATATCCATATGAGTTGCCTATGGTAACTTTCATCCACGAACACTAGCTTCATTTATGCAAGGTAGAATTCATCCAACAAATTCCACCACATATTTATTCCACAGATATTAATTGGATCTTTATGGTCATAAACTTCATCCATAAAACACAATGATGTTTCGTCATCCATTTGGTGTATGTGATTGTTGAGATTGTCTTTTCATGTCATGACGTTTTATTGATTCTAGGGTTCCTTTGATAACTAAGGGCGACCCATTCTGCCGTCAGAATCACCCATGCCCAATTCCTGCAGAATAAGTCACCCTAGAATAGAGCGAGGCTGCCCTTTTCTGGCCACTCATAGGCACCCACGTGCTCCCGTTTCTGTTGGTCTCCGTGTGTCTCAGAGGGGTACCTGGTACCTACCTACCAGCTCACCTGGGTGCCTTATATAGAGAAATTCTAAAGCGAGGAAAGATCGCCAAGCACAAATGCACGTATTTCCCTTGTTGCAGTTTTTTTGGCGATTTTTTTTTGGGTTGAAAATAAGGTGTTTTTTTTTCAATGTAAAAAAAAATTAAAAAAATAAAAAAATGTTTTCTCAGCAAATAAAGAATTTATAAGAATTGTAAATAAATCAAGAAATTACCCTTTTCGATTTCTCCCACTCCCCCCAAAAAGGAAAATAAAAACAAAACTAATAAGCAATAAAGCAATAAACAAAAACTCATTTGTTGATTTTATTATACATATTTGAAAAATAAAACTCATTATTGTACCTAAGAAGAAAATACCTGATATGAAAGAAATAAAATCTCATTATTTATTATTCAAAAATTTATATGTTTAATACTAATAATAATACTAATAATAATAATAATCATGAGGAAATTATGTCTAAAACTAAATAATGTTGAAGTTTTACATAGAAGAATGGGGAAATTATAGGGATGGATGAGATATTGTTTTTTAGCTAACAGAAGTCTGTTGTTGTCCCCTTCTCTAATTATTATCGCGCGCTTCATCCAATGCACTAGTGTTGCTGCTGTTGTTGACAGACGGGAGAGAGGGAGCGAGGGACGGAGGGACGGAGACGGGGGCGGAGAAACAGAGGAGCGAGACGGGGACGGAGCGACAGAGGAGAGAGAGAGAGAGAGAGAGAGGAGACGGGGACGAAGAGACAGAGGAGAGAGAGACAGAAGACACAGAGGAGACGTGCAAAGAGACAGAGACAGAGAGGCGGCAGGAAAAGGAGGGATTCGAGTGGATTCTGGGAGTAATGCCTTGTCTCTTTGTGTCGATTTTTGGAGGAGTTTTTATGTTCTGAGCAAGTTTTCTCTTGCTGTAGATTTGTAGAAACCGAAACGAGCATTTTTTTCTAGGTTTGCTCAAAGATGTATCCAAGAAGAAGAAGTAGAAGAAGACCATCTTGAAGCAAGCCAGCACGCTCACACGCTCGCGATCCAGACGGACAGACAGTGTATGTGTGGTTGCTTTAAAGACAGTGTTGTTGCATTTGTGTGGGGCTTTTCTTCTTCTGTTTGTGTGTGTGTGTGTATGTGTGTAGCAATGCGAGTTTTGAAAGGCCGTAGTATTGTAAGGTGTTTGGGAACTCTCTTATACAGATTGAGCGGGGGATGGCTGGAGGAGGGAGAAGAGGCTTTATAAGTAAAGATTTTATATTTTTGTGTGTGTTGAATGCAAGAAATGGCCTCATCATGACTAGTAGCGTTGGGTCAAGTTAGAGTGGTGTTGAACTGTTGTTGTTGTTGTTGCACTCATTTGCGTGCATTTGGAAATGCACATAGCTTCTTCCATTGTGAAGCATTTAGAATGTGCTTCTAAGTGAGTCTTGTTTTCTAAAGTTAGCAATGGTTAGTAGAGAGAATGGCCTTACATATATATAGCTTGTAAGAAGCTCAGAAACCGCCCGTGACGCATTGGCGCCGACTAATCCGAAACTTCCCCTACTGTATGCGCTTCTCTGTCAAATCATCAAGTCAAACGTGGTAGCAGCAAACAGCAACTTAAACAAGGTGAGACTTCAAGTGCTTGGCTTGATCGTGTGAAAGAGTAGAGTAACACTGGTGGTGATCGTGATAGATAGCAGCAGCATTGTGTTATTAGGGCCTTTGCAATCTTGTTTGCTGGAAGGAAAAAAATGATGTTCTTAGGGGCCGGGGCCAGGGGGAGTTGTGGATACTTTTGTTTGGTGAAGGGAGGACCTAGCCTTTCCCCTCCGTTGTAGCTCTGTGAGACAGGAAATTTAGGGTCTCGGCTTTTATTTTGTATGGAATGCCAGATAGTGTGTCTCGATGTGGCTTTGTGGCATGCCTCAAAAAGATCAGGGCTTTTGTTATTTATTGTAGAATGTCAGTTACCAAGTCTAAGTTTCATATGGGAACAATCTGAGGTGAATATTGAAGGAACTGTTGAATCTGTAATGATGGACATATTTTTCTTCATCAGATTAATGAACTTTTGACCTTGCATTGTATGTTGTGGGCACACTTTCCAGAAAGTCTATTTGAAATTAGAGTCAGTAACATGGTTGTTTCTCTCCTTGAGTGCCTTCACTTTCTGAGCATTCAAAAGGCACTTCTCTTCGACAACATGCCACCTTGAGTCATAAAATTATATCAACAATATGATTGTTTGGGAGCAAATCCATTTGATTATATATCATCTCAAGTCATTCAAGAGCAGCTGGTTGTCCCATCAGACTGCTGTGATATCAGCCTCGAAACCATATATATCAAAAGGAGGATAGAAAATGTGCAGAAGTTGAAGCAAGGGGATTTGTGGATTCTTACTCTATTGTAGGAGCAGGGATGGAGAGGTGCTGGTGACTTAGGTCATGGGGCAATGACCTGCTACCACAAGTCAATCATCTATGACCAACCTCCTTAATTGCTGGGCCTAGATATATGAAGGGGAACAGCACATTCCGGCTTGAAAATAAGCTTTTTACTGAGAGCTGAAGAAATCGGCTATTTCCACTTTTTTAATCATAATGTAGCTTTCATTCGCACAAGGAACATGATGGGTTTGTGTGGGCAATCAAGAGGAGGGAGCTGAGGTCATTCTGTGGAATCTGCAAGGTATTTTCTATCCCACTAAGGCCTGGCAAGAAAAGAATGGGGGCACTATTGGTCCTCAGCAAGCACAAAGAAGTGATAGAAAGTAGAAGGGGAAATGAGATAATATAGAATGAGAGCAAGTACAGAAGACCTGAGGATATCATCCATATTTGTGTGTCCTGTTGTATTAGCTTCTCTTCCTTGGGTGAGTGGTTGCATGAAATAGTTCCTTTGGGCATTGAAAGGGGCCTAAAAGCCAATGGCTCACCTAAGAGTCCTAATTGAAACAGATTCATATGAAAGCTTGTTGACACGAGCAAAATATAAGAAATGCCTGATGGTTTATATTGGTCTACAGAATGGGTGACAACCAATTGAGTGGGAGACGATTCAGGCGAATTCAACATCCCTTCTCTGGACATGCATTGGACCTTGATCCCTTGGTACTGGATTTGCATATTCTTGGTTCAGTTTTTAGTCTTATGACCTCACCACGTATTGTGCCTCTGGTTTTCTTTGTACCCAGCTGTTGTTGAGCCTCTCATGTCCTTGTGGAAACACCAAATCTTGGTTTCTTCCATTGATTGTTTCTTATGGACCTTAACATCTCAATATTCTTCTTATTCACAGATGGGAATGTACACGTTTTAGGAGACTTTTCAGCCATCTAATACATGTCCAAAATGAATAGCACTAATGTCATTTAATGCTATTCTTGTTTGGGTATGTTTGGGTGCAGCTTAATGGTAATTTAGACCAATGGCCACATTTGAAAGAGCTGGTGCAAAGCTACAAGGCTGACTGGTTGAAGGATGAGAGAAAATATGGGCACTATAAGTGCATTCCACCACCTGTGTTTCAGCAACAAATTTTTGAAGGACCTGATACTGATGTGGAAACAGGTGCAAACCCTAACACCTGAAACCAGAGCTTGCAAAACATGGTGTAATGTCTAGACCCTGGATCTAAAAACTGGAAATGAAAAACTCTAGCCTAGTGATTGATGCACAGGGGACCTGAACCTCTAACTAGAATGACACCATGACATTGCCCTTTGGCCCAATGCTATGGTCTGAGGGAAACAGTTGAAATCAGATGTACTCTTGAGATTTGACCATGAACTAGGGAAGATAAAGGAACTGTAAGCTTACTTTGATTCCATGCTCTCATACCTGAAAATACTCTGGTTTTTCCTTGTCTGCAGAATTGCAGCTGTCAACCAGACATGCAAGAGGTGAGGACATGGATGATGAGGAACCCAGCACATCAGGAAGGCATTCGTCAGTTGCCAATGGTTTTCCTCCTCGAAAGGTTCAAATCTGTCAACTTTGCTTTTCAGTACCTTCTCTGATGACTGTTACATATCAATGGTCTCTCTGAGCTCAATAGGATTACACTGCACTTACCAGCTAAGCAAAGAGTTTGGGAGTTCTCTCAGTGGCTTTGGTTCTAAAGGCTTGATGTACCTTTGGTTGCAGCATTTAGGCCTTCCCCCATTACCTGCATATGACCCTGTTTTCAATTGGGTCACTGAGAGAGCTTTTATATATGGGCAACGGACATCAGAGCTACCAGCCTCACTGTCTCCCAGGTTGGAATTTCTGTTTATGTATATTACACAGTTTAACAGTTGCTCATAAGGTTTACTGCTCAGATCTGCCATTCCAGATCTCTAAATCAGATTCTGGGTAATTGTAGTATCTCGCTACACCTAATTGCAGGATTAGGCGACGAATATGTCGCAGGTAGTGCTGTGATGGCACTCCAAAGGGCCTGTTGGGAGCTGATGAAGTTAGTGGGGAGTCATTGCAGCTAGGCCCTGTCATTCATGATGAAGGTGATGGTCTGATGCTTTGTGAGTAATACTTGCAAAGTTATGACCAGGCTCTTCCTTATTAGGTTTTGTTTAAGTTTGGCCAGCACTAAAACAACATTTGTTTGTTTTAACTTTCATATTTTTTGCAGAGTCTCTCTCTGCAATCATGTCAATATTCCTGCACTGTGAATGTAGGTACATACATGCACACAAAGTAGAGAGTGTGCACACATGCTATACTTCCTAGTGAGCATATGGAGTATAGTGGTTCCTTGCTGTGCAAATAGTAGCCTTTTGTGGATCTCCACTATCTTTTGAGTTGATTTACCCACTTTATCCAAGCGAGGAAGTTGTCTGTAGGTCCTCTGTTGTGTTTGAAATTGTTCAAATTATCTGAAATGTGAGAAAGCTAGACTGTCCTGAAAACAAGGGATTTGAAGGGCAGGGCAGATTCTGGGCTGGCACCCAGTTTACAAAAAGCTGCATAGAGCCCTCAATAGATTGACACCTTAGTCATTGTGGAGGTGGAAATGTGGGTCCTTAGTGTAGCAATGGCGATGTTGATTGGACTTATGGCACTTATCTGTGACCTCATGCTAGGCTATGATACCCAATCTGGAGACGTTGGCTTTCCTTACCTGTTTCTACTTTTTCTTGCAGCAGTGCTGGACTCAAATTATCTGTGAAGCTGGTTTCTTTGAATATTCAAGCTGGACTTGTTGGTAAGTTTCTATGACAAGAATTGAGCACAATTGTTGGTTCATTTTCTGATGTGAGGAACTAATCAGGTTGGTTCTGATTAGCATTGTGTGTTATTACTTGGTTGTAGCTTAAACAGTCAACGGTATACAACTGGAGTTAAAGGTGAAGAATGAACAGAGTTGCTTGATATTCTCTGTACTGTTGTAATTTGATAGATTTTGAGCATAGTCATGGCTGAAGATATGCTTGCAGTCAAATGACTATTTAGTTCATTTTGCTTGGTTTTTTCTCCTTATGGACAAGCATATTGACTGGGGTTATGTTTTGCTTCAAAAGAGCCTATATATGGCACGATGTGTTTATACAACAAGGACAGACGGGAAAAGCTATCGGAAGACTTTCACTTCCGCTTCTTGCCTTCTGAGTTTCAAGATGTAAGATGACTCTTCTCTTTTCAGGCTGATGGCTCAAGGAAATGGTCAGCAAAACACATTATGTTCTTCCACTTGAATTTTTAGTGGAATCTTTACATAGCACCCCATGCCCTAGAGGACACATGGATAGATATGATAAACAACTCTACTTTCTTTGGCTGTGTAATTGCCCCCCAGGAGAGACTACTGGGTGACTCTATTTCTGGAGTGAAGTAGCAATCAGTGTTGGATAGAGTAACAAAGCAAATAAATCCTTCTTGATGTTTTGGATTTTTCTTTTGCAAAACCTCATGGGGAGTTGGAATATTGATAAACAGGCATTATCTAAGGAAGTTAATATTTGGATGGCAGGAAGCAAGTGGGGTGCAAAGGAAAGCAGTATTTTCATTGGATTCAGCTTCATCAGCTGTTTGTCTGTTGATCCAACTTGAAAAGCATGTAACTGAAGAAGGTGGTGTTACACCCTCTGTTTATACCCGGAAAGAGCCTGTAAGCTGCTCCCAATTCAACCAATTTTGCATCAATGCTTATCATGCTTCATAGCATTTTCTATGCTACATGATGATACTGTGAGTTGGTAGTGGGTCTTGATCATCCCTTGCATACTCCATTGATTCTTTGGCATTATACCTAGTGGTTGCATATTCAATGTCATGTGTTGAGTGGTGGCAGGTCCACTTGGCAGAAAGGGAGAAACAAAAGCTACAAGTATGGGCGCGTGTAATGCCATTTCGAGAGCCATTTGCATGGGCAACTGTTTCTCTTTTTGATGCTAATGTAACTGGTGGGGTGGGTGGTTTTACGTCTCCAAGTAGCCCACTGCCCCAGCCAACACTCTTGGGATCTGGTCTAATGGAAGCTTCACTTGATATTGATGGAAGACTAGTTGCTGGTGATTCCAAGCATCATGAGCCAAGGCAACATGAGCCTGTCCTTGTGGATGTACCAAGCTTCAACCGTGTGAAGGAAAACTACATGGAGGAAACTCTCCTGGTGGGCACATTTGTGAGTTTTTCCTGCATCCTGCCTTTTAGGTGTTGGTGATTTTTTTGATATCATTGACCAGGCTCTCCTGTCAAGCTTTGATTGTCCTGAGTATATCCTTTAGATAGTAGTCAGAGGATAACATGAAACCTACACTGTACACCCTGTCAAGCGTTGCTGTTGCGGTCAGTTATAATGCTTTGAAATAATCCTTATACCTCATACACAGTCAGGCAGTTCTGAAGGGCTAAGGGTTGGATCCTGCACCAGACTATGGTCTTAATGATTTAATGGGTCTTTCTGATGGCTCAGACACTAACTTGTTTGCTTAGTTCTGGTTCTGAAAGCTCTGTAAGTTGCCTTCCAGACCATATTTTTCAGATATTGTTTCTGGGCACCTAAACCTTGGACTGTTATGGAGTGAAGGGTCAAGGTTCAATTCCCTTTAGAGGAGCACATCAGATCCATGCAGAGCTGGGCCTTTATACTTGATAGAACATATGAGTGTACATTATGAAAGAAACATATAGAGGTATAATACAACTGTATTTGGGCTCTGTGATGAGTACTTCACACCATCATTCAACTATGAGACAAACCCCCATCCTGAATCCTGTAGTGTTTTGACACTGATAGAGTATTGAAAATGTTTCTTCTGAAGGATCCGAAGCGCTTAACACACAAGCCTGTGAAGGCTACCATGCGATTGGAGGTGGAGAGGCTCTCTGGAGATGACTTGGAGACGGATATGCTCTCTGAGTGTGGCAGCTTTAATGGTTCTGTGGATGGTGAGGGTCATGAGACTTCCATGTCTAGACACTTGCGGAATGGCTCTGCAGGTTATACAAAGGGAGGCTTTAGTGGACGCTCCAAATGGACTGCTGGAGAAAAACATCGATTTGGATATTCTGCAAGTGGAGGAAGCAGCTCTGAGTTTGGACGCCCTGATGTAGGTTGCCCATGCCTGGACTTTGAGACCCCTCAGACCCTGAGCTCTACACTACAGAATCTGTATTGTGCCAGTGGTGGAATCTTGTGTTTTGATTGTGTGTTATGGCTGTAAACATCATGAGAGCTTCACAACTACAGGCATTCAGGTTGTTGGTTATTATATTGTGGAACCTGGTTGTTGCATACATGTGTACACCCAACATTAACATCTTCCTCAGCTTTGAGCATTCAGTTTCCAAAACCTACCATAACCAATCAAACCGGGAAAATTCAAATATGTGCTTCCAGTTACTTTTGAGATTTCTCTTTCATTAGGGTGGGGTTTCCGCTTCATGGTTGCTGGGTTTTTGGTCAGATCTGAAACATCCATTTCCTTATTATAGGGTTATCTCTCAAGTCTTTTCACAATGACTACAATCATAAGTATTGAGAAATTCTCGGTACTCGTAAAATATAACTTTTGAGGTCGAGTTCTCCTAGTTCACAGTGAAAAAGGTTGACTTTTAGTTTTTCTGGGCCATTAGGGTGCTGAATGTAGGGTTTAAAAATCTGTCAAAAAATGAGTGAGCTCTACCATAATGTGTTTCTTTCTGTGTGGGTGATGCAGTTTAAGGCAGTTGAGTTCAGGACATTGACAAAAGGCGAACCATTGGCACAAATGTTGCACTGTCTGTACATATACCCTCAATCTGTGAATCTGAGCAAAAAGCGTAATCTCTTTATCCGTGTTGAACTCCGTAAGGATGATTCAGATATCCGGAAACCGCCTCTTGAGGTATTCATTATTTGCTTTCTTTTACTTTACATTGACTTGTGAGAGTTGTGCAGTATTTTCCAGAACACTCTTGGTTTGAAAGAATTGATATCTAGATCTGCAGAAATTCACAAAAGCTTTTAGGTGTTGTTTTGATCCAAAAAGTCAGTGAATAGGTAAGTAATGCTTGTTTGCTTCAGCTTAAGAACCAAAGTTGTAGGTTGTTGAATTGAATGCAAGATGTTGGCAGGTGCGTCATGGGCAAAGATATTGGCCCTAATACCTTTGCACTGTGACAGGCACTCTTCCCCCGGGATTCAGATAGTAATATGCAGAAGTATGGGCATTCCCAAGTTGATATCAACACAAAGAATCCTCATTACCATGATGAATTCAAAGTGCGACTCCCTGCAGTTTTAACACCCCACCATCACCTTCTTTTCACCTTTTTCCATGTTGACCTTCAGATGAAACTGGAGGCACCAAAGCCAGTAAGTATTGTGGCCTGCCTTTACTATTGCATACAAACTCATGCTAGTGGGAAGTCAGCCAGCTTGTCACTTGTATTCATGTTCAAGGTGATGGTCTGACACTTTGTGGGTGATTCATAAGATTATGACCACAGTTATCATCTGTGTTACCTTCAAACTGTTGATTTAGAGATTTTCTCCACAATCTCATATACTTGAATCTGTGCCAGTCTGACCATGAAGTAATTAGTTCTGCTTGCACCATTGGGATCTCTAGACAAGGAATATCCTGTAGTGGCTTTAGGGTTATTATCTGACTATCATCTGTGTGATTGGGTGGCAGGTGGTAGTTGGTTTTTCTGTGCTTCCCTTACTGCTTGCATCACAGTATGTACCTCTAATTTGTATTCCTGTGTACACATAATTATGGCCACAAAAGTTTCTTTACATGCTATTTTACTCATTGGTGCAAAAGAGCCTCTGAATGATGATTCTCCACACCGTCAAGAGCAAGTGGCATGAGACAATGTGCCCAGAATTGCCTTTTGTTACTTGTCTGAGCAATAGTGTTCAACACTGCTGCAGATGCCTCTTTTCTCTGCAGCATACCTGCATGAAATACAAGACATGTCCTTCATGCTCTTTTGTGATTTCTGTTTATAGAAAACCATGAAATACTATGGTTAAACTAATTCTTTTCTTTGGGCTGCAGGGTGCAGCGGTTAGACGGGACACTGCCTGTTGTGAAGGAACTGCTTCCTAATTACCTTGATGAAAATGTCAAGGTACAAGGCAATCACCTTCTGTAATCTTCTTACAAAAGTGTGAAAGTCATGGCAAATTCTGTTATGATTAGTTTCATCTCTCATTTTTCCAAGTTCTGTATGAGGTAGCCATGGTTTTCACTTTTGTTTGCCTCCATGACAGCTTCATTGTTTTATGGTATGAAGACTAGAATCTGAGCTCTCATAAGTTGCTTAAATGAACTGGTCCTTTCCTCTCCATGATGGAGATGTGCATAAAGAGTGGGGTTCACTCTTAATCAATCTCCTTCTTGAGATAATCTAAAGCTGTAAATTATGGTTCCAATTTTTGCCACCAAGCTCTTTGAGTTTCTGCTAAACTCCACTATATGCTGTGAGTTACCAGGATAAGACTAGGTGCAATTTTGGGTGCAGAACAAGATGGAGTTTTTAGATGAAGGAAAAGCAGTGTTTAGACTTCGGTCACGCTTGTGCTCATCCCTTTATTCTGTCAACGAAAAAATACGGGAATTTTTTTTGGAGTATGACCGCTACATATTGAAGGGCTGCACAACATGGGGACCTGAACTCCTTGAGGTATTAATTTATGACTACATTCAGTATGGACTGTCCCAATGGTAGGGTGAAAATTGGTGGGTACTGAATGATAATCAGCCAATTAAGTTCTCAATTGCTGGATGTTGGGGGAAATTTCTGGAAGGATCATACTCTATGTGACTAAATTACTGATGTGTTCTGTGCAAAGGCAATCAATGGGTTGAAGAATGTGGAGTCTCCTGCTATGCTACAGTTTCTGCAGCCTATTCTCAATATGCTACTCCGCATGATTGGTGATGGGGTTGAGACACTTCAGGTAGGTACATGCTTCATGATCAATCTATAATGGACACTATTACAGTTCAACATCGCTTAACCTTATTGCTGGGAATTGGATTTGACAGGATTATAGTTCTGAAGCTATTCACCCTGCTAAATATTACTGGAATATTATAGCTTATGTTTCTGAAAGATTTATAGATGTCTAAGAAGGAGGCTACCTTCCAATTCTAGGCCCCAAGCTAAGTGTGGAAGTGCCATGTCACACTTTTCTAGTTTTGGCAAGTGTGGAACTATTCAAGACAGCATTTACGGGTTATTGTTATATATCATGGGCATTGGTTGTAGGGTAAAACTCACTAGCACTGTAGTTTTTAAGTGAGAGTAAGTGGTTTTCATAGGTATGAAAGTTAATCAGACTTTGACAAGGGAATTCATACAACATACTATTGTCCATATCATCCAGAGAGCTTGCTAGATATGTACTAATTTCACATGGATATTGATATCTCAGGTTGCAGCTTTTCGAGCAATGGTCAATGTAATTACACGGTAATGGGCTTGTGTGAAAGATGTTGAGTTTTTCTATTCCTTTTTCTGTAGTTTTTTTGAACATTTGCAGAGTGTGTAGACCTTCAAAGGTGTTGTGGTTTAATCTGTTTGCAGTGTCCCCACATTTCCTCTTCATTTTATGGTCACATGGTCTTTGAGGGTCAACAAAATTCTTGTCAGTCTTATCATTTCCTGCCAGTGGCAACACTCTTATGCTAGAACCACTACCAACAGAATGGGTTTAGGTGCTCTAGTGAAAATATCCCTGCGTGAGGCATATCTCAGGAGCATGAAGATGGTTGAGCGTGATGGGAGGCATTTAGAGGAATCAATTTGAGTCAGCAATTTGAATTGAGTGGGTATAGTCACATCTAAAGTATTGGAAATTGTGCAGGGTACAACAAGAGTCCTCTGATGGAGGGGATCGAAACAAGTTCTTAGTGCACTATGTGGACTATGCATTTGATGACTTTGGACGGCGTCCTGATCCTGTGTACCCAGGCCTTTGCAATGTTTGGCGCAGCCTTGCCCGTAGCAAGGTGCCCACTTTTCTGTTACTATTAGCATTTTTCACAAGGTTTATATATTGATGTGTACAAGTCTTTGTGACATTTTGGAATTCTTATTTTTGGACCATCACATGAGGTGCAGGCAAAAGGCTACAGAGTGGGCCCTGTATATGATGATGGACTATCTATGGCATGGGTGTTTCTAGAACTGATAGTGAAATCAATGGCCCTTCAGCAGTCTCGCACATGTGTTGATAACCTTCCACTTGGTAAGTCACAGATTTCCAAACTTCAAGGGAGAGTAGGCAGAAAGAGTTAGGCTGCATAGTAACCAGCATTTGCTGGGTCTGGGTGCTGTGCCAGTTCTCAGGCTGGTTCCAGCTAACCTGACCTGTATAATCAGTCTCCTGCTTGGCCATGAGGCTCCTGCTAGACCCAGAATTGAACTGCAAGATCTGTCTCCTGGTTGGAATTAGAACCTGAGCTGGATTACTGTCGTGTTTCTTTATATAGGGTCCAATTCTCTAGGCAGTCAACAAATAGTTTTTTTCAAATGCATCAAACATTAAACAGGTATGATGTATGTTTTTATTCACATGGTGACCAACTGGTGGTATGACCATCTATGATATTGGACTGGGTTTGGAATTAATTTTTCTGAGTAACACTGGAACAGCGGTTTTGTAAATTGAAGAACCCACTTCATAACCACATCAGAGGTTCCATTGATTTAAAGAATAGACAGAACCAAATATAGAGAGATTCCTTTCAAATTTTAAAAACTACCAGAAACATGGGTATTGAAGGTCCCCTTTCAAACCAAGAACTTGACAACACTGGTAGCAGCCATAGCTTGCTTAGGAATTACATTTTAAGCTGTAGGATGCGGGATAGTAGTGTGAAGGGTTAGGAGTTGGTTTCAAATTGGTTCCAAAATTTTCAGATGTCAGTTGAAGGTTTGGTGTTTGAGGTTCAATGCATCATTCTTATGGCAGAATGCCACACTTAGTAATTCTATCAAATGTGTTAAGGGACTGATTTGCTTCCTCAGTGTGGATGAACCTATGAACCTATTGCATATGTGCAGGTGAGGATCTCCCACCATTGCAGCTAAATGATGAAGTTTTTAAGAGCATTGGACAGCTTTATGATTGTTTGCTGACTGAGGTGAATGAGAGGTGCAAAAAGAACCTCCTGCTTGCGAAACGGTTAAATGCCAGTCTTGCTTTTTTCTGCTATGATTTGCTCTCTATTGTTGAACCTCGGCAAGTATTTCAGCTGGTAAGCCAATCGAAGCATCTTCATGCTCTGTCTTTTTGAGATACAATTATGTAAATTGCAGTTTCATTGCCCTAGCAATGCAAACATTATGGTCAAAATACGGCATCATAATTGGGCTCTTATTATGCTTCATGCATGGTCTTGCACATCCTCCTGCGTGGTTCCATTAGTGGTTTCAATGCAGCACTTATTAGTGATGATCACTTTCTCTGTGTAATGTACTCTGACAGAGTAATTTGACCATAGGTGAGCAAAGGGGATGCTTAGAAATCATTTGCGGTTTTTGGCAGGTGGCATTGTATCTTGACAAGTTTGGCAGCATATGTCAAGGAATGCTCCATGATTGTAAACTCAATTTTATACAGATTGTGTCTGACCATGATCTCTTTCTGGAATTGCCAGGTCGAGATCCCACTGAGAGGTTAGTTTTCCTATCAATCTGGTCTTAGTATGTTAACTTACCATCTATTGGCAAACAAGTCCTTTCTTGAGAATGAGAAGCAGATAAGACCAGCTAGGCCAGTTGTCTCATGTTTTTCATGTCTCATAGACTATTATGATGTCCTTGATCAAATCACTGTATGCCAGTGGTTCCCAAATGCACTAATCAAGTGAGGGGAATTGCAGGAACTATTTGGTGTCAGTATTTGTGCATGAGCTCTTTATCACCTTTGATCATGATGATCCTGGCATGAAATCCAAGGTAGTGGGTTAACATACAATTAGTATTGGCTAGACTTTTTCAGATCATGCTAAAACTTACTTTGGTTCTTATTCTCAGCACAGATTTTGACATGTGTTCAGTGATGAGCTAAACTGAATGTGGATCAAACATATGAATTTTTTTGTGTCCTTATAGCAATTGCTAAATTCAAATTTAATGTTGCTGAGGACTGTCATTATTGTTTAAGATGTTTCTAATACTGATGTGGGTTATTGGGCATGGACAAAGGCGGCCCGGATGTTAGCAGTCCTGATGAGCAAGCATGAATATGACTCACGGTATCAGAATCTTGATGACAAACTCTATATTGCACAGCTCTATTTTCCACTTGTTAGCATGGTAAGCGTCCCTAATTCTGAAATTGGGCAATGAGGAAACTAAAGCATCTGGTTTAGTATGGGTACATATCTGAACCGAATTCTGTTTGTTTTCTGAACTAGCAAGCACTAGTCTGCAAGATGATGAGTTATTGTTTGCAGATATGGGTTCATCCTTGTTCTCCCACCTGTGTAATGTAGGCAAACTGGCAGGATTTTCAGGAACAATGCCTTATTTCCTCATAGTTCGATATCCTCCTGAATAGATATACTCTGGATTTGCTCTGGGATTTGTAGTTTACAACTTCCAAGCAGGATTGACTGGTAAAATACACAAAGAATGAGTAGCATAAGAAACTGCTATGTGGGATGGCAGTTATTGGAAGAGATGCCAGTATTCTACAATATGAATGTTATGGAGAAGCGGGAGGTGCTGGTATGTGTTCTTCAGTGTATGCATCACTTGGATGATGCAACACTTATCAAAGCTTGGCAACAAAGTGCAGCTCAAACCAGGCTTTTCTTTAAGCTTCTTGTGGAATGCCAGGACCTTTTTGAGGTAACACTCCATCCTCACTACCACAGCTATGTCCCAAATGAGAGATTTCACAGGCCTCAGGAGAAGTTGGTCAAATTCTCTGAACTTGAGTAGGGTTCAAGGGTTAAGACAATTATCTTTTTTTGCCAATACTGGCCCCACACTACAAGATAACTATTTAAAGCACTAACAGGTCAAGGGCTTCCACCAATACTTGCCCTTGCTAGTATGAGTTCAAAACTGCTGTGAATATTGAATACATTCAGTGATTTTTTTTCTGGAGCTACCTGTTTAATATCAGATGAGGATCAGTGAGTTCAGTGGCTACAACCAACACTAGTGTTGCTCACCTAGATTCTACGGCTAAAACTGCCCATTGACATTAAATGGGTTCAGGTGCCTTGGCTGCATTCTCTGTCTGCAGAGACCAGTAGTGCTCACTTGGATGGTCATCCTTTTTCATATGCATTGCATTTGCGGATTTAATAACTGTTTCAGTGCGTCTTTATGCTTGATGCTGCATACCTGCAGTATAAAAAGGCCGGTGCAGATGGGTTGATGGGCGCAATGCCCTTGGCAGAACAAAGCACTGGGCCCATCCGATATTCTGAAAAATTATCACCATCTGTTAATATCTTCCTTATGGAGGCTTCTTGCCATGATGGCCGGGTATGTTAATACTCCTGAATGGTTCCTACTGATCAGTTTCAGGGCTAGTCTGCAGTTTTTGTTGCTTGAGTTATTTCCTAGTATGTTCGGCAGTGATGACTCATAATGGGTGCGTGGGGCACAGTGGTCAGCACCACAGGCAACTCCAGAGGGAGTAAGTTCATTTTGGAGGAGGGTGAGCCCACAGTTCATATCACCCACGCATGGATACTCAGCAAGAGACACTGTAGTTCAGGCACAGGCAGCAGCAGCAGGGAAAAACAATAGCCCACTTCGTACCACCCTCCACCCCTTGCTCCGCCACAAACTGGTCTGTCTTTCTTGCTTTTGTACACCTTTCACACTAAGTTTTCCTGTTATATTCACCAAAATCTTTGACAAAATTGTAGGACACAAAACAAAGTTCAATTCAAGATTACATTTTTTGTAGCAATTAAGCAGCTTTTTACTTGCTGCCACCAACATCACAGGAGTTATGGGAGGAAAATTTGAGCGCCTCGGTGTCACTTCAAGTTATGGAAGTAATGGAGAAATTCTTGGAGGCAGTGGCTGCAGGCAAAGTTGTCACTGATTACACAAAACTGGATTGCATCACCACAATATTTACAGGGTTCTTAAGCCGAAGTCAACCATTACCTTTCTGGAAGGCATTTATCCCTGTTTTTAGCAAACTGTTTGGGACTCATGGAGCCATCCTTATGGGCCGGGAAAATGATCGCTTTCTGAAGCAGGTGGTGTTTCATTTGTTACGCCTTGCTGTTTTCCGGAATGATTCCATACGGAAAAGAGCTGTTGTTGGCCTCCAACTGCTTGTCAGAGTATGTTTTCAACTCTCTTCTTTGATTAGAATGCCTCATGTTCATTCCAATATCTCAACGACTCTAAAGCTGGGGGTTATCAATAGTCAATTTTACAGATTCTTGAGACTTTGTAGTTGTAAGAAGTTTTTTGTTTTCCAGATGGTCAGTCTTATTGTTTTCCTGAAGGTAAAAGGCTACCCTTTAAAAGTTCTTCTAACGAGAACTAGAGGGTTGGTTCTTAAAGAAATACTCCTGTTTGGAATTTCCACTTTTGGCATTTTCAGAATGATTTTGCTTCAGGTCTTGTAAGTTGGGAGCTTCCTGTAAGCGCACTTGTTCTTCTTCTTTCCCTGTTCTTTTCCCTTTCTGTCTTTCTTTGTCTGGGATTTGTTGTGGGGTCTGTCGCTAGCCAGTAGTTTGGCTGAGTCTTCCTGTTACTTCTGGAATTGCAGCAGAAACTCAGTTCGTAGGTTGGTGCTTGTCACGGGCCTTTAGCCACTGTAGGGAGCTGATGAAGTCAGTGGGAAGTTGTGATAGTTAAGTCACTATCATACATACTACTGTTGATGGTTCCTGAACAGGTGTGAGACTGGCACTTTTGTTCATACTGGTGTGTGTTTTTCGTTTTTGTTTGTTTTCTGTCTTCCCTAGTTTGGTTCTTTCTGTGACTTCCTAAGTGTTAACCTTGCTGCTTCTTCTTCATCATGAGAATGGAGATTTCTCTATTCTTATGAAAGATATTTCAACTCTCTTCTTTGCAAGGTCTGGGTTTGTTTATAAGTAGCAGCTCTAGCATGGTACCTGAATACTTGCATAAAGTGAATGCAGCTACATTCCTCGCTGTATAATTTGCAAAGTTGACTCCCACCAACTACCTATAACTTGTGACAGTGAGGATTAATGCAAATTTGATGACTAACGACCAATTTTTTTTGTGACAGACATCATTCTACTACTTCCAGAACATTGCGCGACTACGGGTGATGCTCACAATAACCCTGTCTGAACTGATGTCAGATGTTCAAGTAACTCAGACAAGGATGGATGGGCGGTTAGAGGAAAGTGGAGAGGCTCAACGACTGCGGAAATCACTCCAGCAAATGGCTGCTGAGAATCTAAGCCCTACTCTCCTGGAGGAATGCAGTCTTTCTGAGAGCACCCTAGAGGCAACACTAGAGGGCACACCAAAAAATTTATGGCACTGGTCGGAAATGGCTGACCTTGCTAGCACTCTTCTCAAGGCTTTGGATGCTGCCACTCAGCATGCACTTCTTGTAAGACCATATATCCTGTCTTTACTTAGGACCCAGATATAGGCCAATCATGCACATACGAACTTCCAGCTCATTTACCACCAGATTGAAGCACTGTTTGACTGTGTTGGCAAATGCTCATATGCAATGGGTCAGCCCAATTCATCTTCCAAACAATGTATAGGTTTTTTTGGTTTTGGATCACATTGTTTTGGAGTTCTGGTTCAAGGCATTAATTCTTGGTTACAGATATATAGTTCTTTCTTGGGATCTTTGAAGAACACCTTTTTTTAACTACTGACAGGTTGATCACTCCACAATCTGATGAAATATGCTGGACTAGAATCATTCCTTAGGTTTAGTTTAATTATACAACAAATGTTTCTTGACTTGTGGCATTTTTTGTTTGCCTCACTGTGTATGTTGTTTTAGCGTCTCTTATTTTATTACTGTGTATTTTGAAGGGACAGTCACCAGGAAGAATGACAGACAAGTATGGATTGACAGAGGGTTTTCACGGGCTTGCCTGGGCTTATGCACATGTACCCGATCTTCACATCATGTGGCTTCTATATCTCTGTGATGCTCATCAACAAAATCAATCCTGGGCAGAAGCTGCCCAGTGTGCTGTTGCTGTTGCTGGTGTTATTATGCAGGTAAGCAACCAGGTTCTAACTGCCTTACCATTATGTGCCTACCAATATGGAGCCACACGTTCAATCTATCCTATTTTGGATCCTCATTACACCCTGAAGTTATGTACCTATGGCTCAAACTCAAGGTTCTGCCACCAAGGTGCCAGATCATCCTGGGGTGGTTGAACCCGAGGATTTATATAAGCCAGAACTGAATAGCAATTTTCTGAGGTTAAACTAAGGTTATCAATGACTTCTTGTGTGTATTGGCCTGGTGAATTGGGATCACCTTGCATTAGGATTGTACTTGACCTTTTGCTAACTAGTTGCACCAGATAAACAGCTCCTGATGGTTACTGTGGAGCTTTTGTGTTCAAAACAAAGTGATGCTCATTTGGTTTTTCATTGAATAAAAGCATGAAAGTTTTCTGATGTTAGGTGACTGTGAGTGGTTTCTTGCAGGCCATACTGGGTCAAAAGGACAACATCTGGAGGAAAGAGCACGTAGAAGCCCTATGCCGAATATGCCCAATGCTTAAAGGTGCTGTGGTTGGAGAAGCAGCAGCAGCAGAAGTTGAAGGCTACGGTGCATCAAAGCTCACAGTTGAATCTGCTGTCAAATATCTGCAGCTCGCAAACAAACTTTTCGTCCAAGCAGAACTTTTCCACTTCTGTGTGGACATATTAGAGCTCATCATTCCAGTCCACAAAATGCGGCGAGCATATGGCCAACTGTCAAAGTGCCATACTTCCTTGTGTAGTATATATGAGTCCTTGCAAGAGCAAGACTCAAGCCCAATTCCATTCAAGGATGCAACATATTACCGTGTAGGATTCTATGGAAGTCGCTTTGGGAAACTTGATGGGAAAGAATATGTCTATCGAGAGGCTCGAGATGTCCGCCTTGGGGACATAATGCAAGTGATGGGGAACATCTATGAAAATTTGGTTGTCGAAGGTGGTCAAACCTTACACATTATCCCTGATTCTGGACAAGTTGTTGCAAGAGATCTGAAAGCAGGAGTGTGTTATTTGCAAATAACATCAGTTGATCCAGTCCTTGATGACAGAGACTTGGACATTCGGAAAGAAAGAAAGTCACTAAGGTCTGCTAGAGTGATTCCACAAGTGTTTGATCGGTTCCTTTTTGACACTCCTTTCACAAAGAATGGACGGAATCAAGGTGGATTGGAGGACCAATGGAAGCGACGAACAGTTTTGCAAACAGAAGGTCCATTTCCAGCTCTTGTGAACCGACTTTTGGTGGTTAGATCAGATTCACGGGAGTTTGCACCTATTGAAAACGCAATTGGAATGATAGAGACCCGAACTGCAGCCCTTGCAGGAGAGCTCGAAGAGCATGACCGGCTTGATGGTGATCAAGCACCTCGCTTGCAAAGCTTGCAACGAATTCTACAAGGAAGCGTTGCTGTGCAGGTATTGTTTATAGAGTGCGAGACAATGCTTTTTCTTTTTCTTGTATTTAGATTAATTTTTTCAACAGTATGTATTGTTTCCTTGTTCGACTGTCCATTTTCTCCTTGTTGCTTGATTCTGGCTTCTGCCAAAAAGTATTCATTCAGGTGCAATGTTGGTAGAACCTCTAACTCTGCATGGCTGGGACATGCAGTCATCAAGTTTAGGAACTGACATAGTTTGTTTGGCAATTGGGCAGGTTAATAGTGGTGTGTTAGGAGTATGCACAGCATTTTTGTCAGAGGGGCCAGCCACAAGGTTGCGATCTCAGGAGCTTCAAGAACTTATTGCAGCTTTGCTTGAGTTTATGGCTGTTTGCAAAAAGGCTATCCGTGTGCATGCACGTTTGATAGGTGACGAGGACCAAGATTTCCATTCTAATCTTGTAATTGGCTTCCAATCCCTCACAGCTGAACTTTCCCACTACATCCCTTCTATTCTCTCTGAACTTTGAGTACCATGACAGGAATGTCATCACAGATTGAACAGAGGGAAGCTGAAAAATCCAGAACAGAATTCTGTCACAGAATGAAATGCTGTGAAGCATTTGAATGGAGTGACTGGGAATGTCTCTCTATATAGAAACTTTTTGGAACAAGGGTGAGGTCAAATCTCATCCTTGTGAAACAGCCATCAAAAATGAGGTGACAAGAAATCTGAATCCAACAGCAATCATGTAACTCGATGCAGGGGAAATTTGTTCCAGTAAGATTTCCAGAACAGAAGAAGCAGATACCAATTCCAGTGGGGAGTTTTCAAAAGAGAGCGGGAAGCAAACCAATATGGTGGGCAGAAGTGCAAAGATTGGAGACAAATTCCCAGTAGCAGGAGGGGAACATTTGGGGAACAGTTTGATGAATTGACCAGACAGACCAAAGGGAATTTTCACAACCAGATCATGGAGCACTCAATCAGGGAAGCATATTCTTAAACACTGCTCTGTGGAATCTGTGCCATACAGTTCTGGACTGTCATCATCCCCTCACCTGGATGGTTTGTGCTGTCAAACATCTGTGAGAATACCTCCAATGCCAGATTGATGATGGTATATCTGTAGTGTTAAGATTGCTGGAAAAGATCTTATGTTCAGTATACCTATTTCACTTATTATCCCACGGCCACTAGAGAGTTTTTTTGGCCATGTGTATGTACATATGAACATACACATGGGAAATTGCTAGTGTGCCAGAAAGTAACAAAGGCACTGTACATCGTACTCTGTTATTCTTTCAGGACCACTTACTGAGTTGATTGCTGCAGAATGAGTGCCATCCTTTTTTCTTAATCCTAGCTAGCACAAAGGGTTATCTTAACCGTTGTTTTCTTTGCAAATTTCAGGCTAGCAGAGATCACATAATTTCTATCTCACTGTAGAGGAATTTCAGGACTGGGAGACAGGAAGACTGAAATTCTGCAACATGAACATTACATTGAAATTGGAGGAGTTGTGTAATGTGCATTTGACATGTAGTTGAATTCAAAGACTTGGATGTCACACTTTTGTGTTTATTTAACATGGAGTTGAAATTCCGCTTTCATTTTGCTGCACTGGAGAGCATGATAAAGTTTTTGTCACAAGGTTATTAGAATTTTTGATACCAAGACTCAAAATTAGTGAATTACCTGAGCAATATTTCTATTATGTCCAAGTAAGAAATTCCTTGATAGTTTTACTTTAAAAACCTTTTCATTTAATACTAGAAAAACCTTTTTGTTTTCCAGTTTCAACCAGTGTTGACCTGTTTAATTTGAAGAAGTAAAGAACCTTCGGAGTTCTAAAATTAAATACAACGGTTCTGGTTCCACACAAATGGAACTGAATTTGGGTCTGGCTCCTTCGAAAAGAGACTCGTGTTCCAGGTTCTGTTCTTCCCAAAAAAATTCCAGTTTCAGTTTACTATTTTGAAAAACAGAATCTGGTTCTGGTTGTTGAAAAACCAACAACCTGGTTCTAGTTTCTATTCTGGTTCCAAAAATCAGACCCAATCGCAGTTGGCTTCTTACTAAGAAGAACTCGAATTTCTGACCTGCCAAACCGTACTTCTTCTGCCCAGCACTGGTAGGCTTTTATGATTACACTGAATGGCAAGATTATGTGCAGGTTTTATTGAGCGTAAAGACATGGGCTAATTGTTTTGTCTTTTTCTTCCTGCACATGGGGTGGACATTCTGTTTTTCAAAATGCCCCAAAAGCAGCTGAGGAAAAATTATGCTAGGTAAGGTGCCCCCCAATTACACTGAAAACAAAATCAGTGCAGGTCTTGTAGTTCTGAAATGAACACAATTTATATTATAATTCCGCTCAGTCCTTACTGAGTGGTGCTCCACTCAGTAACTTTGTCGACAGGGGCCTGGGAGAGTGGGAGTGTCTGGGGCCTGGGAGTACCAAAAATTAACAAAGACTATCTATATTATAATTCTGCTCATGGTCCTCCAAAATGGCCCCTGTCCGTTGTCACACAACACAGTGACGTTTTCATCACTGAAACCTGTTTTACACAACACGGGCCTGTTTTGATATCGGGGTGCGGTTTCACCCCACACGGTCGAGTTCTGATCTCTAGGTCTTTTTTATATGACATGGCCGGTTTGCACTTTGCACATCCAGGTCCGTTTCACACAATACGACGGGTTTTGACATTGAGATCCCGTTTCACACGTCATGGCACGGCAGGTACGGTAGGGCAGGGGACGGTAGGGCGACCAGACAGGGCAGGGCAAGGGGCAGGGCACGGTCCGTCAGTCTGTCTTGCAGGGCAAGGCGGGCAGGGCAAGGGCCAAATAAAAAGTAAAAGATAAGAAAAAGTAAAACTTATAAAACTTCAGAGTCGCCGAAGGTCACGGACACCCACGGGGGACTTCACACTGGCCTTCGGCCACAGGCACCCACTAGTAATTCAGAAGCCGAAAAGAGTAGGGTAATGCCTCAGGACCAGGGTATTTCCAGAATTAGTCCCCACCCATGGTCCAACAGGTCCTTATTTCAGGATACCCCACTCCAAGAGGAGTCCGAGGCAAAGGCAACAGGCCTGTATTTCAGGAATACCCCACTCCGAGGGGGCATTAACCGACAGAAACACATAGAAAATAGAAAAGAAAAGCCCACAATGACATACACTGACGTCACAGGAGAAAACTGCAAACTTACCAGAGCGGCCATTTTGCGTTTCAAAACGCCACATCCTTTGCTGGGAAAAGTTCTGTTTGGTAAATCTATCCTCCAGATACGCTACAAATTGGCAAAGAGATTAACGTTTAAATATGAACCCAAAGATTGCATTTCTATTTTGCATTCTTTTCAGTGGTGCAGTTTTGCAAACCTTGAAAAGTTGCAAGTTAGATGGTGTTTTGTACACCAAGCTACAATATATGCAATCCTGGTTAGAACACAGCTCCTTGATTGCCTACATAATAGATGAAACGTCACCAATCTAGTTGAACATAACTTGCTTCATCACATGATACACTCATGCTGACGTCGATGCCACCAGGAGATAATGAGGAAAATTTTCAAAATTCAAAAACTGTTTATTTGCTTGATAATGAGGAGAAATGGGGAAGGTGAGGCAGACAATAAGAAGATAACAGGTCTGCAACCTAAGCTTAGGAACGTCTTTCTTAGAGATAGTGAGATTTCTTTGACAATCTCTATCAATAGTTGTGTGCCCTCCTGCAGAATAGAGTGTGACAACATCACTTACCCACCTGCCAGCAACAACTTCAGAGAGAGCTTTCAGAAGGCATTGTCTGAAAGACGGTGCAAAAATAATAGCTTCCAGAAAATCTTCTGAAGTATTTCCAAGCCACTAGTATTTTGGCAGCAGCAACAACTTTAGAAAGAGTTTTGGAAGCTCTTTCTGAAAGAAAGAGCTGCCATAACCACTTAAAAGATTGTATAGAGATAGTGGACATGAATTGTTCAAGCAGCTGCTTGAATCTTAGATCCCAACCTGCCTGCCTCTGTTAGCAAAACTCTGAAGTTCTTGATTTTAATAGCAAATGACCCACAACAAAAGGCATAAAACATAAGCTGCTAAACTGGCCGTGACAATTGCCAGGAACTGAAATGTCTGACAGATATATTCTGTAAAAAGTATGGCGTTCTCGGGACACCCAAATATGCACTAATGGGGTCAACACTTGCAACTACAAAAATCATGGCCACACATGAAAGTAGCTTCTTTCAATGTTTTACATAAAAAGTTCCAGCTGATGGAAGAATCTCACATTTGCCCATTTGCTATATGAAGAATTTGTGCTCATTACTGGGTCACCCATTTTCAAGTCCCAAGTCAAAATCTCAAAACCAAAGTTGTGCAATAAATCTGGGCGTACACTTAAGTCCAAAAAAATGGCGATGGGTTTGATCCACAGACACAGAGGAAGTTCCTCTGTGGTAGCATTGCCAAGCACCCAACAATTATTGACATGCTGTTTCACTTCAAGCAACAGAGATGTCACTGGTGCCAAACCAATTGATGGTGGGGTTGCCACACACTAAGTCTGCAATGTCATCCCCATCATCAAGAAGGAGATCAAAGCTGATTGCTGAGAGATCCATCATGAGTTCTCCACCCTGCAGCTCTTCTTCACCTGCCGCTGCAGCAGCAGAATTTGACATATCAAAGATGAAGTCTGCATCTTCAAAGCAAGCTTGTGAGAGTTCCATGACATCTTCACATACATTGTTTTGTCCTGCCACCCCTAAATCTGCATCAGAACAACAATGGTTGAAAGTCCGCTGCTGCTGCTCTCCAGCAGTGTCACAATCCTCTAGAGAGGCTGTGCTCTCCACAACAAGACATCCTTCAAATAAGTTCTCATCTCCACTCAAGATTTGATCGCACACGACAGAATGCTCAGAACATTCACGGAAGGAGCATAGAGAATGCTGAGAGAAACTGCTGTTACGCCCATCAGTAGTCACAACAGAAGAGGGTGAGCACACGAAGAAACCACATTCTTCTCCTGCTGCTGCAGGATGTGGAAAGTCATGAAACTGTTTCTCTAACTGCTCCTCAAAAGATTCATCTTCATCATAAACCTCCTCAGAGCTTCCTTCCGCTTGGACAGCAATCCCTCCAACAGAGTATGCATTTTCTCCTTCCTGCGTTTCTCCATGCTCTCCTCCAGCGCGAACTTCAGGTTGGCTCAAAGGACGAGCATGACAAACTCTCAGGACATCATCGTCGGAGGAGGGTACCACCATACCTTCAAAGTTCGTCAGTGCTAGCGGACCTCGAATCTCCTTGGCAGCTTTGTCGTAAGCACGAGCGGCTTCCTCCGCAGTGTCGTAAGTCCCAAGCCACAGCCGCACACCTTTGGAAGGATCCCGAATTTCCGCGGCCCACTTTCCCCATGGCCTTTGCCTCACACCCCTGTACTTCTGCCGCGGCGGCTGCTTTCCCACTTCTAGCTTGTGAGCTGCTGCTGCTGCTTCAGTTTTGCTGCTCGTGGAGAGCGAAGATGGACAATTGCTGGCCGATCCTTTGATGCTATTTCTCTCAGAGGGCTGCTCCTTCTTGCTGAGTCTCCTGACGGCTTTTCTGTCAGCTCTTTTATTTGCCTGCGAAGAACCTGGACTTTTCACAGACTTGTTTGGGAGTTCTTTCTCGGACGAGAAAGCAGTGGTTCCAAGAGAACTTGCACAATTGAGTCCACATTGCGGCATCGTGGTAGCTGCTGTAAAGACAGAATGGTAGCTCGGGACGTCTGCTTCCTCAACTTCTTCGCTATCTGAAGAAGACGACGACAAAAGAGTGCACTCTGTATGTAACTCGATCTCCTGCACATGTCGCCTCCCGTGATGAAAGCCTCCTCCTCGAAGAAAACGGTTGAGACCAAGGACGATGTTGCCACTGATGTCTTCATCATCGCTTGAGTCGGTAGCATCAGGATCCGTGCATATCACTCTCACTTTCTTGGGCCGACTTTGCTGCAGTGGCCTCCTTGAAGAAGAATCCCACACGTCGTTCTCATCCGAATCATTTGTGAACAACTCTCGTTTGACCGCCTTCCTACTGATCTTCTTATTGTCTCCTCGCGAGGCGGAGACAACGGTGAAGCTCTTGTGAGAGCTTTGAGGTCCTGGCATGCTCGCTAGACCAAAGTTCCGACTTGTAAGGACTTTTGGAAATTAGTTTGGGAATTCGTAATACTACTCGATCGTCACTTCTCCATCATCGTCCACCTGCTCGCTTCAAGGCGCATGATGGGACTTACTATAAAGGCAACATTCCATCACGGAGACCTGTAAGAAGAAGAACCAAGAGATGAATCAGGAAGTTGCCATTTCTCTTGAGCTGGCCTTTTCAGGAACTTGCTATTTCTCTCGAGTCTGTCGTCTCACAAACTTGCTATTCTCTCGACCGGCTTGTCAATCACTTTTTCTTCTCTGAAGAATGTGCAGTTGCTCCACCACTGGCTTTCGGCAAGTGATAGCTTCACGAAGGACTATTGCAATGGTGGCGAAATGTACCGGATTGCGGAGTAAAAAGAGCAAGCAAAAAAAAACATGCACACACACACTACAAAACAAAACAAAACCAAATTTCAGGAAGGACAAGAACCTATAAGCATCAAGAAAAAAGGCACTAGCACGAATAAACCATGAACGAAGAAGAAGAAGAAAAGCTTGTACTTACACAAAAATCCCGTAATGTGCAGATTCTTCTTCTACTAGATTCTGTTTCGATAGAGCACCCAATAGACAGTTAAGCAGACGGAGTGGTAAAGCAAAAGCAAACATAAACAACAAAAAAGGCGGGCGGAGACTCCAGACACACACTCGGAGAAAAACACAGTAGCAGAAGAGAATTGAGCACTTAGCAGCAGCAACAACAACAACAACAGCAGCAACTGAATGACAAACTGAGAAAGACAGTAAAAAGACACATATATTTGCAGTAGAGGGAAAGAGAGACACAGAGTAGCAGATCAAGGGAAGAGGTGCTGAGAGAAACAAACAGTGGCAGAAGAGAATGAAATGATCAGAAGAAATATATATATAATTCTTTATAAGTATTCTGTCAAAGAGTATTGTGAATAAAACAACTAGAGAATGCTGCGGCAGAAGGAGTAGGTACGAAGAATCCACCAGCAGTGTGCTAATTGTGCGCAGCAACAGCAAGAGCAGAAGTACTTGCAACTAGCTATGACTCCTCTCTCAAGTCTCCTCTCCCTCTCTCGCGCGCTCTCTCTCTCTCTCTCTCTCTTTACCTCTCGCTCTCTCGCGCGCACACACACACACGCAGCACATGTAAGCACGAAATCATTCTTAAAGAACTCGTACAACAGCGTTCCAAGTACGTCCATCCGTTCGTCCATCTGTCCGTCCGTCCGTCAGTATGAATAAGGAAATAACCTTTTTTTTGCTGGCTATATTAAAATAAATATAAAAATCAAGTGCTTTCAGAGGTTTTCAATAGCCATAAGTTGACCCAAATTTTAGAAAAAAACGCCATATTCCTGTACCGTATCAAGTATGTGGTACAAATTATAAAAACGATGTTTTTAAAAAATTTACTTTCATATTTAGCTTGTATCTGGCTAAATATTCCTGAGGATTATCACCATTTACATTAAATTGCAAAAATTGACCCAATCAAAAAAAATCACTGCTTCTATAGGCGCAGTAAGAAATTGTAAGAGCTGTTTGGCTCCTCTCTTTGGGCTTCCTTACAGTGTTTAATTTTGAGTGGATTTTGTGATGTACTCAAACTAAGAATGAATCCATGCGAAGATTTAGCCAGATTTGGCTACAAGCTTTTTAACCATCCTTTTATATTTTGGGCTACATACTTCAACCATTGTGTAGAAATTTGGCGAATTTTCTTAAATTTTATTCAGATTCTGGCTGTTTAAAATCTCAAAAATCACTTGATTTAGCTCTCATTTCACTTTTAATATAGCTCTTTGAGTATTATATATATATACCCAGCCAAAAAGAAAAGGCTTGTGTAGAAGCCATAAATTAGCTAGTACTCCGCAGTAGGCGAGTGCCGATTGGCGCTAAGCTTTCAAGTGGGAAACTCTTTAAGTATAGTGCTTACTAGGCAACTACAGTTAGGATGAAGAAACTGAATGGGTAGGTAGTGTAAACTTAATATGAGTTAAGAAAGAGTTAATTTACTCTGTCATTTTTCCTTTGATCACGCGTCCTTTACTACTGCTGCAGACTTTTGTTTTTTATCTTTTACATTTTCAGCAGCAGCTGCCTTTTTCTTTACTTACCCTTCTGCTTGCCTCCTGTCTTCTGTCGCCTTGCTTCTGCAGTTTTACGCACACCATCCCCTCCTGCCTCACTCCTCTTCCTTCTTCTCTCCAGTTTCCTCATTTTTAGTAGTACCTACTTACTTATCTACATACTTACCTGAGTCCTTGTGCATCATGATGGATTATGATGATCCCAAGCATTTTGAGGGAATTGGAGTTGGAGGAGGGGTTTCAAGGATTGCATTTTTCTAAGTTTCTTAAAAATTAAGGGCCAGTTTAGATGAGGGGGATGAGGGTTCAAGGTCTGGGGTTCCATCAAATAGAGCAATCCTATTGGATGAGAGCATTAATTCGGACCCACAGGCCTTTAGACAAGGGTCCAAGACAAAAAAGCGATAACTCCAGGCTAAACTTACATGTCACCATTTTGGAGGTAAAATCAATTGGTTTGAACCCAATAAAACAGCTCACAAGGAGAGCTCATGGTTTGAAGAACCAAGATGCAAGCCAGGGTCCAACTCAAGTATTCAATTTGTTTCAAATGAGTTCAAATGGCTCCAAGGAATTTGGATCCTGGACCCATCTACCATCTTTTGCTCTATTGTATTCAATGGACGAGGTAGTAGATCCAACAATTACTATTAAAATTATTGGACATCAATGGTATTGGAGTGTGCCCTCTCATGAGAGTGATAGAAGTGCAACAAAATACACTAGACTAGTTTTATGATCTGCAAAGCTTCTGGCTTACTGAAAGAGAGAGAACAAAAGCAAGTTTCCCACCTTGTTTTAGGATTGGGTTTGGGTTTGGGTCACACTTTAATTCTCAAATTTCTTAAAATTAAGTTTCCGAGGTGATTCCAGGTTTACGTTTCTCTGAGGAAGATTAAGGTCTGACAGAAATTTTTTGGGTTTCGCCCATATTACTCATATTTAGTAATAGAATAAAAAAATTCAAGGAACAAACTTGGGAGGAAGAAATCAGAGACAACAACATTAGAACCTCTCCTTTTTACTTTAAATAATATTTTTCCTAAAAGGGATATTCATGTATAGGACTCAGGAGAAGGGTCCACACCTCTCTTTTTTCTTCTTTTTTCTTTTTCTTTTTTGAAACACAACAGCATACCCGACATGAGAAGCTGCTGGCACGCACAAGTCGAGCTCATTTGGCAGAGAGAGGCGGCAGGAATGTCACCTGCACCCCACTGAGTTTGAACGCAGGACCTTTTTTGAGACCCCAAGGTCCCAGGAGGCCAATTTCAGTGTGCCATCCATCACCTCTGGGGTGAAGGGTCTATCTTTAAATCCTTCCCAGATTTGGAGATGCCTGTGATGAGGAGGCCAAGTGCAGGCTGCCAAAAATCACTCCCTGGATAGAGAAACCCTAATTATGATTTTTTGCTTTAACAATGTGAAAGAAGACGAAGAGAGACTAAAATAAAGACAGGGAAAAAGAGAGGTGCCTTCCAGCACTCTGACAACTAGGCTCCAGAACTTCTGTGAAACTCGAAGCCTTCAGCCAAACTTCACACTACAATCTCTCTTGAGTGCTTTATGTGGCTGGTTAGTGTACATGCACAGACAGAAGAGCAAATTTGCCTCCTTTCATTTGGACACAGTGATCAGAATGCACAATTTAAGTGGGGAGTTACATCAGATGTCATCTCCTTATTGTTGGGAAATTTTGAAGCGCAATCTTAATGTACAACCGCGACATAGAATACAATTTCTGGCTCTCACTCTCACAAGCAACTCCCATGATCCATCAACTGTCAAAGGCAGGCAGCCAAAATGTACTTGTTGCAGAGGATGGACTGTTTCATGGTTCATTAGGTACCAATGTATGTATGAGCCAGACGCTCTTGCAAACATCAAAGCCTAGTTTTCACAAAATTGATAAAATTTGTTAACGTCCGCACTCATACATAGTACTCACCGATTTTAAGGCGAGTCATTGGCTCCGTACTCCATCCATGCCACCTTGAAAGAAAGACTCATTTGGATGTGGTGTTTGTCTGCCAACATGGCCCAGATATGGTGCATTCACACTGATGTTAAGTCAGTGTTAAATGAAAATCTAGGTGGCATCCTAGGTGGCACCAAAGTTAACTGGGCCATAGCTCAATGTTAAGTGAATGCTAGCTTAACATAAAATTTTCATGACAACTAGGTTTAAGTCCTAAATGGCTAGCATGGTGTTACAGGATTCTACCCTAGAGTCCCTAACACCAAGTGTGAATGCACCTGTAAACTACAACTAATTCATCACAAGTGTCATATTTGGAAACTTGTGGAAACTTTTATTATACCTAGATTGCAGAATATATTTTCTTGTATTATAAATTAGTTGTATGTTCCAACCTTCAAGTATTTTTACCTTTGCTAGTCCCAAATTTTCAATAGCAATTGGCAGAGGCCATCATCTACATACAACTTGCTTTTATACTTCAATTTCAGCATATTTCACATGAAACTTATTTGATCATTTTAATTTCCTTAGATGACATTAGACCTCAACCAAAGGGGGTTCTTCTTCACATTTTCAGTTTTTTTGGTCATGGTATCATGGCACAAGGATAACCAACACCTCACCTGCATCTTTGGGCCAAATGAAGTGTAAATTGATATAGAATGGGTTCCATTTTTCACTCTTTTTTTCCAACTTTCCAAACACTATGTTATTAGGCTATGCATTTGAAGGCCATTTTTTTCATATCAAAAGAGATATAACATGTACTTAAGGAGCTTCAACCTCATACTGGACTTAATTTAGGTGCATGGATAATCACATGTATCTTATAGACAACTATGAAGTCTGTTCATGTTCACTCAAGTCAAGATAGGCTCCCCAAGGATTCTCTTCCTACAGCGCAATGTGAGCAAAGGTTTGAGACCTCCTATATTTTCAAACAAAGCAAAGAGTGACATGTGTAGTTTGTAGCTTGTTTTAAGGTTGCCCAACTAATGTGTACCTTGTAGCATGTTATAGGCTTGCCCAAGGTACTTAGCTATTTGGGACGGGATGAAGAGAACATAATTAATTAGCTACATGATTCTTTTCACTTCTTTTGTCCAGGGGGATGTCTATGTGAACTTGCTCTCAAGCCATTTTTATGCAATTTGTATTTCTACCTCATCTTTGGCCATATGACAATTCAAGCATGGATCAAATCCAAGAGGTGCTATCACACCCCAAGGTTCGTCTTGTTGCATGCAATAAGTAAATTGGGGGTCTCCCACCATAGGTAGTCCACTAAATTGATTGTTGCGAGGATCATTTGAAAATGTGAAACAAAATTGGGATTTTCACTGCCACCATGTGAGACAATCACGAATGCACCATGGTTAAGGTTCAATTTCTTCAAGTTAAATGATTCAATTGCATTCAATCTTTGTATGAGATTTGCACTTTGCACCAATGTTGTTTATTTTTTTAAGGACTTGACAAGTCTTGGTTTAGCCATTTTCATAAAAAAGATAATTGTCAATTGATTTTAAGTCTTTTTCTTCTTTTTTTGAATGAAAACCTGCCAATTTGAGAGTCAAGTCAATTTTCTAGATTGTTAGTTCCCATACGTCACATGTCTTATCATGATTAGACCCATTGCTTATGGGTTCAAGATTGGATCTAGGTTTTAGGTTTTCTTAATAAAAAAATACAAAATTTGAACTTTAAAAATCTATCACTAAATGTTTTGGTCTGGCTCCAAAACAATTTTACTCTTCACCATGGCTTCAAATACACCTACAACCCCAAAACTTCACCTCTTTTAAACAAGCACAATATTGGAGCTCCAATGCATCATGGTCTAGGATTATGAATAGCTTGAATACTTCTCTTGTCATTTCTTCAATTTTGTACCCAAAAATTTGAACTTGACACCTCTTGATTGTCCTCCCTTCTCCCCCACAACCTTGGATATAGATGAACAAAATTAAAGTTTTGTGTATAATTCAAGATTTTCCTTTGCAACAAAGAAATTAGCATTTTCATTTAGCTATGGCGATTTGAAAACTTCTTCATCCACGTATTACATCAAGCCTAAGACCCTAGAAATGTAAAACTAAAAGCCTTGAACCCTATCTAAACCTAAGACCTTATTTACATTCTCTAATGTGCATTGTTACATAATACATGAATGAAGCCTAAAGGTTTACAACTTGACTATTTATGAAGGTTTAAGGGTTTAAGATTTTATGTGGGGTGGTTGCATTTCAAGTCTAAAGGATTTTGCATGACAAAATATGGGTATTGATTTATGAAGGTTTATGATGTGTGCAAAGATTGAAAGTTCAAATCAAAGGTCCTCAAGACTCAAGGATTCATGAAAATTTGGATTCAATGTTTATGGAATCAAATTCCCAAGTTGGAGCTTGCAAATCACAATGGGTTACGGAGTTTGGTATTCCCATATTGTGGTCATCATTCATGATGGAACTTGGGTTGGGCAAAAGGTTTATTCTTTGAACTTCATATATTCACAATTGAAATACATGTTTTCTTAAGGTTGTAGGTTTGTCCCAACATCTTGAAACCTTATTCACATTATGTGTTTATTTTTTATTTTTGCAAGTTGCAAGTTCCAACTTGTGAACTTACAATCATGTCATCATTATTTTTCTTTTGCATTACAATCATGTTCGTATTTAGTTATTGACTTCTTTGTTTGTGTTTTTCCTACCATTATAGCATCATTGTCCGACCTTTCAACTTATATTGGAAGTTAATTTTTGGTTCATTCATTCCTTCACATGTTGCAACATCTAGTCATAGATTTACCATTTTAGAATTTATTAAAATTACGCCTCCTAAGTTTGAACTTAAACTATCCTGACAAGAGAAATCTACCAAAAAAACGTTTTACAAAACTAACATGACCTATCAAAACATCTAGGCTATGAAACTCCCATCGGAAAAATCTATGGTAAGTTCAAATGGGAAGATTTCACAAATGAAATGCAAGTTTGTAACCACATTGAAAGACATGATAAATTGTTGTGCCATAAGCTTGATGGGTTGTAAAAGCATTATGGCAAGAAGAAGGAGTGATAATAGATACCCCTAGTCAACTTAAAGGGACAATTCATTTTGAAAATATTGACCAACACCAAAAAAATGAAAAGTTGTTTACTCCTTGATCATAGTTAATGGATGCTTTCCAATAATCTTGTGTGGGCATGAAGGGGAAAAATATATAAAAGTACCTAGTTTGCATGTTGCTTTCATATTGTAAATCAAGGTTGACCAATGATCTACAGAATATGAAAGCTTTGTTTGCATTTTTAAAGTTCAAACATTTCCCCTAAAAACATTTGACCGATTCACTTGAATGGGAAATGGCTATGACTATATATGACATTATGATTATGGGAATGAAAATGGTTGCAGGTGCTACCAAGTTCATTTTCATATCTTTTAATGAAGTGCCTTCAATTGACAATAGCAGATGGTTGGGGATCCATACATATGTGCTTGAGAGTGGAAATGAATGCCCATTCTATCCACTTTTGGAAAGGTGACCACATGTGTTATTATAGCAAATTGATCCAAGTCTTGTTGCATGTTCTCTTGAGTTTTGGCAATGTGAACGAATGTTTAAATAGTGGGCTAAAAGTTAATGTCACTTGGGATTGATGATGGAAGGTCTATGTTTACTAATGTGCACAATTGAGTCACCACTCATATCGAACACAATGTAGTTTTTTATGCATGTTCATTATTTTGCACACCAAACTCGCTCGCTTGTGAAAATTTTATCTACCTAATCATTGGTCAACAACATTGAAAAGTTTGTTATTAAAGTATATTTTTAATTTTCTCAATTTGGAAAAAAGGTTCTTAAACTTGAAAGGGTTGATATTTTGCATTGAAAATCCTTTGAAATGTGAAGATATGTTGGTTGTCAATGTTTTTTCCTAAGCAAATGTTGGCAAAATACAAGTCCATCATCATGCAAATGTGGGTAGATCAATTTGCATGTGATGTAACAAAAGTCAACATTATTGTATTACATAGTGTTCAAATTATGTTTGGTTTCCATTGCCTCATGCCCTTACTTGAATTATTGCATGGACTCATTAAGATGGTTCAAATTTGGGACATTTGTGTTGTGGATTTTGTTGAAGTTGTGAAGCTTATGTAAGTTGATATATGGCATTATCACAATGCATAGATTGCATGCAAGGATGATGCATTTGATGTTTCCAACAATTTGATCAACTTTTGGAATGATATTTTGCATTAATTTGGGTTATGAATTCGATTTACAGCTTGATGTTGTGTGGTGTGCACTTCACATGGGTATTAAATTGTCATGGTTACATGTTGATGATTTATAAACAAGGCAAATGGAACCATTTTTTTCTACATTATGGGAACATGTGGAAAGTGTGAAGCCACATTAATGTTTTGAAGTAGCATTTCAACTTTCTTACTAATTGGAATGTTGATTATCAAATTGTGAATTCATTACAACCATGGGCATTGTCTATGGGCACTTTGCTAAATGAAACATGACGTTGAAACAAAAATTAGGCATTACCTAACCATGCTTTGAAGGATCACTTTACAATATTCAAACCTATTAGGCCATGCTTGACAAATAATATGATGTTATGTTGGATGGCATGGCATGGCCTTGGACAACTAATTTCATTTATTCATTGAAACAATGTCAAGAAATAGTTGCATAAAGATCATGGAGATTGATAAAAAGGATTGAAATCTTTTTCACTAACTATGGCTAAGGATTTGGTTAGCCAAATTTTAACCTTGAAGATGTTTAAATGGTTCAAGCTTGTTGCAATTTGTGTGGTGCAAGTTTGTAAGGTCTTTTTAAAAAAAAATGATGTTTCGACATTTTTTCTTTTATGAAAACCAAGGTGTACTTATAATCAATTGAACACAATTTTGAATATTTGTGTGAACATGTTTGAGCATAATTTCTTTACATTGGAAAATTTCTAATTTGATGAAGCCATTGCAACTTGGAAGAAAAAGAAAGCTTGTAAAATAGTCAAAGCCTAAATACATAGGTTTTGATCCAATTATGTCTCATTAATGTTCTTTTTGCAACAAGTTTTGACTTACTTTATTAAACATGTAATGGATGCCTTTGGTTATGGGCATGGGGCATTGAGGTCCTTGCATATTTTTGGTTTGCTAGTTGTGTTAAATTCAACCTTTGTTGTGTTTATGTGTGTGTATAACATGTGCAAAGCAATAGTAAACTTTTGAATATTTATGGATTCACATTTTGGTTTGTGTTTGTGTCTAACGTGTTTTTTATGTGTGCAAATCATTTATTTTGCAATGGGCAAGGGTTTAAATGCGCATCATGTGTGTGTGTATATGTGCATCGTGTGAAACTAGGTCAAGGTCTTTGAAGTTTATTTGAGTGTGTATATGGGTCTTAGGGGTTAGGAGTTTGTTGTATGTACATGGCATGATGTAGATTTGTTGCATGAAATTGTCAAAATGGCAACCTAGTGCAACATCCATAGCCAATTAATTCCCCACTAAAATTATAAAAGAATAAAAGTTTCTCACCTTGCAAATCATGAAGTGGCCAAAACACAAAAAGTTTCCAAACTCTTGTACTCAAAATTACACTTCAGTTTTGGGCCAAAAGCACATCAAAATCACAAGAAAAATAATAAGGTGACCATCAAAGTGCTTGAAGCATGCATAGAAGGAACCACAGATGCAACCCTCCCAAACCTTTAGAAAAAATCTACCACACAATACTGAGGTATTACATTATTCAAAAGTGATACTATTTATATCATTTTGTGCACATCCTTAAATTTTCCAAGTTGATTATTTGTCACCTTGTTAATCCCAACATAGTTCAATTCACTTTAATTATCAAATTTCACCCAAAACCTTAAACCCTTTGAGGTCAATTCATATCATACCTTAGACCCTAATTTTGGGGCCTACAACTTTAGACTACCATCCTAAAGGCTATGACCTTCAAAGTAGAAGAAACATGGGGAGTAGGCCTTCTTCCCCTATGCATCAAGTCCATCCACGATAGCCTTTTTTTTTGCAAGAAAAATTTCATCAAAAAAAGAAAATTTAAATGAAGTGATTTTCAATTGTTGAAAGTGAGAAAAAAATAGTAAAAGTTTTGCCACATTTATATGTTTGATTTTCAATGCGTAGTCATGACTATAAAAAGTTTGAATAAAATATGTGTAATTCATACAGGGTTTGTAGCCATATTTGTCTAAATCTCCCTGAGATGATCACCATTTTTTTCACATCTTCCTATGGATGATGGTCACTTGGGCTACATTAAAAAATTCCTGGAAAAAACACTGACACACACCCCCTAATTTTGGGCCTGTACAATTAATTTTCATTGCTAAATGTTTTGCCCAGTCCAGCCCAGCCCACACACATGCACAATTGAATACCATACCTATGGTTCATGTTTGAAATCTAATCAATTCCTAAGAGAGCCAGAGTACCCCAAAAAAAAAAGGACTAATTTTTTTTTCAACTATAAAAAAATTCTAAAATTCTAAAAAGAAACCCAATTCAAAACATAAAATAACTTTGAAACTTACTAAGGTACGTTTTAGAGACTATTGTTAAAATTTTGGAATATTCAGAAATGGTGGTCACCTGGGGCCAGCCAATTATTTATTATGGTTAGCCAATCAGAAGCAGACATTTTTGTTTATGTACAGACCCTTGTGGAGACCATTTGTATGTAATCATGTACAAATAATAAAACCAGTCCAAAGTTCAAATTGTCCAAATACAGTTTCACACAATCGTATTTAGAAGGTTATTGTATACTTCATTCCAAATAGAGTGTACAAGCCTTTTCTTTTTTTTAACTGCTGCCCGGTGGACCAAAATATTGTTACTGAATAGTGTACTAAATTTTTAAAAACGTGTTGAGAGGCGCTTTAAATGGGAAAGAGTCAGTTAAGTTACTTTGCCAAGAGCGCTGCTGCAGTGGCGGTTATTGGGATTTTTTTTCAGTTCTTAAAAGCATTATGAGCGGTGCAGTGTGTTGCAGCGGCGGTTATTGAGATTTGCCTTTTTAGTGCTTTTTTAAAAAAAGTATTCTTTTCCTTGGGCCTACTACTACTTTAACACACAATTCCATCAATGGAGTTAAGGTCTTAATAGTGGCCTTTTTTTTTATTGGCCTTGCCTACCAAGCAAGGCAAGGATATTGTGTTTACATTCATTCTAGAGTATAAGTAGCTTCAGGGAATTTTGGCCCCTAGGTAATAATAATAATAATAATAGGTCTATCTTTTTTTTATATGAGCATTTTTGAAAGATTATATTTTGGCTTGTGTTGAAACTTGAGATTAGTTATAATAGAGTTTACGATGTCTTGAAGGATTTTGGGGTTTTTTTTTTTATCCCTTGTTTTCAATACCTATGTCTATTTTCTGAGTATGTGGTGTGTTTTATAAATAAAGCTTTACAGGGTTTTGATGATTTTTCTGATTTTTTAGAAATTTTTTTTAGAAGATTTTTTTTTTTGCGTAGTGAAATACATATTTGAATTTTCATAAATCTTCTTTTGCCTTAACATATTTTTTAATTGTAAAAGGCAAGGCCACAGTGTGACACACCATCCCTTGCTAATTAAGGCAACAAACCACGCCCTCCCTTCCTTTCCAAGTCCCCCCCCCCTCGCCACCCACCCCCAAGCAAGAGACGCCCTTTACACCAGATTGCCGTCAATGTAATAACTATTCTTATTTATAACACTGTCAATAATGTAAAGGGGTGCGCCTACAAATCATAATGTTAAAACAGAATAAAGATCAAATCACTTGTTTACTTTGGCCTGACAATCTTAGTTTAGTATTACAAAGGACAATACGTTGTAGGTAGGACTAACCTTTATGTACAGTTAATCTAATTAATTTACTCCACAATCAAGCCTCTAAAATAGAAGGGTTCTCCAAACAAATAAAATTTTTTTTTAGAAACATGCTATTTAAAACTTGAGAGTTATATATGGTAGTTATGCCCATCACCGAACATAGGCTAGGGACTGATTGAGGCACAAGTTCGGACTGAGGTCGATCAATGCGCCTCGATTACATTGGCTAGTGTGCATTTTGCACCTTATGATCGATCAAAGGTGTGTGAATACTGGGTCTAGTTTTTTTTTTTTCCATAACTCACCCGAATAGATTGATTTTTTTGTGTTCAGCCATGGGATGAATTTATAATATTTGAGTGTTATTTGCATCCCACTTAAAATAAAAATATGTTTGGTGATGGGAGTGGCTCCTTGAACTTTTTTTATAAAAAAACTATCACCTAAAGTTACAAGCCAATTGTTTGGTCATAGGTGTAAAGTAACACACTTTCACCAAAATTATACTCCAAGATACAATTCAAGTGTTTGGTACAGGGTAAAAAAAGCTACGCAAACTTGTTTTAATTCACCAAAAGATTTGTTTGACAATGGGCCACAATTTGATGTAAGATTACACAATTTAAAGTCTTGTGGTACAAACAAGTTTTGGAATGAACAAATAGGACTTCAGGATTCAACACATAGCAACATCTTTACGTTCCAACACAAAATACATGACCCTAAAAAGCATGCAACTTCCCCCCATTATAAGCACATTGAATTCCCACCAAAATCATGCATTTGAACTCACAAGTTAAACAAGAAATTAACATCCATTTAAATAAAGTCTTGAGTTTCTCAAGATCCCCTATCATTGCTTCAAAAATGTTAGAACATTCTAAGGTTATGTTAGATGAACTTCAATATTTTCTAAAGCTTCTATGTTCTAAAGCAAAAATGTTGAAAAGTAGTGTAGGTTAAAAGAAAACAAATTTGAAACCAAATGAAGGACATGTCAAAATAAGGCCCAACTCACAACATAATGAAGTATAAGATAGTTTACTAAATCAACCTACACATTCATCAACTACAAAAATCAAAAGTTTATATGTAGATCAATAAATCCTACCAAAAGGTTTACAACAAATATTTATGTTACCCTTGGATTCAAGGGCCTATAATCCCAAGAATAACAAAGGGTTCAAATAGATTTAGTTCTAATGGATTTTTGCATACTGCTACTAACCAAAGTTTGAAGTTCACACTTATGACTTGCACATCAACTGCAAATTTCAACATGATTTGGGACAACTTCATAGATTTCTTCTAGTGCAACTTTGGAAAATTACTCATTCCTCAAATATCTAACACTAACCTATTTTTTGAAATATTGGGATAATCATAGGAAGTTGAATTTCACACCTCTTGTAAATCTTGATTGGATGCCACCAATTTGTTGGAGGCTAGGGCCAATAAGTAAAGGGTTGCTATGATGCCTAATATGTTTCATAAGTGACAAAATGAATTACAACAACTAACAAGGAAAACACTTTACACAAAATTGCACCAAAAGTAAACAAATCAAAAAAAAATAACATGGTTCCTACCCTAACCCAATGAAAAAATGGACAAATTAGGCATTGGAAGAGACAATGGATGTAATGGAAATAGGTCAAACCTTTTTGAGGAAAATAGACAAGTTTTAGCACATACCGCTAACTTCACTTTCAAATCATTTGAATGGCATAACAAGGTTGAGGAAAGTGGGCTTAATATGTGTGTTAACAAATGAAAATAAAATAGTTGTAGCTTAGGTTTTGGGTATGCAAGATTGTGGATTTTTCATTACCTCGCAACAACTAAAGAGAATGGTGGTAAAACTTATAACTTGAACTAGACCTACCCCCGTCAAAGATGGATTGCTTGGAAATAGCTAATGGTATTGCTTTAGGTGCCAACATCCATAACTCACCATTGAACTTGTAGAAGGGCTTGAAATTTGCAATATAGTTATTCATGTAATTCATTCTATAACAATCATCAAACATTATACATTCAACATAAGTGTAATGTTGATCATATATGAAATTCATACAAAACATGCATTCAAACAAAATGGCAATCTAGGGCAAAGGTTTTAACAAGAAGGAATTCACACTAGGTATACATCACCACTTTTAAATCTAGGAAACGATTAATTGTAAATTGTGTTGTGAATGTAATTGGGAGCTCCCTACTTGGAATTTACATATTCAAGGGCAAAAAGGTTAAAGAAAATGACATTAAACATTGCAAACCAAGGACATGCATAGTAATGCAAACAAAAACATGGATGACTTCTTCCTAATGAATTTCTTTCATTCTTTAAAAGGTCAATTTCAAGGGGCATCTCTAAATCAAATTGACATTTATTGGTTTTAGAGATGCATGGTTCACATGTTACATTAGAAACCATAAAATAAGCACATGAATTTGGTCTAAATATGGTCACTTTCCCTTTTCACACTTCCCATGCGCTACAAATCCTAGATATCAATTGTTTCAAACCTTTCCAAAAAAAATAAAAATTAAGACAAATAATGAAATGGTTCGAAACTATCATTGTGAACCAAACACATGCACACTTGCTAGCTAGGTGAATAAGTTTTTAAATCAAAATTTGTAAAAAGATCATTAGTGGGTTTAAGAAAACATGAATATGGCCATTAAATCCCACTCATGAATACCCACTGCTACCCACTTGTGAATAGCCACTTGTGAATTGTTCTAATTCCACAATTTTTTGAATTCAACTTAAGTTCTTTTATGTCTTACTAATTTTCTATCTTTGCCACATTTACATGTAGGGAAAACAAGGGGAAGAAAAACTATTAGTAAATTATAATCAATCACAGAATGAGATCTAACGACCATTATGAAATTTTGTTACCAAAAACCATGGACAAGGAGGCTACAAAAATAATCAAATAATAAATAAGGAAAAATATAACTTTAAGTGAATTGTTAAGTCCTTCACCATGGTTGAGAAAGTAGCTCAAATGCAATTACAAAAAAATGTGAAGGAATAGGTTTTTAACAACATTTGGTCTACAACTATAGTAAGAAAGGCAAATGACACATTTCACTATAATTTTGATGTAAGATTTAGAGCCCATCTTGTAAGGTTCATAAGTGTCAACCTAAGGGTTTTTTTTAAAGGCTTGAAAGGAAGATAGGACAACAATGTCAATTCAACATGAATATAAAGGTCATGCTACAAGGTCAAAACCTGTGACTAAGAACCAAAAGGATTCTTTTCCCAAAAAAAAAATTTACATTCAAATGAATTCTTTTGTAACTTGTTTTATAAAATATTAAATTTTTCTCCAATGCATCACTTTTTTTGTAAATCAATATTGAATAAATATGAATTAAAAAATGTTAATTCCTTACAAATTAGATGTTTCATCTTGAAAAATGATCAAAAATTTAAGTCATCATGACAAATTAAATTTTCACATTTTTTTTATTTTATTATACTAGATAAGATATAATTTTTTTTAATATATCATGCACATTATAACCCATTTATATGTGGTAAAGGACTTTTGAACCTCTAAAATTTTGAAACAATTTTGAAAAATAAATAAATAAATTTAAGGTTTAAAATTACACATTTCTAAAAATATGAATGTTTTGTGTGTGGTTAATATAATCTTTTTTTCTTTTTCATGAATTTTTATTTATTTTATGAGTCCTTTTGATAGTCCCTTGCAAATTAACTCCGTCTAATGCAATAGGTGTACATTTTCAAATCTTTTATATTAAAACCAAAAATAAAAATTAGACCATATAATTTTTTACTTTAAGGTCCTTGACATTCATATGAAGGAAAAAGGACTAATTTGCCATGATTATTATATTTTAAATGGTAAGAAGAAAAAAAAGTTTGATTTTGACTGATTATGTGTAACATATGACACATTTTTTTGCTCTTAGTTATGTGTTTTGACGCCACAAGGATGTAACACACCATCAACCCATGAAAAAAAAAAAGTTGGGAAGGGGGGAAGACATGATTGAAATCACAAGGAAAGACAACAAACATTACAACAAAAATTGTCCTTGTATGCCACATGATTTCACTAGATTATGAATGAAACCGATTAAATATTAACCAATTAAATGGTAGTTGATTAAATGCAAGCCAGTTATATGTAAGCCAATTTGTAAACATGCCAAATAATGAAGGGCATTTGATTGTTGATTTGGTGCAAGTTGAATAAATGAAAGCGGCAATAATAGTGTAGTCAACCAACATCTAGTTATAATGGTTATAGAAGTTGTTTAACATAACCACCTAGAAGGGTATGTTTATAAGGATTAGAAGAAACTAAAGGGGGGTTGGCCAAGAAGATTTTGTAAAGTCACCAATGATGTTTTCTTTTGACTATGTGTAATGAAATGAAAGCAAAGCCCAAATTCTTGAAAAAGTGACTGTCGTGCCATGCATTGGATATACAAAGTAAGATTATTAGGTGAGGAAGGGTTTGGATGGGACCTTTATATAAATTTTGTAGAGGAGGGTCAACAATAAAGTAAACCTACATGAATAAGTCTTGACCTTTAGGTATATGGTACTTAGAGGTATGTAAGGGACAAAAACCCCAACAACTATATAATAAGGAAAAAATACTTAGGAAAATATAGCTAACATTTGGCGACCATGTTAGGAATTACTCATATTTGGAATTAATGTTGTTATATTTGTGTTTGAATAGTCTCACTAGTTGGTTGCATCATGAATGATGGGTTGGATAAAAGTCTATGAATATGATTTGGGTTTATGTATCTTTTGCATTTTGGTGCATGTGACCCCTAAAAATAACAATTATGATGAAAAATAAACTATGGGAGCATTTCGAATCAAGAAAAACAACCCATCATTTGAAGCATTAACTATGGAATTCAAAAAATGATCAAGTATCCTAATCTTTTCACTCACAATGAAAATGATTTCGTGAAAAGTTTGTGTCACGGCTGCCAATGCCATGGAGTTCATTCATTTGAATGTTCAACCATGTACTTAACTTTTAATTTTATTTCAGATCACTTTAAATTAACTTATAGTTAAGTTTTAGTTCACTTCCACTCAAATCATAATTCCTATCTAGTTCAATCTTAGTTCACTTTAATTAAATTTTAATTAACTGTCAATCAATTCTTAATTAACTCCTAGTCAACTTTGAAATAAATCCCAATTGATTTTTAGTTTTAAAAAAATTAACTCATGATTAATTTTAGTTAATTCCCAATTGATTCCTATTTAAATCCCAAATAATTTTCAGTTAAATTTCAGTTAACTCATAATTTACTTTCAATTAGAAAGGTTTTCAAGAAGTTTGTTTACTTGATGCACACTTAAAAGCCTCTTTGGAACCTTCCTTGAACTAGGTCCCCAAAATGATATAAATAAAAGTAGGACCCCTCATTTCCTTTAATTTGTTCAACAAAAGTCTTGGGCACAAACTTACACAATATCCTTGTCATGTTTTTTTCATGTTCATGTTTTCATATGTTAGCATAATAAAAAATTGTTTTCATGTTTGTCTTGCACATCTCATGTTCTTGTTATAATATTTATGTTTTCATTTTTGAATTACATAATTTTATCTTGTTCCTTTTTTGAAAGTTAGGCTTAAACGTTTCCTTTAACTTTTATTCTTGTGGTTATTCATGTCTTTGATAATTCAAATAAACTCCACTAAATTCTAATCTATTTTGACATCAATCAATTATTTAAAAGTTAGATTCCTTTTGGAATTGAGTGTGAATTACCTTTTTTTCAAAAAGTTGCATATTACCCATTTTTTGGTGTCTGAGGTTGTGGGTTACCCACCTCCTGTTGGTGTCATATTTCATGATGTTTGTATTCGTGTCTACATCCATGGAAAAGTCCTTGATGTCTTTAAAAATTTTGAATAGGAAAATCATGCACTTTGTGATTTTGTTGCTCATTTGCAAACCAATCGAGTTTTGACCTCTTTGGGATGTGTTTCAAGAACACATCCCCAACCAAAGGAGCCACGGATCAGCCTACTTAAAAAGTTTGATGGCACACGTTCAAAGTTTCGAAATATTATTAATCAAATACGTTTGGTCATCCATTTTCAACTTCATTAGTATCCAACTAACCTAGTTCAAGTTGGACTCATTAGCACCTTGTTGTCAGGCACAACCCTTGTTTGGTTCTCACCTTTGTTGGAACATCAATCACCCTTGTTCAATGACTTTGAAGCGTTTTTTGAATAATTCTATGCCTCCTTTGGAGAGTTGGACAAAGAATGCACACTTAACATGAAGATATAATCTTTTTGTTAAGGATCATGTTTAATTACAATATATGCATCGGAGTTCAAATAGTTGGCTTGTGATATTTCATGGCGTGAGGCAGCACTCATAAGTTAGTTCCAATTTTGGTTATGATGTAATGTGAAGGATTTACTATTCACTTTGCCAAACCCTTCAACATTGAATTATAATCCATTGCACAAACTATTCGATGTGACAACATGTTTTTTGAAGGTTGACAAGACATGCACCATGAATCCACATTAATAACACAGAAGAAATTTGCACTACCTATAACACAAAAAACATTTCCACTTCCAATGTCAGCCTAGCCTTCAATAACCTCATCAAAGGACGACCCCATGCATATTGAAAAAGACAAGATTCAAGCCCCTTGCGGAGTAAGAAAAACAACATTGACGTAAAAAAAAAATCTTTGTTTATATTATGTAAAACTAAGTCATGTTGCTCATGACTATCCAAAGAAACATGGACCACATGTAACACAAGCCATTTTTGTTATTAATCCACAACTAAAGGAGTTGGAAAACAAATATGTCCAATCTCGATAAGGACTATGAGGCTAGACCTTGATGCATCATGTAATGATAATGGTCCCAACCTATTTGTAGAACCAACACCATTTTTTGGTACCAATCATTGTCAAATGTAATAAGCTTATGACGATGGAGGCCTAAGAACTTCTTGATTATAGTGCATCAACATGTCTCATGGACAAGGAGTTAGTGCGACCATACAAATTGGCTATAGTGGAGAAAAACACACCAGTGCTGGTTGAGGTCATTAATGGTTGAAATCTTTCATTAGGACCAATCAAACATGAAACTAAGCCATTAGATGTTACCATCAATTCCCACACTAATAAAGTTATTTTCAATGTCATTTCATCTCCAAGAAATCATGTCATCATTGGATTATCTTGGCTTGTTTTACACAATCCATGAATGGTTTGGCATATGAAGAGTCTTCATTTTGAAACACCACAATATAAGGCCCCAGGATGTGAAACCTTCATTAAAAGCATGGAAAATTTGAAGTAGAAAGAAGACTTAGATGGTACAAGATAGCCTAAGTGCCCCAAACCTTTATTTCTCGGAGCAAAAGCTTTCATGAAGGTTGCCACAAAAGGAGACACATTCTTGATTTATGATCTTCCCTCACCAAATGATGAACCACATCCACATGAAATTCCTTTCCAATACCAAGAATTAGAAGATGTGTTTGAAAAGAGAAATGCGAGCACCTTGCCCAAACATCAACCATATGATTGCACTATTGATCTTTTGGAAAGAGTGCAACCTCCATTCGGCCCCATCTATAATTTGTCACAAGAAGAACTTGTAGCAGTTCGTTAATACTTTAATGAAAACCTTGAAAAATGGTTCATTCGACATTGAAAATTTCCAATTGATGCCCTTATTCTCTTTGTCAAAAAAAGAATTTTTTTTGCAAATGTGTGTCAAATATTGTAGACTTAATCAACTCACCATCAAGAATCAATACCCTTTGCCCCTGATCTCAAGGTTATTAAACCAATTCAATCATGCCAAAATGTACACCAAAGATTGATCTACGTGAAGCATACAACTTGGTGCACATTCGAGAAGGTGATGATTGGAAAACAATATTCAAAACCTGTTATGACCATTTTGAATATGTTGTGATGCCATTTGGACTTACTAACATGCCTACTATTTTCCAACATCTAATGAGCGATGTCTTTCATGAGTACTTGGATGATTTCATGGTTTGTTACATTGATGACATCCTCATTTTCTCAAAGAACATGGAGGACCATGAACACCATGTATGTCTGGTTTTAGAAAAGTTTCAAGAGGTGGGACTTTATGCCAAATTGGAGAAGTGTAAATTCCATCAATTTGAAATGGAATTTTTTAGTTATGTCATCTTTGGAAATGGTATTTGCATGGATTTTCATAAAATTCAAACCATTAGTGATTACGCTACTCCAGCTTCTATTTGGGATGTTCAATTTTTTTTGGATTTGTCAACTTTTATTGATGTTTCATTGCCCACTATTATTCAATAAAACCCCTTTTATTCAGGTGACTAGGAAGGATCAACCTTTTTCTTGGGGAGTTGAAACTAAAAATGCATCTCAATTTTTGAAGGCACAACTTTTCCACTCATGATTCATGTAGACCCTTCCAAACCTTTTGTTTTGAAGATGGATGCTTCTGACTTTGTAATAGGTGTCATATTTTTACGACTCGGAAAATATAATATTTTCATTTTTAAAGTTTTTTTTGTTGTAAGTTTTCTCCTACAAAGATTAATTATGTGAAATTCATGATAAAAAAATTTTAACCATCGTGGATGCTTTTGAGGAATGGCGTCATTTGCTTGAAGGAATTCAACATGAAATCATTGTGTATTCAAACCACAATAACTTATAATATTTCATGACAAATTGTGTTTTGAATCAATGCCAAGTTCAATGGGCATTCTCTTTGTTTTGATTCCAATTTGTCATCACATATTGCTTTAGGCACCAATAAGGGAAAGCTAATGTGTTGTCTCGTCACTCGTGCTTTGTGCCTAAGGAAAGATATGCAATCTATTAGCAACAATGTGATGTCATTTTAAAGCCCGAACATTTTTATTTTAGTGATTGTTGGTAATTCCTAATGACACAACCCTTTTTTATTAAATTCATGAAGACTTGAAAGAAAACCCTCTTGTTATTGGCATCCAAGGCCAATTAAGGAATCATCATCATCATCAAGATTTTTTTAGTGATCATGTTATGTTCAAATTTCAAGATGGTTTATTTTATTTGGGATGATATTTTGTATGTTCCTTATGGCTTTACATGATTTCAAGTTCTCCAAGTTAAGCATGATGCTTTGGTTGTAGGCCATTTTGGATTCAACTAGACCATGGAATTAATGTCTTGAGATTATTGGTGGCCATAGATTTGGATGTGAAGGAGTTTGTCGGATCTTGCTATGTTTGTGTTCAAGCAAAGAATCCTCATCATCACCCTCATGGTCTCATTTAACCATTACCGATCCTTGCATCCATGTGGTCTCCAATTTCCATGGATTTCATCATAGACCTTCCACCTGGTAGTTTTTATGGCTCCATTTTGGTGGTGGTGGACTATTTGACAAAGATGGTTCATTTCATGCTATGTACTAAAATAATTATTAGCAAAGGAACATCCAAGTTAATCCTTAATCATGTTTTTCAATATCATGGTCTTCTTGAAGATATCATTTTTTATTGTGGGCCTTAATTTGCATCTAAGTTTTGGAAGCAATTATTTGAACTTTTAGGTGTGAAAATGAAGTTGTCATCAACTTTCTACCCCCAAAGGATGGGCAAACATAACAAGTCAATCAAGTCTTGAAGCAATATTTATAGTGCACAACCAATTATCATTAAGATAATTGGTCAAAAATTTTGGTCATGGAAAATTTTGTTTACAATAACATAATGCATTCATCAACCCAACAAACATTGGTTTTTGCAAATCATGGTTTACACCCCAAGTTTGACATTCGAGGTGTGCACAAAGTCATGAATCCAACAATTATGATTTGAGTCACATGGTTAGCGGATGTTCAAACTCAATTTGTATCTAACCTTGAAGAAGCACAAAGGTGATACAAGGAGAATGTTAATGAACATCGAAAAGAATGTAACCCAACTTTAAAATTGGGGGCCAAGTTTGGCTTCAATAACAACATATCAAGACAACAAGACCATCAAAGAAGTTGGATCATCAAAGGCTAGGTCCATTCTTCATTGTGAAACAAATCAATATTGTGGCTTTCCAACTCAAGTTTCTAAGTTCTATGAAAATCCATCCTATGTTTCACATTTCCTTATTGCAACCTTACCTCGCATCTACCATTCCAAAGTAGTTGCACACTAGAATGTCCCTAATTTCCTGTAATAGGGTAGTTTTTCTTGCACCCCTAGAGGTAAAAATGTATGATGCACAAATATGTCATAGGATTCATCTTTGAAGGACTCAAATGAATGATGCCAACTATGTCTACCATTGAATATATATATATATATATATATATATCAAATGGGGGACTTTCCAATTTTGAAGCTAACATTCAAACAATACACAAATATCCTGCATGTGGACTCATAATTTCCAAAATCATCAATGGTATTCATTTTTTTTTCACCCAAAATTCAAGGATGTGCCCAAGAATCTAAAGACTATGATTTCATGCCCACGGGGGATAGGGAATGGACTATTATGGACTTTCTAGAGTGCCAAAAATACAATTTTTTCTAAAGTCCTTTTGGAGGGGTTTCATGGACAATTTTTTAATTTCATCTATTGAAAAATTATTATTTAACTAATTGGAAGGCTTGCCCGAAATCAAATTATGAAAAATATAATTTTTATGTTGATGTTAGATGGCTAGATGACATCATATGTCATGTTTGCTAAGCTAATAGGTGCCACATTTTGAGCTTTTTAGGATTAGGGTTTGGCACCCTCTCTCAACTTCTCGCTAGTGTGTTATCTGTCTCACCTAGGGGCAATGGGATTGAAACATTCGCTTCTCACGAGCTGCACATCTCACTAAGGATCCATTGGATATCAATTGTTGTGATCGAATTTGCAACGTTAACAATTCATTGCATCTATTGTGTTATGTCTTGTGGTGGTGACAATTCATTGTAAATCTATTGTTTTTGTCTTACATCACGTGCTTTTGATTTGTTGCATCAATTGTTATGATACCTTGCATTTTTGTGTTCTACTACACATGTTACATATTTCTTCATTGTTTTTCAATATGTTTGTAATTATATTACGATTTTTGGGTCAAGTGAAAAGGTTGGTAGCAACAATTCAGTGCAAACGTAATAAAATTCGTTGTTTCATTCTTTTAACACTTACATGGGTCTTGCAAATATCACAATTATTATTTTTAATGGTTCTTGCATAGGAATGTCACAAAGTTTGCTACACACATAAATAGTTGGAAGAGCTCCAACTCGGTTGAACATCTTTTTTCAAAGCATTTTAAGTGTTTGAAGTAGAGGATTTGCCTTCGTATTACATCAATGGGCCAAAAATAAGTGATGTATTAGTGTATAGAATAAGTTTGGAGGAGCATATGTGGGGTGTAAAGGTTTTGCCATATACAAGTTGTATGAAAGGATTGACATTTGCTAACTGGACTTTGTGTTTGAAATATGTTCTTAGCATCATCAATTTGGGAACTTACATCCATATTGGTGGGTGGTGGATATTGTGTGCTTAATGAAGCATACACTAAAAGTCATGCATATTTACTTTTATTTTTTCCTCATTTGTTTTGTGTGATTTTTTATTTACAAGTTGAAGCTTTAGGGATTCATACATGTAATAGTTGTAACAATCTATGTAGAAGAGGAGGTTTTGTTAACTTCCAAATTACTTGATTTTCCTTGGAGCTTTAAGGTTTTCACAAGATCTTATCAAAGTGTGCTACTTGTTGTATATTAGATCCTATGATGTTGTTGCAATGTTAGTTGCAGCAATAGTTTGAAGTATTTGTAATTCTTCAAGTGATTACTACAACATTAATTGTTACAGCACTACTTGTAGTAATGCTTTGAATCTTTTGGGGTATTCATAGTTTTTTGGTGATTTTTGTAATGTGCAAGTGGAGAGATGGATTCCAACAGGCTAAAAGACAAAAGGAATCATGTAAGACAACCTTCACAACAAGAAATAGAAGAAACGCAAAGGAAGGCCATAAAAGATTTGTGTGTGAAACAAAAGGTTTCGTGCAAACAAAGCTCAAGTATACTTGCAAAGACAAGAAATAGTTACAACTCTTATTCAAATTAAGGTTGTCACTGTGACCAACGCAGGTTAACAAATAATGTCGGTGATGATATATGTAAGTCTCTTGTTAAGTATCCAAGTCTTGTGGGTAAGTTCTTGGTCATGGAAAGAGTTTTGTCCCTTTCAGATGTTAGCGCTAACACCCTAGATTATGTCTTACATGCAAATTAAGTTAGCCCTTCCTTAATAATAAATATTAATTGGGGTTAATCAAACAAGGAGAGATCAAACAAAAAAATGTTAATGTGAAGCTTGCATCAAAACATTGTATATTGGTAGCTAAAATTAGTGCAAAACCAACCTCATCAATGAAATATATTGCTAAGGTTTTAAGTGTGCGCCACCATAATGTATTTATTGCAATGGAAAGGCACAAGGTTTTTAGTGATTGTGATGCAATGTTATGGACACTTTCTTTTCAAAGGAAGAAAGTTGATGGGTGTATAAATGAAAACAAGGTTACAAAATAGCTTGGTGGGCATTAGAAACTTGTGTGAATCCAAAATAGTGAAATGTTACAAGGTAATGCATAGAGGTAAAAATCTATGATGAGAAGCCAACCCACTATCTCGTGGAAACACATGTATAATAAGATCTCAACATTGCTCTGAATCTATAAATCAATAAGTTATTTTTAAATGCAATTTATGTGATTGATTATGTTTTAAAACTTTGGTGGGAATGAATTTAAAATGAACTAATTGATTTCTCAAAAACTTGCCCTAGTTGTCCACATAGTGGCTGTGGAAATGTATAGTTTCCAAGTCATTTTAGTTATGTACCACAAAGAACATAATCCATTGATGTTTCCATGTATGCACTTAGGATCAATTAATTAAATATGTCTTTACCTACATTATGGAAATTTATGTACAAAGTTGTGTTTTTCATGATTCATTGTGTTTGCCAAAATAGTAGTTTTGGAGTGTCTAGTACTGGAGTTGAGAATAATGGACTTTATAGTGAGTTTTTGGACTATTGAATGGATTATTTAGTGGGTTTTGCATTATAGTTGAACTTCTTGTGAAATGTGTAGTAGATTTGTGCATTTTTAGTGTAATTTTATGTATTATACATATCTTATGGATTGTTGTTGTAACATCGTGTAGTAATCATGTATAGCTTATGTACTATTCAAATATTTCATGACATTGATTTCGTATGCAGTTGGAAGAAATGGATCCCCTTAGAAATATCTAGGTACTTTAGGGACTGTCAATTGTTATGCTAATGGATTACATGGACCTTTAAAATTTTCTTACAAAATATGGGGACTAGGGACTGTTAGTGTAGTATTGTTGTCCATTACATGGATATTTGGTGTATCTTTAATGGCCCTCTCTTGCTACATGCAAATGGAGTTTTTCATCAAATTTAAAGCAACAAGCCCAAAAATTATTATAGCTCAAAGATCATTTGAGGGTCTTAGGCCATTCTATGTGAAGTTAATGTGGGAAAGGAATACCTATTGCTACATATATCATGTGGAGTTAAATGAACTCCAAATTGGATTGAATAAGATGAAGACTGACACAACATGTCTATACATTAAAAAAGTTTTTGTTTGCAAATGTACTTCTATTGGTTTGCATTCTCATTTCTCTACGTGTGGTGCAATAAACAAGGTCTATGCTGGATTAATTGAATTGTGGGAGTTAGTAGTGTTTGCAAATTTTGAATTAGAATAATGGCATGCTAAAAAAGAAAATTTGGTGAATGCAATGAATGTGGTGTGAAGAATGTAGTTATTTGTCCTATAGAATCCAATATTGTACGTCTAAGAACAGTTGAATGGTGATGGTTTGCAATGGAAACTACTATGTCAAAAGCTAGCTAGCTTTCGAAAAATTTAACATTGGTGTACAAAAAAACCACATCAAATGAGATGTTGGACCACCTTAAAACCCAAATTACAAGTATTTTTTAGGCATAATTTTATTGTTCGATGGTAGGATAAACACTTCAAGATGTGCATTAAATCATTTCCTATTGACATTGTAGTTTTACTTGTTGATTTTGCTGAGAACTACAATTTTGAAGTGCAAAACAACGTTCAATCCATGCATTGGCACACATTTTAAATTACTATTCTTGTGCATATTACCTTAGGCACAATCCTTATGTAGATACTTATGACGAGGACTCTTGCATTCTGATTGAATACTATTTATATATTTTTGATGACAAAAAACACAACTCAAAGTTTGTCCAACATTGCTTTAAGTTGCATTGGGATCATATGTTGGTTTTTGGATATGTGCCAAAATGGCATCTAGTTTGGTTTGACGGGTGTGGAAGTCAATTTAGAAGTTCCAAACCTTGGTTTTTTGTTAGCAAATACACTAACATAAACAATGGCTGCAAAACGATTTGGTCTTTCTTTGGCAACGATTGTGGTAAGGGCCCTCATGATGGGGCAAGAACTATTATCAAAAGGTTTTTGAGGAGAGAGCAATTGACTGTTCATGGTGAAAAACTTCAAAATGCAAAAGAGGTGGTGACATTCTTGAGGAAACATTTATTTTATAGACCAAAGACATCACATGTCAATGTTAGGAAGCCTATTAATGGTTATTTTGGCACATAAAATTAGATGATGTTATCCAAAATAATTCTTCCTGCAATTGTGACCTTGTCAAAGGTTGTATGAAGTTGCATTCAATTTTTGCATCTAATAAACACAATTTAATCCTATTTTGGTTAAGGATTTTGTTTCCTACCATATTTTATGTTTGGATCACAAGTGGGGGGATTGTGAAATTTACAATGGAGTGGCAATTGGACTTCAAAGCATTTGCAACCCTCAAATACTAGGGTAGTTTGAAAAAAAATGATCCTTAATTGGGTTGGAAAACTTAATTACACATCTAATGCATATGGTCTTGTTGGTACTTTGGATGTTAGTGGTAACTTTGCTATAAATGTTGAGATTGGAAATTTGAAAGGTGTGAACTTCTAGACTATTTGTTGTTCAAGATTGCTACATTGTGTCCAAAAAACATTTAAGAATAAATGGGGTACATATTTTGAACTAGGTGACTATGTTGTTGTTGGTATTTATTATCAAAGATGGGGAACCAATGAGCATTCATATGTCTTATTGAAGGATTTTCATTTAATATACCTTCATTTTAATTTTGTCGTGCTATCGAGTTTTTGATGTCACCCAATAATTCTAGAATAAATGGGATTGAGCGATGATTCTTTGAATGGCATAAAATTTGTCATTCTTGTTCTAGATGATGACTAGCTAGACATCATAGGAGATTAATTATTTTATATGTGTGGTTGTGCATGCAATTGTTACTATTGGTGGCATGGTTTGTGTTGTAATTAGGGATTAGGGCAAATAGTTGTTATACCTTGAATACATTATTGCAAGAACATGCAAGCCTTGCTACTCAATTTAGACCATGAGGTAAGCCATATGCAATGCATTAACTTGCTTTCATTTAGGCATTGCCACAAAAATACAAAGTGGTGAACATGGATTTTGCCACTAGACTTCTATTGTGAATGTTTTAAAAAGGTTATTCCACATTTTTTTCCAAGTCAACAAAGTTCATTAGTAGATGTGATTTTCAATATTGTAAATGAATCAAAATCCATGATTCCCATTGTGTGCCCTCGCATGAATTTTAGATAATAGAGAGGTGCCTCATTTCTCAAAATCATATTGTTGTAATGTTCAATTTTGCTGAAAGTTTGATGACATCAATGGTACACTAGTTCATGACCATTTTTTTGGTTGTTTTTTTCTATATACCACAAATCTAACCTTCTGATTGTTATGTGGTTTTTGTAAGAATATGGATAACTTGCAAAAATGTGAGGCAATGGTTATACATGTGTTAATAGGTAGGACTGGGGTTGGCAAGACATCCATGGCTTTAGGCAAAGCTAGAGAATCAACATCCATTGGCCTCACTAAAAATCTCCAAGGTTCAAGCTTTGAAATTAATTGCTCAAGACTAGAACTCTAGCTCAAGTTGATATCCACTTTGTAGATTTTAACAAGTTGGAACACCAACTTGGGGATGATGTGCGTGGGCCCACTTTAAGAAACTTTTGTCTTTCTTGACACCTTTATATTTGTAGGTGTCGACATAATTAAGATCTTCTATGTCTAGATGAAAATTTTTTGTTGTTTTTTTAATAACTAAATAATGCAGCTTAATGACACATAATGCCATCAAATGTTTTTGGAACTTGAAGGTCAAATTGTTCCAAAGTTTTTATGTTCAAGTCAGTTTGTTGTCTACAATTATCATTTCTTCAATTCTTGATTGATAAATCATATGGTCATTTTTATTATATGGTTTGTTGGAGTGTAATCATGACGATCATCTTACCAGGCCGAAATGACCACTAGTTATGTGTAAGAAGCTTATTGGGAAAACATTATGTATTTAATGTGTTCTTTTGGTTTGATGTCCCTAATTTGGTGGCTCTATTGCAAGGTTTAGCTACATCTAAAAAATGACATAACATACTTGACTTTTTGTGCATTGAATCATCTTCATGTGAAACAAGGATTTTCAATAAGCTTACATGAGAGACTACAACTTTCACTTTTAAGAACTTTGCCTAGATTGGATAATTATATATAATGTTAAGACTTGTCTACCCACCAATTTCATCGCACCTTGATGAGTAAGAAAGTGGAGTGAGTGCTCATTTTTCAAAACTAGATCAATTGCACCACTGGCTTTGAAGAAACAACTACTCATGTCATTTCCATTCATTGTGGCTATTGTCATGGATTTTAAGAGGGATGTTGGAAATAACAAGATTGTCATGAAGTTCATTTTCATGGTCTTTATTTTCTTCTTAACTCAAAGTTTTGTATATGGCAGGGACTACCAGCAACCATTAATGCTACATTGCATTCACATTTGACAATCAATTTTTTATCTCTTGAGTAAGAAATTAACTTCATTGGCACATTAATTGATGACCTAGTAACTAAGGACCTCTGCAAGCCATACTGAATGTTGACAAGGTTCTCATTTTGTCACAAGGCATAAGATCCATTTAGTTTACCAGCCACATGGGTACACCACATATTTGGGCAAATTTTATTTTTAAATGTATCTTCAATGAGTCATAGATCACAACAGTTTTGGAATGAACATAGTGATCTTTTCTCTTTTCCAAAATAACTTGTGATTAATTATTCAAAATGTTGTGGAACTAGAGTGGTGAATCTCTTAACCTAGGCTTGGTATTCAGTTAGTTAGATTATCGGCTTATGTTACATGCTAACAATGCATATAGTCATCTAACTCCTCTTGGACGTGAGCTAGGGCTTATTGATGATCACATGTGGACATTGGTTGAGCAAAATCAAACACGTATTGCTGTATAAAAGTAGAGATTGCAAACAACTCAAATTGTTAGTAGGATTTTCTATATGTGGTTGTTTGACTTGTAGATGCAATTGTCATACACATAAATTTTTAAAACTAGTATCTTTGTTGGATTGCTCAAATGTGAAATAAACATCATATTTAACTAGGAACAAGACACTAGAACAATGTAGATTATGTGGCACAAAGCAAGTCCATATAAATGTTGCCCAAAGATATTCATGCATGGCATGTACATGTATAACAAATTCCAACATACATCAATTAAAATTAATGAACCATGAATACTAGTTTTTTTTTGGTCCATTTTTTCATCTTTGCTTTGAATAGGTGCAAGTGTTCTTTTTCAATTGGTTTTCATTACATCGTGTATATGTATTGGACTAGATATGTAGAACCTTCAACATAATCAAACAACAACAATTTATGCCCTTTTTTCTCTTTTTTCTGAAAACCTTTTATCACAAACATGGCTTTCACTATTTTTTATTACAAAAGGTGTTTTCAAGTGGGTATTTCATTGATATAATGTCGATTGAAACACTTTTAAACCCCATGTAAAAGAATTCAGTATACTTGAATACATTTCATCTTTCACACAATTGTCCATATGAGTCCATATGCGATCCCTTTTCATCCTTATTGTTTAATCCACTCAAGGGTCAAGTATTTAAGTCCATAATGGCAATTCATAATGTCCATGAAATACTTGTTAAAAGAGTCTATAAATAGGACTCAAATGATGTTTAAGGACTTACATAATATGCTTAAAGACTTGAGTGTAAATTGTCCATGGACCAACTTTGATGACTTGAACAATCTATAATGCAAATACATTCTAGAGCATAAGGACTTGTTTTCATTAGTTTACCTTAAAGCTTTCAGAAAAATTATACATAAGCATGAATCCATAGTTGAAATAAAAGTTACGCTAAAGGCATCCCATGAAATGAGTAAAAAAATAAATGTTTAGGTTAAAAGGGTACATGACAAAACAAGACAATGCATATCTAACTTAATCTGAGATCTATTAGTATCCAATTATGTAAGCACATTGCATCAAACAATGCAACAAATAAGTAACAAATAGGCAAAAAATTCAACTACTCACTAACATATAATAGTTTTTTTTATTCATAACACAATATTGCAATCCAAACATTTCCAGAATGCATAAACCATGTTTGGGTGATGATAAAAATGACCTAAAACATCTTATATTTTACCATTCAAGATATAGATTGCAAACTCTTTTTTTAATGACTATTCCGTTACATCTTTGAACTAGAAAACAACACTACCTTCTTACACTCCTAGATGCATGTAATTCTTGTACCTCAAATGGATTGATCAAAACACCTAATTATCACCTATTGTCATATTTTCACATTTAATTTGCATCTTTAATCATATGCCTCGTGCAATTCTTTTATGCAATTTCCATGTTTCATGGAAATAAAAGTACAATGAAAGCTAGGTGACTTATGTCCATCTCTTCATCTATCATTCATGCATATTAATTTAATGAAGACAAACTATCTCAATATTGTACAATGTACCATTGTTTCCCTTGGCACATAAAAATTGTTCAAAATGCCATTAAAGCTACACATGAGAGCTTATACATGAATCCCAAACTATTGCCATAGTCATCAACAAAATGAACCAAACTAGTTTTAGGCTTGCTGGAAACCACAATATATATATACGTATATAACTTTAATATAAGTCCATTAAGGAGTTGCCACATTCTTTAGGATAACCTTGTTGTAACCAACTTTGATGCATGTAAGTCACAACCCCTTTAGGATTCTAAACAACATGAAGTTTGAAGTCCATTCCTATCCCATACAATGACAACAAGTCAACAATAAACAACTTAAAGCTTCAAACATCAAGAGATGCAACCAAAGTCCATTTGACATATGGGAATTTCCAATTTTCTTTCTGATAATTTAGATGTTTCATAGGTACAATTTGATTTATGTAGTTTTTGCTTATGAAATTTATAGTCTAGGTGGAATATTTTTTTGAATCTCAACTAAAATGATCTCCAATCACAAGGCAATGCAATTTAACACATGATGAAAACTACACAAATGTTCAAACATGCAACAATTTTTTCGCATGTAACTTGCTAAAACAAAAAATTGGATTGCCCTTCAAAACCTTTACAAGTGTAGGAAAGACCTTTAGTATATGTGCAATTCATATAATTTGTGTGTCATTTGGACTTCTGGGCAAGATGGAGCTTTGTTGCTTGCCTAGTAGTTTTTGCATTGGAAAATCTTACAGATGCCAGTAGTTTCTTGTTATTGGTCTTTTTTGTAGGTGAATTTCCCTTGATTGTAAACAATTTAGCACTTGAACCATGCTTCTTTCTCTTGGGTGGTGGATCATCGCCATTATCATCATCCACCTCCAAATCATCATTGTGTTTTTAATTTTCTTAAGGTCCTAAGTCTAATCTAGCTTCTCCACCTCCCTCGTTGTTTATAGATTCATCACAACCATCTTCCTTATCAAATGTACTATGAGACCTTGTGTCATCTTCTCCAAGTTCCAAAACCAATGAATCAAGGTTTGACTACATTTGCAATTCCTTCCTTGCAGTACTAGGCATTATTGTTGCCTTTGTTGTTGCTACCTTGGTACTTGTAGGAACTTGTTCAATAGCATTTGGCTTTGGAATTGCAAATGCCACCTAACCTTGCAACTGATGTGGACTAATGATTTCATTAATGTTTGTTGTCAATTGTTGAAGATGCGCCAAAAGGTGTATGTTGCCCACACTAAGATTCACATTGGGTGTTCCAAGCAACACACTGGGAGGCATAAGCAAGTGGTTGCAACTCTAAAAATTGATGGTTGCATTCTTGACACAAAGTATGAACAAAGTTTTGTCTATTACCCATGCTACATGCTTAGAAGTTTGTAAATAAGGTGAAAATGATATTAACGTATAGTGAATTAAAGTATGGGTATTTAATCACCCCTAAACAAGATTGTAAAAACTTTCTTAAAGAAACATATTAGACCTCTATAACAAGATTGTTAAAAGACAATGTTAAGTGAAATTATACATGGACAACTATATATGTACACAACAATCCCTATACAAGACAAAGGTACGCAGTAGTCAAAATGACTTTTATAGGACTATATGCCGAAACACGTGTCCAATACATTCCATAATCAATAACTACATGTCCAAACATAAAAGTGACATTTCATGGACTTTATCCATCTACATGCACAATATTCTTGACTATTATACATGGAAAATTAAACTATCCAAAATCCACATTGTATTCCTATATTATATGTAGTCTTATTAGACTCATATGGACATTGTAGTCCATACACACCTACAACACATGGACAAAGCTTAAATTAGTTATGGACATTAATCCCTAAGCACACTCTAAGCCTTAAAAAGTCAGTAAGAAATTGATAGCATATGGAAAGGATATGTACTTAAATTAAGCTTGAATGTATTCTACTTAACTTAATAATTATTTATAGTTCATAGTTTGTAATTCTTTATTTAGAATGTAAATAATATTTTTATACAACAATGGAAAACATGCAAGTGTAAACCCAACGTAGCATTGGCATACTAAAAATTGACAACAATTCCAAAAAAGGGATAACACAAACTTCTTGAATTACAACAATTGGGTAATAAATGGAGAGGAAGGTTTGACAATTCAATGAATGAACAAGCTAGGTAAGATCATGGATAACCATACCTTCAAAATTCCCTTGAAGCGCCTTTAGCTTTAGACACTAGGGTTGCTTGTGAGGCAAAAACATTTGTGTTCCGAGTTTCAAAACACTAGTTGCCTTTCGCTACTCCTCATGCATCTCCTCTTTTGCACTACACACTTAGTAGATTTGCTAAAACGTTTATGTGCACATTAGCTATGGTAGACATGTTTACAAGAAGCAATTATCCCACCCCATAACGGCTGAAGTGCCAAACCACAAAAAGGACAATTTTCTACCCATAAACAAGTAGGATTCTTGTTATTATCCTCTTCAACAAAAATTGAAAGCAAAGGAATACAAGGAGTTGTAACATACCCTTTCTAAACCCTTTGAAAGTGTGTTTCCACTGCACTATGGTGGCATTGACATGTGGTGACTTTCTCTTCCAAATCATACAAATAATAGTTTGCCAATTTTGAATCTATCTCCATCTTTGCAGACATTTCAAAGACATGTGCATCAAATAAACTATTAACCAACTAAGAACATCTTGATGCGACTTAATATTCTTTTGCGCATTTTCTATTTTTTCCTCACCAACTATTTACTCAAGTTCCTTCTAGTAGGTGGCCATATTTTCTCTTGCAACATATATAAGATGGTCGCGATATTCAATTTGGTTTCAAACTCTAAAAATCGAGTGTGCAACCTTTTGTTTATTATAATTTGCCATAAGAAATTTGCCTTCTACATCATGGAGCCTAGCTTTTGTGTGTGCGAGACATTGTTGTAGATCTTCATCAACTACACAAGAATATTGAATGAATTAAAAACACATAATTTGAAACCACAAGCTTCAAAGCCTATAGATTGCTTCAACCAAATCAAAACCCTAAACTTTTGTGGTTGGTAATAGAAAGACACTAAGAGCTTAAAAAATAAGAAGTTGTTTTAACCAAGTTGAAACTTTAAGCTGTTCAACCTTGCAAATGATTATATATATTTACAAATGCAAACGAAAGCTTCAAAGTGAAGAGGTCATTCCACCAAATTGAAACCATAGACCTTTTAACCTCATAGATGATTGTAGAAAAACGTTAGTAGCTTTCAAAATCAAAAATTTGCTCCAACTAAGTTGAATTCCTAAATAGCCCAACCAACTTGTACATGATCACAAAAAACAATAAACATTACAAAGTTCTAAGCAACACATAACATCTTGGTTCATCGACATCAATATCAAAAAAATTAAGACTTAAAAATAATCAAAGAACATCAAACCTCTAGACATGTTCAACATGCCATAGTGAGGATCATTTTCAACACCGCCGTCTAAAGGTTCATTACCATCGTTGCCTTCATCTAAACTTATTGACTTCAATTGCTCAACTTTTTGCTATCGCTTTTGTTGTTCTTAATTCATCCACTTTACATATACTACCTAGTTCATCAATTTCCCCATCTTCTCACATGCCAATCCTCTCGCCATGCCCATAGAAATCAACCTTAATGCTGGAACATAGGGCTTTTGGTGTATTATCATCCACAAAGATTCCATTTTCTCTATGAACTTTGGGTCATCAATATGCACATAATTATAACCATTCTTGTTTGCAAGTGGCCCAAAAAGCTTGAAGATATCTTTTCTAACTATATCTTTGGGAACCTTAACATGCTTTGGACTTAAACCTTGAGCACTAATGTCATACTATTCTACAAAATGGATTTCAGTCATACATCTTTCATCTCCTAGTTTAGGAATTTTAACATAAAATGGAGATGCAAACCTTGGTTTGTTTATAGGAGAATCATAATATCCTTCCACCTTGATTTTATTTGCAGCTCCAACCGACTTTCCACTCTTCTGGCTATTTCCCTCGTTCGTAGTAAGAATAACATCATTCACCATGATTACTAAGTTAAAAATTTAACAATGATATTTGGTAATATGTATTTTTTATAAAAAAACAAATAATGCACAATAATCATGACAAGCTTTGACTTTTTAATGTGATGGTGAAAGTGTGCAAAACTTTGTGAAAACACAAAACATTGGGACTCAACAATGACCAAATGATGGTGCCATGGGTTTGAAATTTGAAATGCCTCCCAATTTCGTCTAACACCTTTGCAGGGTTCTTCTAACTCAAATATAGGGTTCAAAAATTATGTGGTCATGATGGAAAAGGTGCTTAAAGATCCTATGACTCATATATTTGGAACATTCATTCACTATTCAATTTTATTTATTTTTAAAATGTCTTTGGAGTTCTCATTTGGCCTTTTTGGTCCACCTTAAGATGCAACTACCTTCCAAGAAGAATCCATGATCCCCCTCCACTTATTGAAGTTGATGGTGAATAAGAATATGAAGAGGAGGACATTTTACATTCAAGGATTTATAATTGTCAACTCCAATATCTTGTTCATTAGCATGGGTATGATGTGAATGAACACACTTGGGAACCAATCAAAAACCTATCAAATGCCATGAAAAAGGTGCATAAGTTTCATTGACGATATCCAAACAAACCCAAGTTTGCTCTTCATGGAATTCGTTGCTAAAAAGGGAGGTGATGTCATGGATGCCAATGCCATGGAGTTCATTCATTTGAATGTTCATCCATGTAATTAACTTTTAATATAGTTTTAGTTCAATTTTAATTAACTTTAAATTAACTTTTAATTCACTTCCATTTAACTCATAATTCATTTTTAGTTAATTATCAATTCACCCCCATTTAACTCATAATTCATTTTTAATTTATTATCAGTTCACTCCCATTTAATTCATAATTCGTTTTTAATTGATTATCAATTCACTCCCATTTAACTCATAATTAGTTTTTAGTTAATTCTCAGTTCACTTCCATTTAAACCATAATTCATTTTAAATTAATTCTTAATTCTCTTCCATTTAATTCATAATTTGTTTTTAGTTAATTCTTAGTTCACTATAATTAAGTCTTAGTTAAATTCTAGTTAAGTATGAGTTATCAATTAACTCCCAATTAATTCTCAATTAACTCTTAGTCAATTTCGAATTAAATCCCAATCATCTTTTAATTAACTCCTAGTTAATCCTTAGTTGATTATTAACTAAATCCTAGTTGACTTTAATTAACTCCCAATTGATTCCTAATTAAGTCCCGATTAATTTTTAGTTAAGTTTTAGTTAATTCATAATTGACTCTCAATTATGAAGGTTTTTAAAAAGCTTCCTTATTCAATGCACACTTAGAATCCTCCTTGGAAGCTTCTTTGAGTTAGGTACCCAAAGGGGTAAAAATAAAAGTATGACCTTTCATTTCCTTTAACATGTTCAACACTAATCTTAAGCATGATTTTATATCATAACCTAGTCATGTTTTTTTCATGTTCATGTTTGCATATGTTAGCATAATAAAGATTCATCTTCACATTTGTCTAACACATTTCATGTTCTTGTTCTTAATTTTTGAATAACATAATTTTGTCTTATTCTATATTTGAAAGTTAGACTTAGACCTTTCCTTTAATCTTTAATCTCATGGATTTTCATGTCCTTAACATTTTGATCAAGAAAGAAACATTTGATGGCAAGTGATCGAACAAATGACAATGAAAAGTTGCCTACTATCGAACTTGTGATTGAGATTGAATCAAATGTACTTTGGAGTTAGATTATAGTGAACCAAGTTAATGAGCCAAATAATTCCTTTGATCAATCGTACCCCAACATTGTAGACATTTTTTTGTGGAATGAATCGAATAATTGATTAGGCAAAACAATTGGTTTGGATGGACATGGCAAGAGTATTGTGACTATGTCAAACTCTGTACAAGCCTTGAATGTTGGAATTGCCTACACGACCAATTTGTGGAACTACCTCTACACCTATAAGAAAAAAATATTAAATAATATCCACAAAGGAACACACATTTGGTCATAAAAAGGGGGAAGTATTGAACATATAAATTGGGAAGTTATTTGAACATACCTCAACTACTAATGTTAGTTTGTATGTTAATCCTTACTACAGTAATTGGACTAGTTGCACTTTATGCACCTTCAAATTCTAGTGAAAATTCATGATTCCAAGTACCCATAAATGTTTTTTTTAAAAATGAATATACCATGATATAATTATTACAAAAACATGTTATTTTGATTAAAGAATCTAGTGAAAAAGGACCCCATTTCAATAGACAAATACCATCTTGTCAATTTGGACAAGTCAATTTGGACATGTCGTGTGTGACTAGGTTGGTTTTTTTTACTAACAAACTATTGGACTATTTGATTAGTCATTTAACTACTAGATAGTGGAGCATTTGACTGGTCAAATTTATATTCAATTTTTTTGGGGATTATTTCTAATTTCTTTTTTTTATAGGTAGGTAAGTTGTAAAAAGGTAAGTAGGTAAGTGGTAGCCTAGCCTACCTAACCTAGCCTACTATATTTAACCTTCTTAACTTAAACTTTCCTAACCTAGCCTACCTACCTGAACCCTTTAAGCATGTATATAGGTTACAAGTATTAAAAATTGAAGTACCCTTCACCTCCCCAATGATAAACCAAATCCTTACCAAGTCCTACACCTTTCAAAGTTGACAAAATTTGTTAAGAAATTTATTTCATTTATTTATTTCACATCATTACATTATGAAAAAAAAGGTGTTTTGCAATTGGGCTTGTAATTCAATTTTTGAATGGCAATGACCATTTGCAACTCACTGTATTTCTACACCCATGAATGTTATTAGACAACTTACATGAATTGCAAGGTATGATAATCATCATATATACAATCACATTCTAGTGCAACGTAGTCACAACAACTCCTTTTCAACTATTATGCAACTCCCTATGACTATAATCATAATGTCATGTTGATGTCATTTTTCATCCATTCATCAAAATTTAACACATGGCATTATGAGGATTTTTGGGTGATTTGAATAAATACATATTGATATCCATTGTCCATTATGATTATTCATTTTAAATGATATTAAATTATGACATGTGGCATAATAATTGAATTTTGGTATATATATAGGTAGGTTGATACATAATTATAGGTAAGTAGAAAATAGGACCTACTTACTTAGGCATGCAAGTAAGTAGGAAGGTAGAAAGGTAGATGAACTAAAAAGTAACCACATAAAATAAAATAAAAGTTTTGCTTTTAAGGTTAAACTTTTATGAGGTCATCCCAATATGGCACTTGTATTGTATTTTAATGTGAATATACAAGAAGGCAAACTTATCCTTAAGTGGTAGGTAGTAGGGATTTCGAATGGTAGCTAGGTGGGAAATAGGAGGTTGGTGGATACACAAGGATGTAGGATGGTAGGTGGATAAGTAGGTAGGTACTTGTAAATAGGTAGGTAAGGATGTAAAATGGTAAGTGGGAAGTATGAGGTAGGTAGGTAGGGTTGTATGATGGTAGGTGGGAAATAAGAGGTAGGTAGGTAGGATTTTATGATGGTAGGTCGGAAGTAAGAAGGAGGTAAGTAAGGTTTTAATATGGTAGGTGGGAAGTAGGAGGTAGGTAAATAGGTAGGTAGACCGAAATAGAAGGTAAGTAGGTACGTAAATAAATAAATATGTAAGGATGCAGGATGGTAGGTGGGAAATAGGAGGTAGGTAGCTAAATAAATAAGTAAATAGGTAAGGATGTAAGATGGTAAGTGGGAAGGATGAGGTAGGTAGGTAGGTATGTAGGATGGTAGGTGGAAAGTATGAGGTAGGTAGGTAGGTAAGTTTGTAAGATGGTAAGTGGGTAGGTATGTAAGTAGGCCTACATTGTTGTTTTGTTTAGTTAGTAGTTATTTCAACCAATTAAAAAACATAGGATGTCCCATTTGATTATAACACCATTGTTTATCTTGATTAAAAATGTCATTTCGTTTTGTCCAACTTGACTAGATGTCCCAATTGACTAGCAACCATTGGTCATTTTGACCAAGGTGGTCATTTTTTTGTTCAACTTGGCTAAATGTTCATTTTGAAATATAATCAAATAGGTAGCTTTAATCAAGTTTATTAGTAAAAAATACACATGCCATTCAAGCACTGGCCTATAGTCAAAATGAATGGAGTTGTCATAATGGAATATGATGATTTGATGTAATGTGGAGACATGAATTTTGGGTACCTCAAGCATATCCATGCTAACACAAGTAATATATGAATCCTTATAAGTTGTGGTTTTAATTTCAAATATGATAAAAATAAACCCATTCTACCATTAACATAATTTTCATGAAATTATTATGGGTGTGATTTTAAAATAATGATACATAGTTCTTCAATGCTAGAGTTGTTATATAATAAACAAATCAAATATATATTATGACATGTGAAATTAAGTTGGTAAACTAAACCTTGCGAAAATTATTTTTGAACCTTTACTAGTTTTTAGTTTAACATTTATAATACATGATGTGAATATAAAAACGAAATTAAATTTTACAGCAAAGATATTATTCTACTTTAGTAACTTAAATTTGATTAATGGCATAACACATGTGTATGAAATGTGGAACTAAGTTGTTAATTCTAATTCCCACATATGTTGCATAATAATGTTTCCATGGAATAACTTAAAGTATGCTTAACCCCAAACCTTGCATTCTATTTACATTCTTATACCAATCTCATTTTCTATGTATAAACCATCTTAAATTCAAACTTCAAATATATTGGTTTATAATCCATTTTTATTTTAACATGTGGAGTTTTTAATGGTTATACTTTAGAACTTGATCCCACATTTTTCATGCAGTAGTTTTTTTTTTAGAATTGTAACTAATATGTACAATTCATGGTTTTCCACCTTTAGGCCATAATTATTTTGTAAAGAAAATGAAATATCTTTTGTTAATCTTATTTGTTAGTTACAACTTAATGTTATTTTGTTTTGAATGCACATGTAGGTGCTAATAAAAAGGTATTGCATTTATAAAAAAACAAGTTTTGTGCATTCAAAACAAAACTAGTTGGAAAAAGTCATATCTTCATATTCTAGAAAATAGTTTTAAAACCCTAACTATTTGTTTAAAAGCCTAGATGCCAACTAAACAACTATATTATGAAATGATTATGTGTGTGTATTGGATTGACTTAAAATTACAATTTTAATATTTTTATTGGATACTAGCTTTGCTTACTATAATGGATCAAATATATGTTGATGTATTTTGTTTTATTTTATTTTTTGAAAACCAATTGCATACCCAACCAAAAAAGTTGTTGGCACCCTCAAATCAAGCTCATTGGCAAAGGGTTGGCAAGAACTTCATTTGTGCTCTAGTAGGTATTGTGAAATGAACACTATGAGTCAAAATGAATGGTCTAGCATGTGCATAATCTTGGGTGCCTTCATCTTAATGTTAAAAACCCAACCTAACATGTGTTTTGACAACTTAAAAAATTGAAGCTCCAAAGTACAAAATAATCTAACTTTCTATGAAAATATAAGTCCCACATATGTTGCAGACTATTGTTCCATGGAGTAACTTAAAGTATGCTACCTCAAACTATACAAGACATTAGCCTACAAACCTTACACTCTATTTACATTCTTATACCATTTTCATTTTTGAAGCATAAACCAAAATTTTAAGTTCAATCGTCAAACATATTTGTAATCCATTTTTACAATTATACTTTAGAACTTGATACCACATTTTTCATGCAATAGTTGATTGTTCATAACTAGAACTAATATTTACAATTCAAGGTTTTTTACATTTAGGCCATTTATTATTTTGCAACGAAAATGCAATATCTTTTGTTAGTCTTGGTTATTAGTTACAATTGAACTTTATTTTGTTTTGAATGCACATATAAGTGCTAAATAAGTGAAGGTATTGCATAAAAAAAAACTTTGTGCCTTCCAAATAAAATAAATTGGATTGTAGAAAATGGTTGAGAAACCCTAAAGTTTTGTTTAAAACCCTAGATGCCATCTAGGCAACTATATTATAAAATGATTGTGTGTATATTGGTGAGGGGAATATTATGTGTTAAAAGTTATGGACTACCTACATCAAACAAAGATTTGAGGGGGTATTAAATGAGGGATTTCCCCCAACCCCACCCTATTGTTATTTTATTTTTTCATATGCACATATTTTAGTTTCCCTAAATTTAATTATGCTATTATCTAATTTAATGCCCTATATTCATTTAAATTTTTAGTTTATGAAGCTTAGAAAATAAACGAAGATTTTTCTTTTAAAAGAGGATCACTTGCACATTGAATTGGGACATGGAAAAGTAATTGCCTAAACACCTTTTAGGAAGTAATCTCACTATGGTAGGATAGCAAATTGACGCGCTCCCAAGTCACGGGGGTGAAACCCACTTGAGGGTCTCACCAAAGTCAAGTTGCGGAATTGAGACTTGGTAGCACGCTCCCGGCTTCCAACTCTAGAAAGGGGTAGAGGGTTGAGTTGGGAGCCCCGGGATTAGACTAGGAAGAGATCAAGCTTTTAGATCACACGAACCTGCATCACAAACCAACACGAGTTGGTTAGAATCCATTTGCACTCTTTTGGTGTTAGGACAAGCCACGGGGACCCGGACTCACTTGGACTCACCACATCCTTGGCTCGGGAGTATGCCACCACCATACTCCCTATAGTATACTCTGCGCCACGTTGTGGGGACTACACCCAAATGGCACAAATTCCCGGGACTCCCGAAATGGAGTCCCGAAGTTGTCCCGAAATCGTCCCGGCGGGACTCCCGGAACTTTGAACGGCCATAACTCCCGACTGCGGAGTTGGATCGCAACGAGGTCTGAACCAAAGTTGTAGCCCTCGTTGAGATCTTTCCAACGACGTATCGCACTCCCAATTCGGACTTTGGGAAGAGGTCGATTCCCGACTTTTAGTGGTCGGGAGTCAAACTGCCAGTTTGACTCCCGGCCCTTCTTTTGCCCATAACTTGGGCGACAGATGTCCAAATGGCCAATGCGAGGCCATTTTCAATATCTACGCTTCAAGACCTTTCCAATGACACCAAGAACACCCCGATGCGAGGTGTTTTGGGTCCTGCTGTCGAGCTCTAAACATTCGGGAGTCCCGGAGGACTCCAAATCCCAACTTTTCCAAGTGTTGGGCTTCACCCCCACACTTGGCCAAAGTAGGGTTGCGACACAAATGGTCATTACCACAATTTTCATTACAACTTAGATTTAAGAAATTCTAAGATTAGACAACAATATGCCAATACAATTTGTAATTTCAGATATTAATATTGTCCAATGCAAGTTCAATCCTCTAATTAAATCCTAACACAAATGAAAAAATAGAAATAGAACAAGAAACCTATCTTGAAAACAATTCCTATGATATTGCAATGTAACATGTTTAACAACTCACATAATCATGATAAAATATAAAATAATTACTTTTAACCCATTATACATGAGGGGTCTAGCAAATTTATTATGGCGCTATTAATTTTGCACATCATTTTGTTGTTGTCAATGATTCATTGTGACCCAAAACCACTATCTCATAGACCTTGTGAAATATTTCATAAGATATATGAGTTTTATAATCAATTGTTCAGTAAACTAAACAGTAAACAATATTTAAATGAAAAATGAAAATGAGAGAGATACATGAATCAAAATAAAATAATTATTCTAAGACAAAGTTGAACAAACTTGCTTTCAAAAGAAATAATTAACCTTCGATTGATAATAGTTAAAAGATGCAATATGTAACATACAAATGGAAAACAATACATGAGATCTTGAGACAAGCTCACTCATAACCTACTAACTATATATATATATATAAATAAAATTATACTTTAATTAATTTTAATTTTAAAAGTATAAACATACTACAAATTATAGAATCTACCCAACAAACAATATATAAGACCTTACATTTTTACTCACATATTTTACAAATTCAAAAACAATTGGGCCAAATTTAGTTCAATATTAAACCAAATCAGTATAATAAAAATAATGATGTATGTCTATTTGTATTGTTCTTATCTCCCTATTCAAGCCTACTCATCTAGATGGAGATGAAAGGACAAATTGACATGTGCCTTTTCATGTCTATGTTATGTATATTAAAATACTGTAATAATATATCTCTTTCAAGCCTATTTACTTAACCCCTTTTTGGGCATATACATGGACATGAAAGATGTGATGTAAATAATGATGAAACATAGAGAACCATATGGGACCATAAGAGGGGGGTGGGAGGGGATGGGATGGGAGGGGGTTTGGAAAAAGGGAGAAAGACATGCAAAGGCATTGCACTCATTTGACTAATAAAAAAATATCAATTACATATTTCTTATAATAAAGGTGCTATATTTAAAATACTTAATTATTATCTGGTTGCACCCCTTCAAGGGGCCCTGTGATCCATTCTTCAAAAGAGATTCTGGTTTCACTTTCAGTTCTGGTCCACTTCTGACCAACCCAGACCAGAACCAGAATGAGACTGGAACCGGGTGTGTACCACTTTGGTTAGGTAGGGAACTGGAACCCAACAGAGAACAGTATCCTGACCACTTATCATCCATCCATCCATTCATTCATGGTGCAATCAAGGAGGGGTGCTGGTTCACTCTAGCCACATGTAAAGTGTAGCTTCACAAGCAGTGTACCACTCGTCCAAAGTGTGTAAAAACTCCACCTAACTTAGTTTTGTCTCAAGTTGTTGCCTGCAAAATGTACGATGAGCAATGCCCAAGTTGCACATACACTTTGCGGGCACTCAGTGACCACTCGGAGTCACTGCACCAAGTGCAATGACTCTTCACATGGAAGTACCATGGTACCTTGGCAGCTTCAACACTAATCATACTATTGTCAGAAATGTTGAAAAAATAAAATTTTGAATTTTTTTTTTGGGGGTGGCAAACAACTAAATTTTTTGAAAGAAAGAAAAGACTGAATCTTCAAGGATATTTCATTTTTCGAAATGAAAAAAAATTCAAAAATTAAAATAATGAATTATTGTATAGACATGTGTCAAAGTTGCCAAGGTGTATATGTACGAGGGTACTTTGGTTTACCATAATTCTAGGTGAAGCATTTCCCCTGATATATAATCAGGCACTTGAGATTTGTCTGTAGTCTCTACTGCACGATGGATGATTCATGCTTGCCTTCGGCAGCATTTGTTTATCTTTTTCCTTTTGGAAGTGTGAGGGGGAAGCTCTCAGCTGGGTGCTACAGCACAGGTCAACCTGCAGCTAGCTAGCTATCCCCGCACCATCAGGCAGCCTGTTTGGTGTCGTGGAAGCAGCGTTGTAGTGTGCAGACAGAGAGCTGCCGTGAGAGACAATGATAGACATTTCTGTCACTCGCTTCTTGATTTACCTTCATTAAGCCACAAAGGTGCTGCTGGCTCTGCCTATTCATTATTATGCAGCTCAAGATGATTAGCAATTGCATGGGCTTCTTCTTCTTCTTCTTCTTCTTCTTCTTCTTCACAACATTTGCTGAATTACTTTGCCAAGTTTCTTGTGACACTAGTAGTTATCCATATAAAAAAGTGCCCTCAAACTTTTGTCGAAACTAGGGTTGAAATGAGAAAAAATGAGGACGAAACTTCATTGTGCATAGGAAACAAACAGGGATTTAAACTAGTTTTCTCGCTTTAAAATTTGGTCTTCATAGGAGTTTCACCCCCAATTTTGGACTTGCCTTACCTGCTGCTGCAGCTTCACTGCTGCTCATATTCTTCAATCAAGCTTTGTGGGAATAAGATCCTGCAAATCATCTGAACTGATGATAGCCAGTTTCATGAAACTGTACCCAATTTGGCTCACTTTATGACTACACTCAAATTGCGGTTGAAATGGCTGAACTGACGATACCCAGTTTCATGAAACGATACCCAATTTGGCTCACCTTATGACCACACTCAAATTAGGGTTGAAACAGCTGAACTGGTGATAGCCAGTCTCATGAAACGGTACCCAATTTGGCTCTCTTTATGACCACACTCAAATTAGGGTTGAAACAGCTGAACTGGTGATAGCCAGTTTCATGAAACGGTACCCAATTTTGCACACTTTATGACCACACTCAAATTGGGGCTGTCAAGTTAGGGAACAAAGACAGGCTGAATTTTGCTGGACTTCTTCTTACAAGGGAAGTCCATTCTCAAAACTCTATTAGGAGCCCTCAATAAGGTCAATTAACAAAATTGTCTTAAAAAGGGTTTGTCAATTGTCACCAGTGTTGGTCTGGTATTCATTTTTTAAAAAACATACCAGCCCGGTCCTGCCATTGGGTAGTTTAAAGAAAAATTCACACCAGCCCGGCCCTGTTATTGGGTAGTTTTTTAAAAAATTCACACCAGCCCGGTCCTGTTATTGGGTAGTTTTTAAAAATTTCACACCAGCCCCATCCTCATATTGGGCTGGGTCCCATTTAATAACTTCATACCAGCCTGGTCTTGATATGAGGTCCAAAAACCCCTTTTTGGCTGGTATGAAGTAGGTATTAACAACCTAGTATTGAAATTGGTATAAAGAGAGTGTAAAATAGGTAATACCTTAGGTCCCCTATCAGGTTACTCCTGGTACAAGAGTAGTATTGCCTCTGGTCACACAAGCATGGTTGGGTAATTGATATTAATCTTGATACCAGTATTGGTTCCAGGCTCAATGACTATATATATACCAGAATTACTAGTTGTGATACACAAATTATTATTCCATAAGAGCATCTCCTTCAGAGGTGGCAAATTTCTCCTATATATTAGTTTAGTGATAAATACCATCTTAATCTCATTCATAAATCTCTAAAAACATGACTTTAAAACTAATGTTCCAACTATTGTTTTTGCACCTAAATTAATTGAAAAAAAACCTTAACAAATTCAATGTAATGAATTCATTTGAAGAGGTTGAATATTATCTCGTCATAAATGGAAAAAAATTGCAAACTAACATGAACTTTTAGATCATCCTGTTGCTCAGATTCAATACAAAAGTGCCTATAGGGTACTGCAGTTGAGATGTTGCAAGACATGGGGAGAATTGCTATCTCATTTTATTATTTTATCAATTGGATGGTTTAATTAAGCTAACATACTTATTTTTTGGACCATTGTCAAATACTACTTGCCTCAATATGGGCAATTATTATCCCATAAGTGACGAATTTAGTCCAAAAAGACTTTGCAAATCCATGATTACATGGTTTCACTTAATTTAAAACTCCAGCTGTGGTTGTTGAAGCCTTAATGAATTGCACTTGGTGGGTTACTCATGTTTTGTTCACACAACACAAAACAACTAACAAAAATGAACTTGTGTTTCTATTCATGTGCCTTAATGTGTTGGTAGGTTTGTACTGTCGTATCATGATTTTTTTCAATTTTGTAAATAAGAAAGTCAGATACAATCCCACCATTCAAATTAATGTGCAACCAATTGGTCCCTTTTGGGACCCGGAGTGGAGGTAGGCCTAGTGCTCAATATGATGAAGGGAATTAATATTTTTCCTTTTTAAATGTTGGGTTTTCATTTTTCATTTTTCTAACAAGTAAATTGGATGTGTAATGCATGGTCATAACCAAGAAGGAACAAACACAATTTATTTCAAAACCATTTTAAATTTATTTTCAATAAATTGACAACTATTGGATTAATTTTTATTGCCGATGTAATTAAGAAATATCCATATAACTATGACAAAATAATTCAAATGTTGTGAAAAGAAGGCAATAAGAAAAATAATTGTACTTTGAAAATGCTTGAAATATGCCACATGGTATTTTGAAATTTTAGATTGTGTTTTGAGCCCTCGTGCCTACATCCACTAAACATCTAAACCATACATTTTGTGGAATACCATTTTGGCATCAATTTCCAACAGATTTGGTGCCCATGCACTAACCTAATTACAATGGCTAATAAATAAGCCAACATTCTTTGTCATTGTTTGGAAATTTTGATTTTGATTAATTGGAATATCTAAGTGTGTTTGTTTAGGGTTTTTGGTTTTGTAAAGGTTCTCTAAACCCTTAAACTCAAACTCTGATTGGATTTTAGGGTTTAGGTTTGTTAAAGGGTTTAAGCTAGTGTTGGGTTGTTTTCTCCTTTTTTTCATGAGAACAGTCAGTTCTTGTTCTTCAAATTCAGTTATTTATATATATTTAAAAAGCATATGATAAGTAATTAGGTTATCATATATATATATTTTCAATCAAGCCAATTCTCAAACAATATGATTCTCACAAATGTGATATTTGTTAATTTTCCTATCCAGTTTTCACAATTTGGATCTCAATTTTATATTCATTAAAAAAATCAATTGAAAACTTGATAATACAAACAAACTTGTGTAAATAATTATGAAAATGTTAAATTAATTTTTCATTATAAATCTTATTTCCAAAATCTCATCCCTTTCAAACGTTCCCTCAATTTTTTAAATTTTATCTTCTAACTATAAAATTAATTTCAATTAATTCCATTGGTTTACGACCAATCCTTTTATCATTGGGCCATTTTTTGTTCAAAAAAATTAATGTATCTAAATTATTTAATTGCAAATTACATGTTTTAATATTAATAAATATTCATGTCAAAGAAAAAAAATTCCTTTTAGTCTCAATTTGTGAACCAACAATGCTTAAGATTTGATAAGCAAAGAATCCAAATGTAAAAAACATAGATTCATGTCTCTCTCACCATTGAAAAAAACATTTGAAATCTATTGCATCCACTTGAAACCTCTTGAAAATTAGAAGTTCCACATTGATAGGATTTTTTGTAGGTTCATTTGTGTTTGATATCATCTCAAAAATGTCCAAATTATAATCTTCATCAATGTTTGGTCAAATATTGGCATTTTCAAACAAAGGGGATGGAGATGATGTTAACATTTTAATAACATGAAATACAAGATTTTTCTATCACATTCTTCAACAATGGCCCTACCTTGCTTAATGCCACTAAATGAAGACACTAAATATAAGTTTGAAAACCTAGGATCCAACATCAAAGACATGATGTTAAGAACATTCTTTTCTTCATAGTCTTTTCTTTAATTAAAAATAATAACATCACAAACTTTTTTTTCTAATGTTAGAAGCTAAAAAAACCTATTGCAAGAACAACAATGGAGCCCTCTTCCATAAAATTATTTTTAAAAACTAAAATTCAAATTTCTTTTTACAATTTCAAACAAATGAAGATGACAAATTTTAAAGCATCACTTCACAATCAATGACCTTTTGATTGATTAAGAACATAAACATACACAATAAGAAAAAAAACATCAACAATGATTTGAAAGATGTGCCATGACAAAGGAGGAGGCATTTGTGCAATCATTCTAATAAAGAAATATTTGATTTTTGAAATTACAATGCTTATTGAACAAGGATAATTTTGTTAGCAAATTTACAAAAGATAAAACAATATGCTAGAACTCAAACTAATAATTGAAATTAATTTCAAAAACTACAACATATATATTTTTCATTACAACAATACATTAGATTAAAAAGTTACTTTGTTTTCATTGGAGTATTGAACTTCTTTAGGCCCAAATAAGATTCAACACATGTTTTGTTTCACTCAAGTGTTGATCTTTAAAAAAACAATTGGGTCATGTTATACATGTTTGTAGATCTCCTTGTGTAATCTTAATAGAAACATATGTTAAGTATCTACAAACTTTTTCATTTGTTCTGGCATATTAACAAGCTTTGAAAAATGCATGGCCAAAACAAGTGCCTTGATAATTTTCCTCCAAACCTAAAATGTCAATTAAAATTTGTGTTCAATGTAACAGTCATTATGTTTAAGTTATATCCCTCATATTTCACATAAACAATAATCTTTTTTTCGAATTATATTTTTGTAATACCTCAATCAAGTTTTTGATCAAAGTTTTCTCATCTATATTTGCGAATTCAAAAAGACCAAGTGTGACGTTTGGTTGCCAATCAATTCCCAAAAAGTTAATCACAAGGGCAAATATGTCATTAGCACCTTTTGATATCCAAAAATCAAAGCTTGTTGTTGTAAAATTACGTTCTACCAAAGTTAGTAAAACATTTTCCACCGACCCAAGGAACATCTTTTATGAAAATTGTTTTTTGGAACGAAATACAAGTCTTGGACACAAATTTCACACATAATCATTTCATCCATAGACTTTCCACAAATTGCATTGATATTTGATTTTTGACAATCAACAAAGCCCATGTCCTCAATAAAAATAAATTCATACATATGACCCTTTGGAAAAAATATTTGGCGACACAAAAATTGACAATTGCATTGCCATATGAATTTGATTTTACTTTGGTAGTTTGTTTCTCCATTTCTCCTTTCAATGGATTGTTCATATCCTCCTCAAACATTTTTATAATAATAAAATGGTCTATATTCACATTTTTTTTAATGATCTTATCCCATTTGCTGTATTGTATGAAATTAGGATTTTCTTTTATTGGGTTTTAACGTTACAAAAAAAAATTGGATTATTGTAACAAAAAATACATTTCATGGTTTAAATTTTTTTTCACATCAATGTTTTTCTTATCATTCACACACAAAAAACCCAACAGAAAGAATTTGTACCATGTGACTTCCAATTTGTTCTTTGATCATACAATTTTATTTATTTATTTGTTTATTTTCACTTTTTGGATTTTGGTTGGTTTTTATTTGAAGACTAAGGTTTATTTCACATTCTTGCAAACATTATACTTCCATTATATCATTCACGAACACTTCACATGCATTTTCACTTATCAAATTTTCATTTCAAAAAATTGAGCCATTTTCAATTTTCACAAAAAAAATGCAAGTTTGAGATGAAGAAAAAAAACCAAAAAATTGTATGATAAACCAAAACATTGAAACTTGCCCTACAACCTAAAATGCAAGCAATAAAAGAAAGATTTATAAATTATTCAAAAATTTCCTCAATTGTTTTGTACAAACATATGCAAATAGAAGACAATTATGTTTATTTCAAACCAACAATAAACCTTGAGAATAGACTTCAAAAAACTAAAAAAAATGGAAAACAGGAAAACAAAAAGAAAGAAAAAATTTAAAATATATATAACAAAAAATTAAAAAAACTCAGGTTTTTTTTTCCTTTGTTTGTAATTGTAAAAGAACTTCACCACCTAAACAAGGCAATGGGCAAAGGTAGAACCTCACCATGTAACACAACGGATTATCAACACTAGCAACACAAGGGGGAAATGGCAATGGTAAGCACTTGTTAGTGGGAAATGCTATCTTGCTATCTTCTATTGGACCTGACTTTGGGGTGTTTGCCAAACAGCTTGTCAGTCGGTTCTGCTGATGTGTGCCTTGAAAACAAAAAAGACCTACTACCTAGGGGCCAAAATCCCTGAAGCTACTGTGTTCTATAATGAATCTAAACACAATAAATATGCACCAAGGCGTTGAAGGTCAATAAAGAAAACACTAGAAGAAAAACAAAAAAGCAAGAAAAAGTGTGAGAAAAGGTGAAATTTCCGCCATGTGAACTGGTTGGTGATGTCAGATCCAGGAGCTTCTGTGTGTGGTTTTTTTGGGTTCTATAACCCCCATGGCTCAGGGCCTCAGACGTGGGAGACGTGGGGTCCATTGTAGCACAAATGAGGGATGTTAGTGGTAAATTCATAAATCAAATGACTCGGCTGCGGCTGCTGTTTGTTTCTGGCTGCCTGCTTGCTTGCTTGCTTGCTTCAACATTTCGGTGCATTGATGGGACAAAGCAGCACGTAAGCCTGAAAGGACCTACACCTGCTGCTGCTGCACATACAATTTATGACTCTAATTGTCGCACATTTATACCTCAAATCGCACGTTTGCAACTAACTGACTTGTAACAAACGCGGGATCTACAGGATGATGCTTACTTGGGTTAGTTATTAAAATTTTGGCCACACTGAACCAGCACCCACCAGCGCACCATCCATTGGATGCCTGTTATCACTCAGCTATGGATGAACCTCAAAATTAGCCAATTGATGTGGAGCTGAGAGGTGCTTCTGTTCGGTTGGAGTGCCTCGCATCACAATTTTTTTTTGTCGGCAAGGATGTTGTGTTTAGATTCATTATAGAATATAGTAGCTTGAGGGATTTTTATAGGCCCCTAGGTAATAATAATAATATAATAATAATAATAATAATAGGTCTATTTTTTATATTAGGATTTTTGAAAGATGATATTTTGGGTTTTGTTGAGATTTCAGATCAATTATAGAGTTATAATATCTTGAAGAATTTTGGTTTCTTTTAGAGGATTTTTGAAAGATTATATTTTTGGATGGTGAAATATTTGAGTTTCCATTATTCTTCTTTTGCTTTTAGATACATTTTAATGTTAAAGGCAAGGCCACAATGTGACACACCCCTTGTTTCATTTCCCATGTTCACTTGGCAGCCCGTTCTATATAAAGTAGGTCCTATATATATAAGAAAAAAGGTAAGAAAATAGATTATTACTAGGCAACTAGATGTTAACAATTTACACATAAATAAGCATTTTTTTTAGTGCCTACCAACCCATTCATCTTGCTAAGCGTCAATTAAATGTGACATCAAGTTCAATGCAATTGTTGAACATTGCTTATAGATCACAAGTGAGTATAGAATTGAAATTATGCATTTTTATTACATAATTATGAAAAGTTATGTTATTTTTTGCACAAATATTCATTCACCTTTCTATTTTCAATGTATAATTATTATGCCATACCATTTCGTTTGTCATGGATTTCATACACTTATAAATTATGTCAAAACTTTTGAAAACAAAACTTTCAATCCTCTTCACAAACATATTCTATGAATTCATATAACAACTTGTTCTCATCAAATGAAAATATTTAAGGTTCCAAACACCCACTTATATATTAACCAAAAACAAATTAAATAGAAAAATTCCTAAAATTTTACACATCACATGACTCACCATATGATTTAACTTGCCATGTGATGCAACATGCACATTAATTTGTAACATGACTTTTTATAATGAATCACTAATTTTGAATCATGCACATTAGTTAAGACCATGATTGATTGGTGATGACTCATTAAATCATTATTAAATTATAAAACCTAACCACCAAATAAATTACCAAACTTAACCTTTAAATAATTACACAAGTAGCAAACTCTTTACATCAAGTTACATGCCCATAAAAAACAAAATCCATTTTTTCATGTAGGATAGACATGCCCATCAAACATCAACTGATGACTGAGCACCTTTCTTGTGCATATTAATGCCAATGAACGAATGCATGCATTTTCAAAAACATTTATAATGACCAAACACCTAATCTTGAAAAAATGTGTTCAACCTTTTTACATTTTACACATGGACATTTGATTTTAGTGCACGGTTTTGCGCATGGGAAAATACACTTCAAAAAAAAATTATGTGCAATTTTGGGTATACGTATGTACATTTTTACTTACATTATGTGTAACATTGTGTAGTGATGAACAAGGACCAACGCATTGGAATGTGTTGATAATGTTTTTTTAAAGGGTGGTTTTTCATTTTCACAAAATCAAATTCAAAAAAAGAAAAATAGTGTTTGGTTAAAGGGTGGGATCAACACTTTTTCATGTACAAAATAAAACAATACTAGGGTTGTAATGTTCAGCTTTGGGTTTTCATAAATCCATAAAATTTCACAAAACAAAACAAAGGAAATAAAAAAACAATAAAATTAAATGTTTGGTTATGGGGGTTTAGGTTCACATTAAAGGAAAACAAACTACTCATTAATCAGCCCTAAACCTCAACAAATATACAATGCACAAGGATCAACAAAGGACATAAAATCTTTGAGGAGTTTAAAGAAGCACGTTTATTAATCCCCTAATGGAAAGTCCTTGAAGATTTGTATTATGCAAAAGCACTTTGCATTCCTTCAAAAAACAACTTAACACAAATGAAAGTTGAAATTTAAATAAGGTTTACATCATTTTGTACCAAACAATCTCCCTCTAAGTGTGTTTTCTCAACAACCCAAAATGGAAAAGCAATTCCAACTTTGCTTTATATTCCTAGGTCCTAGTGCTACAATTGTAGGATATGTGAATCTACCAATGAAATTAGAAAATGAAAGTTCAAGTTTGAAAGTTTACTTACATAAATTAGGTATGAAAGAATTTCAAAAATAAGGACTAATTTCAAAAGTAGATCTAAAAGAGACAAGTTTGCAAATGAAAGTAGAGTGCCAAATAGATGAACAAAACCAAGGTTCAAAAATAAATCTCCAAACATTAGATCTCAATGTCAAAGTAGATATTGTAGAAAAAGCATCAACATTAAAATTTCTAGATAGAAATTATAGATCAAATTTACAATCAAAAGTTCAAGAAGTATCTAGATTATTGTTGGATCCATAAATCCATAGTTCAAAATGTTGCATCAAGAACCTTGAAGAAAGCTAAGGATCAAGTAAATCATATCAATCGCTTTTACATGTTTTCCTCCAACTACATGCACATCAACACAAGACATTGATTTAGTATGGGATGATTTTTAAGAGTTCTATAATCTAATCTACTTTAGTGTAGCACACCTAGAACATGCCATAACAAGATTCCCAAATTTATTACATTTGAATTGGATTCTTTGGTTGTTTATAGGGAAAAGAAAAGGATACGCTTGGTTGGCATGGAATGCACTCCACCAAGTTGCTAAAGGCTAGGACCAAGAAGTTCAAAACAATCATGAACTTAACAATTCTCTCGTACGTCAAAGCAACATTCTAGATTTGCAAATAACAAACAAAGATAATTTGCCCCATGTAGCAAACAAAGACAATTTTCCACTTGCTCTTGAGCCACAAAGCAAGAGATCAACACAAATGAATCAAGTGTTGTTAACAACTACAAGAGACATGTGAACATATGAGGCCTTGGAATTAGCAATGGATGTTGTTGAAAATGGGACATATTCCCTACGGAAGGCAAGTAGGGCATGGAACATTCCAATGAGTTTCGTTTTTCACCGCCTAAATGGAAAACCCATATCAAGGAAAATGGGGCCCATATGTGTCTTTATTGAAGAAGACAATGAAGCAATGATTACATGGACATTAGCTATGGGTGAATGTGAATTCTCCATAAACTTACAACAACTAAAAATGAAAGTTGCATAGCTAACACAAATAAGGGCTACACCATTTTGGAATGGATATGTGGTAGCAATTAGTGGTATTGATTCAAACATAAACAACTAGTAATTAGTATTAGATAGGCAGAAGGATTAAAGATTTGCAAAGCACAAGGGCTAACACCCAATTCCTATAATTCTTTCTATAACATTTTTTGAACATTATACATCTAACACAACAACAATCTAAATCACATATGGAATTTTGATGGAACAAGAATTCAAACTAGTAGATAGTTTGGAGCAAGAGTTTTGGCTAAACAAATATCCAATGTAGTTTATAGTACCATTCCCAAGTTTCAAGAATCGCTGATTGTAAACCATGTAATCAATGTTTTAGGGGTATTCTACATGGTTTCTTCATGTTTAAAGGCAAAATATTAAAGGATGACTACATTAAGTTCTATAAACCAAGTACATGTATGGCCATGCAAAAAAAAACTTGGATGACTACCTTCTTATTTAAGGAATTTATATCTTTTTTTAAAAGGTCAATTCCAAATGGGGTGTTAATCAACAATAGACATTTGTTAATTTGGATGGACATGGCAACCATATCACCTTAAAAACAATATAATAATCCAAAGATATTGGGTTAGACATGATCACACTACCATCTCACACATCACATGCATTGCAACCATTAAATGTTTATTTGTTTCATGTTTCTAAAGACAACATTTAGAAAGGTTAGGGATGTTGCCATGTCTAGAAGCAATCATCAAGAACTAGATAACCTTCGATGATTGGGTGGATCAAGCCTTAGAACAATCACTAACAAAAAAAAAAAAAAAATCACTAGAAGAAAAACATCTATTTTCAATTGGTCTTTACAATTAAATTTTAGTCACAAATGACATTTGCGACTAAAATCCCATTAGTCGTATTGGACAAGTCGCATGCAATATTAGTTATAAATGACAAGGGGTATTGGATGAATAAAAAATCAACAAATATAAGTTCATCCTTTGATTCCATTGTATATGTATTGTCACATGCGACTAAAATGCGATTATTTTGGTCACTATTAAAAACAAATAATGTGCTATCACGTCTCCCAATATTTATTATTTTATATTATTATTATTATTATTTTGAAATAATATGGGATGTTCAAATCATTTGCTTGGATGATTAATATTATGACACATGGCCCAATGTAAATATGTCATGTGGCATTTAAAAAATGAATTTAATAAAAAACATTAATATTAAATTTGTAGGTACCTAGGTAGGCACATAAGTAGGTGTTTACAAACTTAGGTTAAATACTTACCTACCTACTTGAGCAAAAAGGTAGGTAAGTAGGTCCTACCTTCCCAAGCTAAATACATATTCATATAGTAGGTACATAGGTGTCAACCTAGGTATGTATGTCAAACTAGGCACTTTCTTAATTAGATAAATAAGTAGGTTCTAGAGGTAGACAGTTTAAAATTGTGCACAATTATTATTATTTTCTTGGGTTAAACCTTTTGAATGGCTCATCCCATTTGCACACATTTTTTAATGTGAAATTGGATGACCACACCTTTGTTTATATAATGTTCAAACTAGGAGGGAGAATAAACAATATGGGATAAGTTTTCAAGTTGCAACTTCCTCACAAACTAAATTACAACTTTAAAACATTCTTCATGTTTTTTTTCTTTAATTTTTAAATTTCTAAATAATTCAAGTATGTGGTTCATTAGATAATTAAATCGTCATTTAATTAATAATGATTAAATTTAACATGTATTTAAAATATAAACTATACAATACAAATATTAAACATTCATTGTCAACTATTTTAATAATTAATAACTTTTTAATATTTAACTAACTAACTATCTAATTATTCACAGATTGTCAATACATAATTCATAAATAAACAAATAACAAAACTATTTCCTTATTTTTAAAATTATGGTTACATTGTAAATAATGTAAATAATGTCAAAATAATTTAATTATTATACTAAAAAAACTATTATAAATATTTATTTTCAAATTAAAAGTAATGAACTAGTAATTACTATTATAAAGTAAATTCATACACAAATTATTTATTTTAAAAGTAACATTAAACTAATAACTATAATCATCACATAATTACACTTATAATTGTAAAAAACATTTATTGGTCAAATAAACGTTTTTCTACTGGTTAGTCATAATTATAAATACAATAATCTATTGAACATACATTAATATTTTTTAATTACTATAATGTTATTATAAAAATATTTATGATATACAAATAATTACTGAAATTTTATTTTTCAAAAATTATTGTATGATAACTTTGCAATTACAATCCTCATAATATTTATTCTAACTACATTACAATTTTTCCAACATTTAATTCAGTTATAAATTTCAAATTGTGAATAATTATGTTCAATTAGAAATAGTTATGAAACTACTATAATTACTTATTATCTGAAATAATTACAATGATTTTAAAGCTATGTAACATTCATTATAGTAATTTATTTATTTCACTGTAAAAATTAATGATATAATATAAAAGTCTATGTTGTAACATTAAATATTTAGTGTAACTTATAATTAATATATTATAAATATCTATTAAAGTGAATATTATGGACAAGTAATTACAAGAAAAATATTTTAATCATAATTATGATACACTATAATACATTATAATACATTATACTTTAATTACAATAATCGTATCAATGATTTTAATTACTATAAAAATATTATGAATTTTTTGAATACTAAATCAAATATGAATTGAAAATTTATGAATATTAAGTATAATCATAAATCAAATTATTATTATAATTGATCTATAGAGACGTATGTCGATTGCAACTAAGCACCATTTCGTTTGTGACTAATGGAACTTTAAATAATTATTTTTGGATGATAAATCCAACCCATATATAGATGTAAACTAATTTAGTCATAGACTATTTGTAAGCTAATTGTAGGTCATTCGGTTGTTGTTAGCACAATGTCACATTAGTCGCAAAGGGCAAAAGTTTAATTGCAAAAATAAAATTGTTGCAGGTATTTGTGAATGCATTGGTCACATATTTTTATCTATTGTTTGGGCTTAAAACTACAAGTATATGGCCTATCAACCCAAAGGCAATGGATAACAAAACTAGACCATCAAAGGTTTACACTGCAACAAAAAAAACCCATGTTATTATGTTGATATGTCCCAAAACCCTACAATGAGAACAAGTAGAAGATAATATTGTTGTAAACCTAGATGAAGGAAGCCCCAAAAGTAGTCTTAAAGAGACCTAACAATATCCAAATCTAATTCAAGAATCCACAAGGAAGCATAACCTCTTGTTGCCCACCTTGTTTACCTATAAAATGCATAAAAGAAAAGAACCCCTAGTTGATTATTCATCGTCACATTTTGAGCTCAAAAATGTGCATCGAAGTGTGATAGAATAAAATTCATTACATGTTGGATTCCAACAATTATAATTGAGGTGGGTGACCCCTTTCACTAAGAATTTCAGGCAAGTTTACATGTAGATTTGTGCAAGTATAGTGGGGTAAATTTGGGTTGCACAACATCGATTCAATATTAAGCAAGGTTGTAGGCACATGCTAGGCAATAAGCAAAAGGGCGCCTTGCAGCAAGGTTGCAGCCTTTTAATGACTAAGGAAGAAGCAAGGAATTGGTTAACACTGGGATCAACATAATGGTTGAATCATATAGATGACTAGTACCAAAAGCAAGTAAAACCACCTCAAGAAAATAAGTTGCAATAGCAAAATGGATGGATCAAGGAGAGAAAGGATCCACTACAACAACAAAGAGGATGGATCAAGGAAAAAAAAACCAATTACAACATTAGAGAAGATTGAGAAAGACAAAGGACTAGCTAAAGCAACTAGCTAGTTTTGAGAAAGGAGTAGATGCAGCCAAGAGGATTGAGACATGATAAAGAAGATTAGGTGCAATTGAGAGGTTTGAAATCAAAAGACTAGTTGCAACAATTGGGTACAATAAAAATATAAATAATTAAAAAATTAAAAAATTATTTAAAAAACCTGAGGCTAATCAAGGAAAAAGGACCACACACTGGGAAGAAAGGGAGGACTAGGCATTGAGAGGATTAAATTATGAGGACCAAGACCTAGACCTAGAAGAGGACCAAACATGAAAGGATTGAAAGAGACAAAAAGAGGACTAGGTGCTTATAAAAAAAAACTCATGACTAAGTGCATAGAGATGAGAAAGATGATAGAATGTTGAGAGACATGAGACAAAGGACCAAGCACATGTGGAGAGGATCGAGTGAACCAGTGTTGAGAAATAAGAAATAGAAGACTAAGCATGTGCAGAGAGGATTGAGAGCACCACTAGGCATGCGTAAAGAGCGTTCGAATAAGATCAATAGCACCAATCGCATGAAGAGAACATTCATAAAAGATCAAGAACACAAAGTGCATGGAAAGAACATGCAAAAAATATCAAGAGCACCACGGGTATGCAAAGAGGATTGAAAGCACTTGATGTGTGTGGAAAACACACCAAAAAAAAAAAAAAACACTAGGCACGTGTGAAGAGTGTGTAGTAAGGATCGAAAACATTTGGCATGCACACAAAACACAAGAAGAGGATTGAAAGCACAAGGTGCAAAGAGGAGCATGAAGGTAGGTGAAGTGATTGAAAGGACCAAATGAAAGTGAAAGGAGACAAAATACCAAGAACAAATGAAAGGAGACTGGATCAAGCATTAAGAGAGAGGAAAGGGGAAAGTGCAAAAAGATAAAAACTCACAACATGGGACCAAATACATGTTCTTTAAAAGAAAACCACCAAAGGTTCAAAAGTTCCCATAATGTAATCACTTGTAATACACATGCAACAACAACATCACTTTAAACACAAGACCATCACTAGGAGCTCACAACACTAAGGGGAATCAACATCTATTTACTTACATACAAGACCTTCATCCATGAGCTCACAACACTAGATAAAGGATTAACATCTACTAGCTTCAACTAGGAGCTCACAACATGAAACAAAATCAAGCTATCTTGATTTTTTCAAAGGGACACAAAGAGGAAAAAGATGATTGAATAAAAGGAGGAATGAGCAAATTGAGCATGAGAGGCAGCATCAGAAGCTCAAAAAGTGTGACTAGGTATTGTATGAGGAGGATGGACAAGTTGTCAGATGCATGTGAAGGTGACGAAAAATCACTGCCATAGACATTTGAAATGGGTGTGGTGGTTTTGGTGAACGGATACAAAAAGCCTATTACCATTTATTTGTTAGCTTTATATTTCCTAAGATTTGAGCCCTAGGTTGGAAAGTGAATGTTTATTTTGAGGATGTTGATCATCCAAATTTTCATTTAGTTTGATTATGGGAGTAGTAATGTTCAATAGTGGGGTAGTGATTGGTTGGTTTTAGGTGTATAAACAAACTATCATGGGTTACCATGTGTATGACCCACTTTTTTAAAATATTTTTTACCCCCCAAAATTTGGAGTGTATCTATCTCATCTTTGACCCATTTTGAGTAACTCAAATGGGCATGGGTGTGCTTTCTCTAATCATCAAGATTTTATGTTGAAACTTTATGTGGAAAGGAGGCATTTTGAATGAAAGGGAGGCGACTGAGACGCTAAGTGTTCAATCATTGGCATGTTTACCCTACTTGAACTATAATTAATAATTTAAGTTTTTTTTTTTTGCACAATATTTTCAAAGCAATAAGTCTTATAGAATGGCTGAAATTCATGTACAACCCAAAGGTCCAAGGGTCAATCCTTTTTTCAAATTCTCCTTTTCTTTTATGAACAAGACATATGAAAAAAAAAAATGTAACTTTTAATGCAAAGGGGACAAAGTGATAACCCCAACCAAATTACCCAAGGAAAAATTCATCCAAATTGTCTTACGATGAAAAGGACTAAATGACAACCCCAACTAAATTGTTCTAGGAAAATCCACCCATATTGTACTTTTTACCAAGGAAAAGGGGAATAAGTGACAACCCCAACTAAATTACAGTTTGGGAAAAACTCACTCAAATAGTTCTAGGAAAAAACCACCGAAATTGTGCATTCACCAAGGAGAAGGGGACTAAGCAGCCAACTTGCCCATGGACAACTCACCTAAGTTGCTTCGAGGAATCATATTTTGGGTCCAAGTTCCCACATGAACATGTTTCCCCAAACAAATGGGTAGTTCTACAAAGAACTTGGACCCATTTGCCCCATGAAACCATGTTTTCACCTCAAGTTTCTTAATGGTTCAACTTTGGCCCATTTACCTTTGGCAACCATGTTTCTTTCAAGAACTTGGGGCCACCACTTAATTCTTTTCTTCCTATTAAAGTTGCAAATTAGGTGGGTTTTCTCCCAATCACCATGTTTGGGCCCAAATTCCAAGGGCAACTTGGTTGGGTTCTCCCCAAGGTAAATTGGTTGGGGTTGCCACTTAGTTTCCTCTTTCTTGAAGAAGTTGCAACTTATGGAGGAATAACTTAAAGAAGTTGCCCATGGGTTACATTTTTTTTTTCATTTGTTTTATTCATGGAAAAAAATAACAAAGGATCAAACCTTAGACCTTTAGGTTGAAAGGGGGATTCCAACCATTCTATTAAAAAAAATTCCTTGAAAATATTGTGCAAAAAAGATAGTTTAAATGTTCATCATATTTTAAATACAATAATAAAAATTAAGAATATTTTCTTGTTGGACAATGTCTTGCAATTGTATTGAACTCAATGCCATATTTAATTCAATGTGCCCGTTTTATGTTTTCCATCCTCTTGTCTATTTGTTAATAGGTAGGTAATAATAAAATCAATTATGTTAACCACCTAGGTTAGCTAAAGATCTATAACACAAGAAAAAAAAAACCTTGATCATTTATCATTCATCTTCCATGGTTAACTATAGATCTAAAACCCAACAAAAAAAGTTTCTTGATCACTTACCATCCATCCTCCATGTTGCATTAGGAAGTGATGGTTCATTTTAGTTAGATTGAAAGCATGGAATAAGGGCATTTGGGCTTTCATGGAAACCATGGCACTTTTGTTTCACAATTATCTAAGTAATTACCACTATATGCGTGTGAATAAATACCAAAGGTAAATAGTTAGGCAATGTATGTGGTTACTACTTATGATGTAGTTGTGTAACAAGTCAAAGTATCTCCACTAATAGGAAGAATACAATCCACATATCACAAGTTTTAACATCCATTGTTAATTATAAATTTGTGCCCCCTCCACTCGCCCATGAACATTAAGACTTCCATGCTACATATGTAGTTGTTAGTTAAAACTTACAAATGGGCTTATAAGAGTGGTTGGCCAATCGTGAACATTTAACTTGTAGTCAATTAAATATGGATGGCCAACCCTAGACATCAATTCCTTTTAGTGAAGATTTTCAAACCTCCACCATCTAACTCATCTTTGGTAGAACAAACTAGTTTTCACTTAACTATGGTGAAAAAATCATCTAAAAAGTGGCATGACAACCACTTTTGTGGTTACCACTGGAAATGTTTTAAAAGACTTGTTGACTTCTAAGTAGATCTATGCACATGTGGATGGTTAGTACATAGCTAACCATTGTGGTTAGCTATGGAACAAGAATACAATTAAAAAATGTTACTTATGGACACACCAACCGTCTTACATGGAACAAGAGTGGGAATTTGGATTCCTTTGCCCCAGAACCTAGGGATCCACATGGAAATCCTCCCCATGATTAAAAAAAAAATGATGGAATTTTTTCATGCCCTATTTGTTTTTTAAACAATGATTTTAAACATGGAATTAGTTTAGATTTTTTGAAATATGATTTAAAGTGGCATGAGGTAATCCAACAAGTGAAATATTTTGTTTCAACAATAATCGATTTATACATTACAAAACAATGATTTTGAACATGGAATTATCTTTCATTTTTTAGACTTGCCACTCTTTTCCATCTTTGAAGGATTATATAGCCTTACACATTAAAAAGACTATTGTGCAAGTTTAATTGGCAAACTTTGCAATGTATTTTTTTCTTTTGGAAGCAAGTAAGCAATGTTTCAACATTAAAATTTATAGATGAAGAAGGCTTTTGTCCTCCTTTAATGTAAATGAATGGTCTTCGGACATGAATATGGATGTGATTGATGTCGTGACTTGCCCCTATAACAATGACTTCCATAAGAAACACTTCAAGGTTTGTTCTGATATTATTGATTAATTTCATGATCACAAACCCTTCTTGAAAGCATTTAGTAGGTGTTACATTATATATTGAATAACCTTGTAATTGACACAAATGAATTAGATATTAAACTTGGCAATATAAAATCTTATAATTAAAAAACCAATTGACTTTGTATTTTTGTTTACCATTGATTACATTTGGCATTGTTGATTCCATAGCTTATATTAACATCATTGTTGCATGATAAAATTCCAACAAGGAAACATAAAAGATAAAATGTAATTTATTGGATAATTGAATTTAAATGTCAAATTGATAATAACAAGTGACAACATTACCGATTTCAAGGTTTTGAATCATACTTGTACATATTAATGGAACCAAAAAGTGATTTCCAATTTGAATATTTTGTTGATTAATATTTTCCTTGCATAACGTTTGTGTTTTTCATCAATAAATTTTTTACTTTGAGTGTAAGCTAAACAATTTTGTTTCAATTTTGTGATGTTACCACCTTAACAATCATCCATGAAGAGATTTATTCATGTTTGGTTATAGGCCAACTACGGAAGTAGAAATTTATTAAAATATTTTTATATCCTAGCTACTTGCTTGAACAATGTGGATAAACATGGCATTTCATTATTATATTTGAAAAAAGGAATATTTGAAAGACTTTTTTTTTGGAAAAAAGTCAAATGGTGAAAGTTTGCCACAAAAAAAAAACATTGATACCAAATATCCTACAACATTATTCACATCTTAAATTCAAAAGTGTTAGTGATATTGATCAATACATTCTATCCTTGTAAACTAATGTGGTCACATTAATAATAGCCACAATAATTGTAACCAATGTTAAAATTTTCATGTTTTAACATAAACATTTGTATTAATGTTACAAATTTTCTAATGTGTTTATGAAACAATATTTTAAATATATTATTATAGAAACACATGAGACATTTTGGAATTAGTATAATGATTGCATAGTATTCAAAAACATTCATAAAAGATTATAACTATTTTTTCAGAATTTGAATAACTTTAAATGAATTTAAAATGATATAATAATGAGTAATAATTATTCACACCTTTGTAAAATAGGATAATTTGAGATTTTCTTTGTCACAAGTATTTTTTATCATTGTAAATAACATTAATTTCAAAATCATACTCTTCATAACATAACCTATTATACCACATCATTGTGATAAACAAAGTTTTAAAAAAAAAAGTTATCACTATGTCTGGCAAGTGTGTCTATTTCTATCACATTTTCAACCAATATTCTTAAATTGAATATACACACCTTGGTCAAATGATGGATTTCTAGGGTGATCAAGTGATATGAGTGATAATTTTCAATTCTACAACAACAAAATTTGAAATTGAAAGCATGTTCCCTATACTTTCAAAATCAAAACAAGAGAGTGAAAACTTAATGTTGACTAGCATAAGTTGGCATTCTTTTTTAACAACTCTTGTTCACAACAATTGCACATAATACATAAATAGGCTGTTGTTAAGTGCAATTGAAGCAAAAATTGTGTCACAAATTTATTGTGGATTGACACATATGTCATTATGATTCAAACCAATATGGGAGACAATATTCTCCTTATAATATATTATATGTGTGTCAATGGGGAGCACATGTAATTACAAAATTCCCAAGAGCCCCAAATCCCCCCTCTTGGAATTGCACATTTTGGTCTCTTATGATTTTTTAGCTTCTAACTTTTACGAAACTTAACCAAATTCAATATCCAAGTACACGTTCTTGTAGCTCCTTTCAAATTCTTTCTAAACCCATGTCAAGCTTGTCATTTGAACTTCGTTTACCTCTCCAATTGAATATCTATGTGGTTGAAATTTGTTTTGGCGATTTGTGTCCCAACTTTCAAATGAAAATATAAAATTTTCAAACTTGATTTTGGAAATGTGGGCCCAATTTTTTATGGAAATTTTGAATACCTTTCCAATGAGAAAATAACATCCAATTTAGACAAAGTTTGATCACTCAAGCCTTACTTCGAACGTTTGGACTATCAAGGACTCTAAATTCCCAAAATGAAAATTATTGTTGGGAATTTTAGGAGTTTACATAACTCATTCACTTTGTATGAGTGAATGTTTCATTCTTCTTGGCCTACACTATGTTTTAAACTTACTCTTGGCCCACTTATTATCAAGCATGTGTTTCAATTTCATCATGGGAAAAACATTCATTCCTGAAAATCAATTACAAGCCCAACTTAAGGTTGTGACAACAAAGGTTAGAACTAATTACCATCCCTTGACATGGCAAAAGTTCAATGAGTTGGTTGACTTCATATTGTTTCTTTAATTTATATTAGGAATTCAATCTTTTATCTCTGCCAAAGTTATAAGTATTTTTTTCCCTTGTTCCATATGCAATGATTCCATTCATTATTTAAAAGATTATCTCAATAGTGGCAATTAAATTCAAATCAACTCCTTCATAATCCTTATTTACTAACGACATTATAATTTCAACCTTTCCCAAATACTTGATGGGTTTAAAAATTCATTCCCTTTTATAAGACATAATTAATTATTAATGCATGAACCCAAAACCTTCATATTTCTTTTATTTTCCTTTCCCTTTCATTCAAGCTTTAACTTAATTTTTTCTTCAACTAATAAATATTTTGAACTAGGAAAACCCATCCTTGGGCAGTATCATTAAGAACCACCTCACCAAAATTCAAGGAAAAGTGGAACCAATTTAATTCAATTCTAAAAATGATATTTTTAATTTCTTTCCTTTTTACTATCGACTTGCACCACATGGGCATTGTGTTCCCCACCTATGTATATAACATGGAAAATTTGTAGACACCTACTTAGGCTACACAAGTAAGAAATTTGTATTCCAAAAATGTTCATAATATATGTTCTTAAGTTTCTTAACCTTTTATCATTAAGTGTTGCATTGTACCACTGTAAATTATTCTTTTTGGTTTATCAACTACAGTCATTAGGGTATGACCCAAAAAATTTATTGAAAAAATAGAATGAAAATTACTATAAATTTATAGACATGAATGCAATGGCCCTTCAAAACCTCCTAGTTCCGACCTTTGAAAATTGCTCAAAAAATTGTGGATGTCTTAATTCAATATATAGTAAACAAAATAAAAGTTAGATTTTTTTGAAACCCTTCTAGAAATTGAAAACATTAAAAAACAAGGTTTTTTTTTGGTTTTTTTGTGTTCCTAAACAAAGAAACCTTAAGTGTTATTTTCATGAAGTTTTTTCCTTGACCATTCATTTGAAATGTTATTATTTTTTGTCAATCTAATTGAAATTTCAAATTCTACACAACTTGGGTAATTTTTTGACATAGAATTTGAAATGAGTTGCTTTCCTTAAGTGAATCTTATGTTGTCTTGAAGTTGGGTGGGTCTCCCAATTTTTGGGGTGTAACATCCCTAGTGGTATTACCCTAGGGATAGGTTTACCCAACTCTTGTAATTTAAAAGCATTAACATTCAAAGCTTTATGTCTTGATTTATGCTACCTTGCAACTTCAACATATTTTTAATTTAATTTGCAAGATGAACTTTCTCTTGGTTCAAACTTACTTACATGCGTTCACAAGTTTACCCTTGCAATCCTATAATGTAAAAATGACACCCTCTTTCCAACCTCTTATTTACTTTATCTAGAACACAAGGATAGTAAAAATATGACAATTGAAGACACTTGTTATTTGTTTTGGAAAATGTCCATAAAATATATGTTAATATATTAAATCCATGAATATTATTGAAGTGAATGATCAACAATAAGAAGTTATTTGATTCATTACATAATATTGAATAACCACATGTTTTAATATGCATTTAAAGTTTTTTTTTAAAATAGAAGTAAGTATTAGAAAATATGTCACAATTTGCAAAATAGAGGTACAAGTACATGAAAGTAATGCATCAATTATAATTATTATACTTTCAAGTTGATAAAGGCCTAGTGGTATAAATATAGTTTCAACTTTTCATATTATAGTCATAGTCTATCAAATTTTTAGTGTAAAAAGTATTTTGGAAAATTTGAACAACCATCCGATTTAAAACACACTTTTCGTCCACTTTTCTTATATAAAGTTTCCTCTGACTTTATGTTCAACTTACAATAAACTCAATGAAATGCTTAATGATTTCAAAATGCAACTTAAATAAGTTTTTAATATATTTGTGAATGTTAATGTTGAAAAGATATTGTTTTTAAAATTATCTTTAGACTAAGTTTTTGAGATACTTTATCTTGCCTTGACCCCCTATACAAGTTCTTTAATTTGATTTAACACCACAATCAACCTATGTATCATCACCCCCAATTTTAAATCTTTTAATTTTTTTGTACCCACAATTACCCTTCCTTTTACTTGGTTTTTAGCCATCAAAATATTATACAAGGGTTTTTAATTTAGAAAAACAAAAAAAGATCCTTGAAAAAACTTTGGAAAAACAAAACTATGAATTGGATTTCGTCCCTCATAGAATACTTGCTACATAATAATAAATACCCCACCCATGAGCTCTATCCAACACACTTTGAATTTGTCTTTTTGCGCCATGCATGGTTCTATGCCAAAACATGCTGCAGAAATGTTTCACAAAAAATATATATTATTTCATTATTTTACAAGTTCTATCATTGCAAACTAATTTAGACCCAACACCTATTTCATAGGAGAAAAACCTACCAACTAGTAATATACATTCCACCACCAAGAAGGAACATGTTTTATAAAAAAATTAACATATGTGGCATGATTAAAATAATTAAACCATGTAGTAAAACCTAAACATTCAAACATTGTTGGCCAAATTTTGTGCCAGACAATGTTCATTATAGGGTACTTAATATATTTTGTATTTGTTCCATCCCCAAATTTGTCCTTGTCTTATCACCTTATTTGTTTCATCTTCCGTAATCCTTTATCTCTCCTTTCCCCCTTTCTCAATATTGGTTAAATCTAGTAAAGTGTTCTTTTTTACCTATGTATGAGAAAAATTGAAGTTCAAATGTTGTTACACATTGACCAATAAATTCATTGAAGTTCAAAAAAACATGTTTAATGAATTTGGTATCATATTGTTTTACAAAGTGGTGTGGTGGTTCAATGGCCAAGACATTGGTGTGAAGCCAATGAAACCAATGTTATTAATCCCCATTACTAACATATATTATGTGAAATATGCATATTTGTATATATATTTTGTACATGTGTGTAAATGTATTGTACCTAGGTGGGTTGTGTGTAGGTAGGTAGGAGGCCATGGTCAATAGGTACGTACGTACCTATTATTTATTTATTATATTTAAAAAGTGAGCTATTTTTTATTTTTGGCCACCCAATTTTTTGGTTTAATTTGACTAGTTAAAAAATCATTTTATGGTCAATAAAAAAAATCATCATCAAGTTGGATGTGTTCAAATTGACTTGTTTAGTATGATTAAATGGTAAAATAAAAATCAAATGTCAAAAAAAACTCCTCTTTGGTGTATATTTATAGTAAAATGAACTATGATTTCTTGTAGTATTGTGCCACATGTCATAATATGATACCATCCAAACATATGAATATAACAACTTAAATTGGGTTTCCTTTATTTTTCAATTACAAAAGAAAGAAAACAAAATGCATTCAAATGCCAACATGTGTCAATATTAGGGAGCTCCACATGGCAAATCATTGATTGCCACTAATATAGTTGCAAATTAATCGCAAATAGCCATACCATGAAATATTTAATATGTTGGATGAAACTATATAAATATTTCCCATGTGCATCCATGGATTGATGATGTTATCATGATGTCGCCACTATTTACAATTAATTTGCACTTGCAATTAGTTTTAGGTGACTAAAATTTTTTTTTCGCAAAATTTAGCTTGCAATTGAAAAATAGTTGCATAGCCCAATCATAATGTAAAACTTTTTTTTCTCGTGTCCAAAGATCTTTTAGAAAATATATTTCACATTGAATAGAGTGTAATGAGAGCAACAAATTCCCCTTTAACATGAGTTATCAATGATGAAAAAACAACTACACACATTCCACACAAGTAATTCCTTGGAAACAAGATGATATACACAGCTTTTATATGAAAGTCTATTAGTCCATGATGCAATTCAATCTATGGGTCTTTAGAGATCAAATTGTTCCATTTCACTTTCATGAACTCAACTAACCACCTTTGGCATTTTCAATGTTTATAGACACCAACACCAAAAGTCTTAAACTTTGTTGATTTCACAAATCCCAAAAACACCATAACACTAACCACTCCCAACAATTGATGATGATGACTCTTAAACCCAAGAATGCCGAATTCAACTCTTTACACAATTTAGTTTAGGAAGTTTGATAAAAAAATAAATTGTTTCCCAAACCAAACTCCCGATAAGAACCTAAACTACATGAACAAGACATGAATTTGAAGGCCCCAAATAAATTGGGTACTCTTTTCCTAAACACTACCTTTTCAAATCAGATCACCCCACAATCCCCATACAACACGATTGATATGCCAAAGTGATCATTCTTGAAATCCTTAAAGCACCTCATCATCTCCCTAATCATCGACCCCTAATTTTGTTTCTAAATTGCATCTCTCCTAAAGAGGCTCACAGTGTAGCAAAATTTGTGTAGCCTTCACCAAAGAAATGTTTTTCTCATAATAAGGCATTCATCACACACAACCTTAGCTAAAGAAAAGAAAAGAAAACAATTCCACCCAAAAAAACTTACACCATGAAAAGCTCTGAATATAGTTAATTGTGTCCATCTTAGAAGTTAGTAGTACTTATCCTTCACTTCAACTCCCTCCTTGACTGACGTCCAACTAAAACACAATACAAAAACAACAAACCACAAAAAGCTCACCCAAAGAAGAACCACAAACTATAGTGAGCATTGTCAATAATAAAAACCCGTTGTGCTCGTAATTTGCAAGAAAACAAATAAAGAGCAAAAACAACAAACCCATATCCTTCTTTTGACCACCATCAAGTGCTTTAAGCCATGTCGCATTCTGCTTTCAATGGTTGATGATATTGCTTCATCCACACAGGGTATCATCCACTAAGTTTTCATCACAAGGGACCCTTGTCTTGCAATTGCAAGGGGTCTCATGTTGCATTTAATTCATTAGGGCATCTTTAGTGCTTGATCACTTTGAAACAGTATCTTGTCAAATTCTGTCATGTTGCATATGAACTCAACCCCCACTTCCCCCACTAAAGGATTCAGTCTTGGGACCAAATTCAGTCTTAGGACCAAATTATACTAGTGCCTATTAAGCAAGCAAGGTAGCCTGTTTGTTTTCTCATGTTGAGATCTCCCTAACCATGGCCCCTCTGTTTTCTTGGTTCTGCTGGAAAGCCTTTTATGACAAGGTGTGCATCCAAGTGATTCCATAATGTTTAGACTTTAGACCTGCAATGCCATGCAAGAATGATTGAATTTTGAGTATAGGTATTTTAGGATCAATGTTTGGCACTTCTTGGCTGAATACTTTATTTATTTATTTTAGAAAAAGGAGGTTTGGCAATTTCAAACTTAATTTTCCACAATTGCAAAAGTTTGAGGATGAGTATGCAAAATACATCTTGTGTTGTGCATTAATAATAATAATCCAATGGTTTTCAACTCTCAACATTTTTGATAAACATCAATTAAATTCTCTCTTTTCTCAGCTAGACCTGTTGCAAATTATTTTGTGCTGAAAATCAGTCATAGGTACGGTGTTCTTCTCTGTCATTGGAAATTCAATAATTTGAAAAATAAAATCCAGTTCATTAAGGGAAATATTGGATTTTCACACAAACTTATATACTTTGTAAAAGTGCTCAACAATATGATTATACTCAAATCAACACCCTCCTCCTCCTCCTCCTCCTCCTCCTTCCAACCCATTATCCTTATACAGTGCAGACACAAGTGCACAGGTCTCCCTGTTGCATTCAAGATTTGTAGGGTTGTTTAATTGATGAGGAAAAGCAGGCTGCCTGAATTTGTGAAATTTGCATCATGCTAGAAACAGGCCATCAATCAATCCAATCCATCCAGTTGCAACTTTGAAGGAAATCAATCAATCAATCAATCAATCTGTGCAGAGCAGAAGGGAGTGCAATATTGCATGGCATCTACTATCCCTGGATTCCAGCATGACAAGTTTAACAGCCCTCTCAACAAGACCATGAAGACACATGTGGTTATAAAAGAGATGCTCTCTCTCTCTCATTTATGCCTCAAAAACTCTGTCTTTGTTTGCCTGCTTTCTCACTGACTGCTGCCTGAAACCCATCTCTTCTTTATTTATTTATTTATTTATTTTTGTTGTGGGCTTATTATATTGGGCACATCTTTTTTCTTTTTTTGGGTGCGAAATCTCGCACAAAAGTGGAATAATGAAATAATAAAAAAATTCCCTTGTCCCTCTTTTCTAATTAATTTTTTTGAAAAAAATGGCCACATTTTGGACTCAGATTTTGGTTGGTAGCATTTTTTTAAATAATAATAATTAAATGTTTGGACAAGTTATAGGAACATATCCCCATTTGTTGCTAAAATCTCTCTTGGGATGCTTACTACTTACAAAACATCAGAAATTTATTTTTTAAAACTTTCTTGTTTAATGTTCAATGTTGTGACGTGGTCTGAGCAGTGTCTTTTTGAAAGGAATTTTGTGATGTAGCAAAGGTGCCTACCATCCAGAAAATAGTTTAGCCAAATTTGGCTAGATATTAGATATGAAAGTAGGAAAAAAAAGAATCCTTCTCTATTCTTTGCTATGTACTGGAACTAATCATAATTGTTTTTTCTTTGAAAAAACTGGCAATTTTTTTCCATTTTTTTAAATGAAAAAAAATCCTTTGTATAGGTTGAAATAATATCTTTCAGGTCGAAATTAGGCAAAAATTCACCAATAAAAAAACATGGTGGGTCTGAGTAGCAAATTGCAATCTTCCATAAGACGATTTTTTCAAATTTGCCAATAAAAAATATGGGTGAGGTAACAGGCCAGGACAAGGGTATTACTGGGAGGAGGGCATGCATGAGATGATGGCCAAGAGACTTGGCCCAATTCTAGTAATGCCCTCCTTTGAGGCCAGTACCTTGCACAAAGATGCTCTTAAAAAAAGTTCAAGATTTGTAGAAAATGGAAGAACCCATGTCAAGACTTAAATAAACAACCCCCTCCATTAGGAGATGATAAATTAGAGTTTATAACATGGCCTCCAAATACACTAGGAAAAATTCTTCAATTCTTTACTCTTTATGGAAAAGAAATTAAGCATCCTTCTATACTATGAGTGTGGCCTCTAAGAGAATTTCAAATGTCAACACTCATCGTATAGAAGGATGCTTAATTTTTTCCAACACAAAATTAAAACATCATGATGCGTGCATGCACAAAGAATGGTGAGGATTTAGAAGAGAACAATCTTGCCCATGCATTTGAATGCTCGCAAAGAGAGAGATTGCATTCTATCATCTATCGAAAGCATTTACAACCTCTTGTACATCTAGTAGTTGGGTCCCATAAATTGAATAGATGTTGACTTATCACATATTTAACGTGCAAATGTTTTGAAACAAGCCCATGCACACAAATTGGATCATAGGAAGGAAATGAGAATACAACTTTGATTGATTTGACCCAACCAAAATCAAGCCAACCAAGGGTGCAATGTCCTAATGTTGCATATCAACAGTCATTTGGTGGACCTATGGACCATGCAATGCATGAAGCATCATGCAATGACAATCTTGCTAAACAAATTGCAAAGTAAAAGAAGGCCATGAAAAAAATGGGAACTAGGACAACGATAGTTTGGCCCATGCAATGGACATTGTGAAAGTTGGTTTGAAAATTCAAAGTTCAAGCCATGTCTAGGGTTTGCATCTCACCTCACTATGGAACCATTTGTGTGGAATTATTGAAATTAAAAAGAGAGGCAAGGTAGGCACCTTGAACATAGAGGAGGAGGAAGCACTCATCCAATATGTGAAAAAAATGCAAGGAATAGGACACCCCATCACATTCACAAAGTGAGGTTGAAGGTTGTTAAGATTATGCAAGAGCATTTGAATCCAATGTACAATGGGATTTCGGGATGGGGGTGGCTCCAATGGTTTAGGAAGTGCCATCCAACTATGAATTTGAGGGTTCCATAAGGATTCAAAATAGGACGTTCAAAGGCCCTTTACCCAACAAATGTGTTAACATTTTACACAAATTTAACTAAAATGTATAACCAAAACAATTACCAACTTAGCCAAATTTGGAAATGTGACAAATTTGGTGCACAAGCTAGGCAAAATGGAAGGGTGTTTATTTTAGTTCAAACAAGTTTGAAATCTTTACATTCGATTATTCTAGATTAACAAAAATGGTTGAGTGTATTGTCATGCATAAATGCAACGATGAATCTTTTCCTAACTTTTATATCTTTAAAAGTAAGTAATTCATTAAAAAAAATTATTGCAAAATGTGAAATTGGAACTACAGTAGTTATGCAACCCAAAGCTTGGATGACATCAATTTTATTTGAGAACTTGATTTCTCGCTTCATTGCATTAATTCAAGCCCATGGAAACAATTTGTATATCTAATTGACATTTACTTATCCTCAATGGACACAAATCCCATGTCACATTATACATTGTGCGCAAAACAAAAATAATGAAGCTGGATCTAATCACCCTACCATCACACATGAGCCATGCATTACAACCTTTAAACAATACATGTATTAAACCCTTCAAAATTGAATTTAGGTCATATAAACATTGGGTAACAAAAGGAAAGGTGTCGGGAAAAAGGATTTGGCACAATGGGTGTCTTTGGCTTTCAAAAAATTATTGAATCAATCAAACATTTGCAAGGGCTTCAAAACCATTGGATCTAGCCTATTAACCTAGATGTGATGGCAAGAAAGATGTAACCCAACAAGTAGTTCATGGAGCTAGAACCAAATGTTCAAACTCAAGATTTCTAGGTTGAAAAAATGTTGGACAAAAGTATCCATCACGTTGATCAAGGCAATGTATGCCATTATTACATGGACATTGGTGGGCAATGCATTGAGCTTGAAGATGAAACCACAAAAGGTTTAACCAACATGCAACGTTTAACTAGCTTAGATGATAAACAATTGGGTTCATGCATAATAACTTTGGCAACCCCAATGGCACTCAGTTAGCTTTGGCAATTTTTTAGGCACCCAAAAACAAAATTTCACAATTTTTAACATTATTGGAAGTACCCTTCAAGTCAACCCATTGACCTTCAAATGAAGAACCTTTAATTGACTATTCCAAAAGCATTATGATGACAAGTGATCATTACATGGTGTTGAAGCACAAATTAGCAAGCAAAGAGGCTGCTACAAGGCAAAAAGATAATTGTAAGAAATGTGAATTGTTGAGAAGGTTGAGAAGGAATATTTGAAATGCCAAAAGTTGGATAAGTGAACACTTAAAAAAGAAATTTGATGAAGCTTGGTCTATGCAATGTTGTGTTGGAAACATGCAATGCTCTTCATGAAGCCATCAAAATTATTGCACCTTTATAGGTGAATGCATATTAAGCTCCATTTTGTGATGATATACCAAAGATCTACGAGTTCAACATGAACACAACTATTGAAAAATGAGAGGCATGAAAAGAAGGGCAATATTTTGCACTTGACATTGATCAAACTTCTATGGGTCAATAGAGGTTTTTCACATTTTGTTCATGTGGAATGGAGTTCTATAATGAAATTGGGTTGTTGAGGTTGTTGACAACGTTCACAAGAAGCAATGACATTCAAGGGTAGAGATTAGTAATGGAGTCATGCATAAGTTATTCAAGCTTGGCTTGTAATTAGGTTTACTATAATGCATTAAAATTTTTGTGTTAGCTTGTTGGTCATTTTGGGTTAATTGTCTAGCATTCAACGATGTAATTTTTGACACATGTATTTACTTTTGTTGTAACATGTTATTGATTTTACATTGGTACATCTACTACTACAATGGCATTTTTCAGTTCATGGGTTGTTAGTATAGGAAGTTAAGATATTATAAATAGGAGGATACGGCAATAGAAGTGGGGCCCCTTTTTGCCCTTAATAGGTGCCTAGGTGTACCCACTTTGGAAATTCATATCTAATGCGTGGATGGACAAAAAAACATGATTCCACTTATAATTGGGTACACTATAATTTATTAATGGGATGGATTTTTATTGATGCATGCCTTTTACATTTTGCGTGCTTTGTTCTTAAACTTTCCATTTAAGGTTTATTTACCTTAATCATCATCTTTTCATAAAAATTGGTTCATGTTTTGCATTGTACCCATAGGTACATTTACTCACCATAATCTAACCTTTAACAACTCAAGTGGGTTTTACAAAAAGCATAAAGCCCATGGACACACATCCCAATAGTTTTACATTTTTACAAAAACACATGTGTGTGTGTGCATGTTTTTTAATCATGATACCCATCGGACACCCCCTTGGGATGGAGAAATAGGTGGATTATTTATTATAGTGCAGCAAACCTAGTTCCCAAGCCCAAGGGGAATTAACATTGCCAATTTTTTAATTATTCATGTTGTCGTAGACTTTAATGGGAATCATCATAAAAAAATTAAATGCATTCTAAGAAGATTATGGACTCATAATGGACTTTTGAGATGATAACACTACATTTGTCACATAGATTAAATGAAAAATGTGGATTCAAAAAAATGTCAACATAGTGTCAATAAATGAATAAATAAATAAAGCATCATCAAATGAAGAATTTATTAATGAAGTGCATCAAAACTTCCTCAATATATATTTTAATTTTCAAATGTTTGAAACAATGTGATTGTTGTAAATTTTATCCTCGAAAGTCCATTTCAGATTAAAAATTTTGATCTTTTGCATGTATTTTTTGATCAATCACATGTTTAGGGGGTTGGCTTATTGATATTTATGATTTTTAAAAAATGGATAATTATAGGATTTATGGTTTAATAATTTTTAAAACTACAAGAAAGTTGCTAGTGTTAGATTATGGATTTTCAAATGCCACTTTTGAGCCGCCTAACCATGTTTTTGCCTTGATCCCAAATATGATGTCAACCTTTGCCCAATTCAACTCAAAATCTCACCCAACACACCTGAATGTTCATAAAGCTTGTAAGGAGTTAAATAGAATCACCAAACTTTTATAGATTGTGAAAATAGAAACACTTGAATTTCAGACCCAAAAAAAACCTATCAAAAAGTAACACCAATCTAAACATTTTAATCCTCCCAAATTACAATGGCCTTTTGATAAGAGAAGTTATGTTGTATAAAAAACTTTGGTGTAGTCATACAAAATAGTTATATCAAAATGTTGGCCCAATCAATTGCGTAGTTTATCTTTCACGAATGTAAATGTGGAGACAATACATTCATTGTCTACATATATGCAAGTACTGACATAACTACAATTTTAGTCAACTTTAAATACTCACACAATTGTTGAGTGAACAAGCCATTGTTGTTAATTGTGACTTGTTACTTGGTCATTAGATTAATTAAAATGGCCCAACCATGAATTTTGATGCTTACATCTTCATGGTGAACTTAAACATGCACATTTACAAATTCAAGAAGTTGGCATTTAAGGTTTTGTAACTCACAACAACAAGGGTTTTACCCTCTTCAAGCTCCACAATAATGATGTTTGATGCTTGTGAATGTAAGGAGAAAAAAATAAACATCAAATTACATCTAAAGTTATGGATACATAATACCAAGGGCATTCATCAACTTGGAGTCCAATAAATGTTGATCCAATTCAATGACAAGCATAATGCAAGTGAAGGGTACCATAACATTAACCCTTCACTTGCACAATGGATGTAAAAAAACATCACTACACATGGGTTGGTTAGCCCCAACAATTGTATTGAAAATGTGAACTTGAAAATTGTGATTAATCACATGAAAAAAATTTATTCAAAATATTGTTGAGGTTAATAACCCAATCATGGGTATTTGTGGTATAATTGTTTTCCACCACATCAAAAACCACCTTGGAGATTTTAATGTTAGTAATTGTTTGTTGGATCCAAGTACGTCATATATACAAATAAGCAAACAAGATAAACCCAACAATGTGTGGAGATCACAAAGGAGATTGAAATTTAATCTTGCTTGAACAATTGAAGCACTTTCTTATGACATATTGACAATTTCAATATTTTATACTTTGCCATCACACACTTCAAAAGCTCCAACATTGATATCAACTAAGTTTTCATATTTTACAAAAAATTTAAGCCTTCCTATTTTCACAATCTTGGCAAGCTTATTGAATTCCAAATATATTTTAAGGGAGTTGGAGAAGTAAGAATTAGTTATAAAGTAAATCCTCCAACTAGGCCGCCATTAGCAAACTTGACAAAACTTAAACAACAATATTCATTCATGGGCATCACATATACATGAACTAAAATCCAAGAATAATTATCAATAGTACTAGCTTTGTTTGCACTTTAAAATTAAAAAATTACCCTAGTTACATCAACTCAAAGTATTTGAAAAACTTGCTCACACATATAAGCTACCATTTTCCTACCCAAATATATAAAATTGATGTTCCATGTCATTGTCATAAGATTCAATTGGTAAATAAGTTGTGCATTGTTCTATAATTTGTCATGGGGTGGCGGTGATAAAATAATTGAATATGCAAAAACAATTTGTATAATTTTATTATTTTTTCAATTGAGTTGCACCATGAATGACTTGTTGTAACACTATTTTTGAATTCTTGGCAAAGTAAAACTTTTCATTAGCAACATAAACATTGGTTTTCAATAAGTAATGTTCCCCACCTTTACCCATGACATGACTACCATTTTCTTGGCAATGACCTGTTGCAAAAATCCACGCTAAAATATCTCCTTTCAAGGAAAAAGTTTAAAGGTACTTTTATTCAAACTCAAAAGGGGAAATGCACTAGAGTACAAAGGTGCAACACACATATGAGTATGTTTCCATAGTGAATTAGGCATAGGATCCAAAAGCTTCTTTCTACTATTCATTCATGTGCACAACTTGCAATGAATAAATGAACAACTTTGCCATTACAACCTAGAATGAATTATACCCAAGGAAGCTTCACTACCTAAGCATCTCAAAGGTGCATGTTCAACTCATAAGCCTTATTTATTTATTGGTTATCTTTATGTTCTCTTGTCCCATAATTGGGTCCAAAATCACACATTCATGCCCCATATCAAAAGGAACATCAATAAAAACATCAATAACATAGTAGTTCATAGAAGGAACAACCATTGAAGGATTTTGTTGCCAAACAAATACTTGTATTTGAGTTTATAAGGGGTTGTAACCAATGTTGGGCAATTCTCATTTTTTTATGAAAACTATTGATTCTGGTTATCACAACAATTTGAAAAAACCTTTAAGGTTCTCATTTTAAAGATTAAAATAAGAACCTTCAAGGGTTTCAAACTTTTGGAAAAAATAATTCCCAATGGTTTTCAATCCTATCAGTTTTCATAAAAATTACTAGCCCTGGTTTTCAACGACGTTTGTCACAAGCCACTTTTCAAAAAAAATTTAATCCAATATATAAAGAGGAGCTATGAAGCAAGGAGGAGCAATGAGGTGTAGCTATAACTTGGCCCCCTTTTGTAAAAGAGCAAGAAGCTTCTTCATGAAGCTCCTGCTAAAAGACACATTGAAAAGCCATTGAGCTACACCGCCCAAAACCTAAACCTAATTACACACCCAAAAAATAGTGCCCCTTATTTAAATAACATGCAAGGCTATCAATTTCAACCCCCAAATGATACCCTTTAAGGTTTTTAAAAAGTTGGTTTCACTTGGGAGAGAATCGATAATTAGGTTTTCAAAAAGGTTATTGCTTTATGTGAAAGCCTTTGGTTTTCATTTCAAAAATTGGACATAAAACCTTAAAGGTTCTCATTAAAAAAGTGAGAACCAACACTGGTTGTGACTTTGACATGAGCAACATGAAGACATGAAAATGAAAAACAACACTTGTACAAAGATGAACACAACCAAAAACCCCATAAACAAGATGAAAACAAAGATGAAAGGTGAAGATAACTAGCAAAACTCCAAAACAAACATAAAGATAAAGATGCACACAATTAGTAAGACTCCAAAAACAAGACAAACATAAAGATGAAAATGAACACAACCATGAGGAATTTTTCTTTTGAAGCTTAAGAAACTCTGCAAAAAATGATGAATAAATGAAAATGGAGGAAATGGGAGGTTGTTGGACACTTCAAACCTTTACATTTGGGATGTAGAATCTAACAAGACTTGTTCCTTTAGACATCAATGGTAGAGGTGGCTCCACCCTATTCAATGATGGAAGGGTGAACTTGTGATCCAACATTGATGACCCTAGTGGATTTGGTGACACTATCATTTTCTTTGACCATTTTTCCCTTTTCACATTTTAGAAAATTTATTTGATTTTATCCTTTTGGCAAAAAGTCACAAAAGAAAAGGCTAATTAGATCATGTGACTTTGAACCCACCATACACCATCCATTCAAATGTTGTTATACCTATATTGTGGATGTATCAATTAATGGGTGAACCACACCAGTTTACCATCGAGTTCACATTGTTTCATTTAAACATTTTAAAATAAAAAATCAATTTTGATTTTGGCATTTCACCAAAATATAACTAACCCAATTACGGAACTAGGTTTTTCAAGAAAATAAAATCAAGTTCCAATTCTTGTTCTAGTTCAAAAAATAAATTCAATTTCAATTTGGTTATTGTTAACTGGAAATATAAAATTAGTAGTTCTTATTGACTTGACTTGAGTGGATACCAACCCAACATTGGTAACTACCAATGCAAAACTGAATAAGTATAAATAATAAGTAAGTGGCTATTAGGAACATTGATGCAAGTGAATGGCTCATATAAAACTAACTGCTTAAATTAACCATTGGGCATGAATACATCAAAAATATGTTTTTTATCCCCTCACCATCCATCCATCATATTATACTTGTGGTGTTGGTTCATTTTAGTCCCAATGTTTTACTTTACAAGTTAACCCCTAAATGCCTAGAGTCTCTTAAAGGATTTTTACCATTGGCATTACCCAACTTGTGAAAAAAATCAAAATACAAAAATTAATGCATTAGAAAAATAAAATCAATTGTTGGATTTGAACTAAGATCATATATGTGAGTTGTGACAAAAAAAATGAAGCTTAATGGTTTTGGTTAATGATGAGATCTTATACTTTGATTGACACCATCTAAAAGCAAGCAAGTGTTGTCAAGGTGTTGGCAAGGTAAAGTAAACAATTTATATTCCTTGTCTTACAAAAAAAAAGTAACCATAAATAGGTTTTAATGTATTGAAAGTAGAAATGTTTTTATATTTGATGATCAACATGAGGATAATCTTTAATTTTATCACAATTATGTTGATTAATTACATATTTAATATGCATTTAATACACATTTAAGTATAATTTTTTTTAAATGTACTTTTCCCCTATTTTGTAGGCTATCCAAACTTGTACAAGTAGGTGAAAGTAGATGAATGTTGAATATTCTCCATTTTCAACAATGTAGCTTTAAATGTACTTGCAAATTTTCAACGTTAAAATATTATAGTAGAATACATCAACTTCGAATGGAAAAAGTATGTTTAAACTCAAATTGACTAATCATTTTCAAACATACTTGTTATTTACTTTTATTGTGTCCTCACCATAAACTCAAAGAAAAGCACCATGGTTTTGTTATGTTATTTAAAATTATTTTTAATCTACTTTCTTTACTTGTATAAAATATTGGACCATTACTTTGTTCCACACATACCATATCTATAATTGATTCTCAACATTAATTAATTTTATCCAAAAAATAATAATGACCTAACATAGTCAAAATAACAAGGAATTGAATTCAAGACTTCCTTGTATAGGTAACAATCCAAATTGTTGAGATATAACTTGATTAACAAATATGAGGCTGAATATGTTTATAAGTTATTTTAATCATTATGGAAATTCAAATTGGGGTTGTGCCACCCTCTTTAAAAAAAAGAAAAAAAAAGCAAGGATATGTCAATTATCGATCATGGGTATGATAAATAAAACCCAAAACCTAGTTCCAATTCTGAAAAGGTTCTAAATTTTGGTTCTAGTTACAAAATTGATTCTAAAAATTAGTTATGGTTTAGTTTTTATTAACAAGAACCATAACCATTAATTTTAACCTATGAAATGGGCATTTGCCCAACACTAGTAAAAAGTAAGAACCAATATTGAACAAATACCTATGTTGGGAGGATTTTAGAATGAAAGACAAAATACCCATTGGTTATTAAACATGTTATGTATTCATTTACTTGTTGGTCTTCAAAAATTTCAAAGAACTAGTTTTGGTATGTAATTTTGCTTTTCAAAAAACATGAAAAAGTTAAATAATTGGTTAAAAATTATTGATTCTTTCATGAAAACCATCATTTTAAAATGGAAATATACGTTTTTTAAGAGTTCTGAAATGACTAGGAGTGAGGATTATTTTATTTTAATTTTTTAAAAGAACAAAAACTAAAAATTCATTGGATTTGAAATATTTAAAGAACTGAAACCAATGATTCTTTAAAAACTCAAAGAACTGCCCAAAGTTGGTAGGTACCAATGTATATAGAATCTTGGATTTTAGGAAGGTCAAGCTTAGGTTATAGGTGAAGTTCTAGGATCTCCAGATTGGAGGTTTTAATTTTTTTTAGAATGCCATAGGAAAACCAACCTCGTTTGAAAACTGAATTAAAACCTAAACCAAGGGTGTTACCCATTTTAAAAAGGTTTAAATTCTCTAAGTACAGAAATGTAATTTAAATTTTAAAATATGAAATTGACCCTACATTTTAAAGAAGTTATTGCATTTGATTAGTCATACATAATTAATATTAGATAATCTTTATCTTGAATTGTGTATACTAGTTGAACAAATTAATATTACACAATTTATTTATTTTGTTTAGTTGATATGACGAAAATGAAATTGGACATTGTCTCAAACTAGACCAACTCTATTTTTTTGGTGAAAATGATTGGAACTAGAGATTTTTGAAATCCAAGGAATTGGTCTAAGATTGAATTGGAGGTTCCATAAGGTAGAAGTTAGAATCGAGACCAAAGGTTCCTCTTGAAATCAAGAACCAAATGACAATGTACATGGTTTGGAGGGTTCGAACTTTTGATTAGTGAAAACCAAACCAAAATGAGGTTTGATTTTTGGAACTGGTTTAAGAACTGAAAGCATAGGTTTTGGTGGGGGGCGGGACAGACCTGGAACTAGGTGCCTGGTTACATTTAAGTGTGGAACTGGAACCAGAACTAGAATCAAACTTTTGAAGAAAAGGGACTAAAATTGGGGGCTAACCAATGGTGAATTGAAAGTTAACCCTAGTTCCATACAAGCTCCCCAGAACTGAACTGGAACGAGGTCTGATTTTCAGAACTGAAACCAGAATCTGAATTTACTTATTTGGAAAACCTGGAGCTAGAACTGAAATCAAAATTTACTTTTTTAAGAACCCAAACAATGCAAATCTTCTTAAAGAACCAAAACCTCTTTTGTAGGAGGGATATTCACATATCTAAAGTGCCCTCCAAACATACTCATAAATTTCTGTGGGTGCGTTACAAGAAAATTTGGTGAATCTCCAAGGCACTGACATCCTTTCCTCTTCTCTTTTGCCAAAGATTTCCCCCAAGATTTGAAAATATCGTTTGGCTTGCTAGCCATTATTGATTGAAATACTTGAAATGCAAGGGCAGCTGGCCCTTCCACAACCCAATTGCATGCATGCATGCAAGTATCTGTGTGAGTGTGCAGCAGCGAGTGTTTCATGGATCATCATCACCTGGTGAGTTACAGCCCCAGCCTTTTTGTTTTTCTGGCGATATATCACCAAATTTTTTAAAAGAATAAAAATTGAACAGGTGGTTGTGGAGGTTTTCAGTTGCCAGAAGTTAGGGAAAAAAGAGTAAAAAAAAACCCAAATTCATATGTGTGTTTTTCATTGTGTAGCAAAAGAAAAAGAAAAAGAAGGATGATTAACAATTTATACTTGATTTCTGATATATAGCCAGATTTGGCTAGATCTTCTTAGGAAGGATGGTCACTTTTTTCTACATCTTCCAATCAATGGTGGCCACTTTAGCTGCAAACAGAAGTTCCTAAATAAAAACACTGCTGGTGACTTAACAAAATGGATACAGTAGTAATAGAGTTGTGCAGCTCGCTTGAAAAGGTAATGAATAGATTTGTCGCAAACAAATATGACAGACTCAACACCAGGGGGTGATGGCTCACTGGAAAAGCCCATTCTGGGACCCTGAGACCTCAAAAAAGGTCCTGGGTTCTCAAAGCCACTGGAGTGCAGGTGGAACTCCTGTCTGCCCTCTGTCAATGAGCTTGACTTTGGGACCTTGTCGGGTCTGGTCTGCCGTTGTGCTTAAAAAAAGAATAAAAAGAAGAAGAAACGGCCAATTACTTGAATTACTTTCAGCATCAGCTTCGAGAAGCCCAACAATTCTCGATCTAAACTTTGCAGGAATGGCTAGGGTTGGAGCAGTTGTCCGAACTCCGACTTAATGTCTAAAAACGTCTTAGTATGTGAGCTACATACTAAGCCCTCAACAACTACCCCTACCCACGACGAATCTCACCTAGCTAGATCCGTTGAAGCGCAGCTGAGTAGCTGGTGATCGGAGCTGGTGGCACTCCACATGACATTAAAGCCAATCAATGATCAGTTGAACGATGTGAACTGTAGAAGCTGCTGACTCATTGGAGGTCAGTCGGAGTGTCCGTAGAAAAGAATTTAAGTAGAAACGGCATAATTCGTTCCATGTCGCGAATGCCAATCCCGTTTTGGCAGGTTTTCTGACACAAAGGCCAAGAGATGTGTAATTTAAGGAAGGGAATAATATCTAATTCCACAGTCTGGACACTGGAAAGGCCAAATGAACAAGCAACCGGGAAATTGAAGGTGCGTGGGGCCGGGTTTCTTATCAAGTAGACTGTTATTAGGATACTCACGTTTCCTGGGATTCGGACCCACGTCTTTGGAATTCATTAATGGTCGTCGTCGACGACAATTGTGGCGATTAATAGATAGCTGCTGCTGCCGGTTGCAGATCCTAAATGCAAGAAACCCCATCAAAGCACCCACGATTTAGCCAACGTGCCATTCAAGGCGCGCCGTTCCATTACTACTGCCTCTCTTGTAGTCTGTATGTCGGCCGATTTTCCCCTATACGTCCCCGTTCATTCTAAACCCTAAACCCTTTTGGGTCACCCTTCTTGCAAACTAAACCCTAAACCCTTTTGGGTCACCCCTCTTGCAAACTAAATCCTAAACCCTTTTGGGTCACCCCTCTTGCAAACTAAACCCTAAACCCTTTTGGGGCACTCCTTTTGCAACCTAAACCCTAAACCCTTTGGGGCTGTCGGGGCACTCATTTTGCAACCTAAACCTAAACCCTTTTGGGTCACTCCTTTGCAAACTAAACTGTAAACCCTGTTGGGTCATTCCTTTTGCAACCTAAACCCTTTGTATCACTCTTTTGCAAAACTCATGAGAGATAGGTTAGAAGTTAGAACCGGTGTGTGGCGCCCCTTCTTTACTTTTATCAAGATCCTTCGGTGCCCATTCTAAAAAATTAAGTAGAACAGTTCCAGTGTATAACTGGAACTGGGAATCAGTTCTGGGTCCAGTTCTACCCCACAAGAATTCCAGTTCCAGTTCTGAAAAATCAGACCCAGTTCTGGTCTAGCTTTGGCGAACCCAGACTGAAACCAGTTGTTGAATGTTGATCAGCCCTTTGGTTCTAGTCTCTCTTTTTTCAACAATCTTGGTTCCAGTTCCATTTCTGGTTCCATGCATCAATAGAACAGAGAACCCACATCTGATCCCAATGTAGAAGCTTTGGTTCCAATGTTTTTTCAAATTAATTGGTCCAATCTGGTTTGGATTTCAGTTCAGTGTCACCTTCATTATACAAAACTTTGCCCAACATGAAATACCTACTTGGGTAGTATTAGGGTTTGTCCAACTAATTTATGGAGCCCAAGATAATAAAAAAGATTATTTGCTAGGCGAAGTCCAATACCATGGGGTGAGGCAAACACCATCTTTTATGGCCACCCAATCAATGCCTTTGATAAACCAGCACCCATGTTCGCAACCATGGTAAAAATCCCAAAATCCATTTTAATTATTTCTAAATATTACAAGTATATCACTCATGGAGGTGTTTTGTTTTCCAAAATGCCCCCATGAACGTTACTCTCTATAATGTGACCTGCAAATACACTAGAAATTTCTGCTTGGTGCTTTGCGTAGTTATGACAAAAACCAATAAAGAACCTACTAGTATCATATAAGTTTCTTTGATTTTTGCAGAACCAAGGTCATATATCAGAACTGAACTTTTCTTTGTTTTTGAGAACTCCCAATCAAGGGTCTTAAATCTGGCCCTTACCCAATTGTGGTTACTTCATGATTTCAGAATTCCATACAGAGTCACATGCAGAGGAATATTATAAGAGATTATGTAATAGGAACACATTCTGACAACGGTGGAACTTGAGGCTTATTATGCATTATATGATTTTATCCATTATTAATGAATGATTCACTTTCATAGATGAATTAGCTAATTCAAGTTTGATGAAAGGTAATTTTATACCTTTAAAATTTATACCATCCCAGGTATTTAACTTTTGATATGTATTTTATGAATTGTGTATTATCAATACATATTCATGAATGTCACACAAAACACACACACACACACACACACATATATATCAAGATCATAAATGTCATCTGTGAATTCAATACCCCTTTTAACAAGGAGTTCCACAGGGAATTATCTGAATCCTACTGGGATAGCACTGGTAAATTTCACCCAAAAAAAGAAAAGAAAAAGGCCTAGATAATTGTTGTGTTGACTCCCATATATGCTAACATATGATGCCATTGCTTATGAGTAATATATATCGTAGCCTAGGAGTCAATTTCCACATTGACAAACTGAATAAATTTTCTTTCAAAATATGAATTCATTTTTCAAATTTAAAATTATAAAATTTTCCATCATCTACTATCATATTCTGATATGAGTAGTGAAATTAGTCAGGGTGTAGGCTATGATAATTATGATAATTTTCAACATGTCAGATTCATATTTTTCACAAAGTTTCATTTCACTATTTTGGGGATTATTTAATGATCAAACTGACCTTAGGGCAAGGTAGGAATTGGCTACATAAGTACTTGGAAAAAATTCTTTTTGATTGAATCATACTTATGTTCACTGGAGTAACATTAACTTGTGGAGGTAGTAACATGTATCAACTTCATCATAATTTTGTAAAACATTTGTATAAGATTTGTGATTCTTTGTCGGGTCATAAGGTATTTCATGTACTTGTTTATGAAACATGATTGATGTTATATTCATGAACATCCATCTAAAATATACTGATCCATCATATTGCATTTGCATCCATGGTGGACACTCAAAGATTCGTTTAAGATTTTTTTTTATTAAGGCTTCGAGAAAGGTAGTATATAAATTCCATTTTAAAGTATTAATGCATGTAACACAAGATGTTATCTTCAATCTAACCAATATTAGTATAAATTAATACTATTTGGCATTTTCTTTATTATTCACTATGATGTAAGAAACTTCTAGCATGTTAACATCCATCAAATCTTGTCTTGTTTTTTTTTGGGTACCTTGCCATGTGGTATCCTTGTTTCTAATATTCTTTTAAAAAAATCTTTCATAATATAATTTATCATAATGTTCATGCTCATTATAGGTTTTCACAAAATCTTGAAGTTTTAGTTGAAATGTTATTGCATTGAAATTTTTCTTTGATATTAGTAATAGTAGTTTTTTTGTACAATTCACTTGTGTTGTCTTGGAATCTTGTCAACAAAGCAAAACTCAATCTTCAACTACATGTTGTGTTGGTTAACTTTTCATAATACCAAATTTTGTGTTTGCAAGAAATGGATGCATGCAATTTCTCTCTCAAAATTGTTCATCACGATTTTTGGCCTAGGCTAATGGCAAAAGTAAAATTTTGGGGACACAGTTTTATATTATGGGCTTTATGTCGATGAGTTTTTTTAGAAGTTTAATTCTCTAAGGTATCACCAAGCAATGAACCCCTGCACAAAGTTCAACCTATATTGGTAACATATTTCCTAAAAATCTCCAAATTGTAGTAATGTGATGACAAATTGACCAAATACTAATTTTTGTTTTCAAAAATGGTGGATTTTTATTTATTGTTAATTTCTCTCACAATTTTGACCATTTTTACTTTCTAAAAGCAAGGAGTTTGTGACAACAATTTTTTTTGGCAAGACGCAAACTTTCACCACTTTTTTAAAATGATGTTCATGACTTTGTTAATAGTTTATGAACATTAAACTTAAGATGTATATCATGTTTGCAAAGGTGTTGTATTTTTAAGTGGTCCACATTAGTGTTTTTCCATGGCAAAATTTTGCCACTTGGTGACAGAAAAAAACAACTACAACTTCTACAAAGGATTTTATTGGGAAAATTTCCCCAAATTCACCATAGTTCAAGGGAAAAAAAGCTTAAAATTTCCATATTTAGACAATAGGTCCTTACATGTCACAAATACATAATGAGATTTCGAAAAAATCTATTTTTTCTTCTCTAACATGTAGCCAAATTTGGTTAAGTCCTCATGTGGAAGATCACCAACCCACTTGCCTCACAAAATTCACAACAAAATCTGATTGTAAATAAACATTATAGTTTAAAACAACATTAATTATTTTGATAGCATTAAAAAAACCATAATATTTAAACATCATGAGAATTATTGTTTTCATGTGTGTACCCATTGTGCAACATTTGATAAAGTAGATGAAAACTTTATACAACAATTTTAATATAACCAATCCATAGTAGAAGAGAAGTGAATAGTTCATATAATTCATGATGATTGAAAGAGACAATTGTTATTCAAAACAATTGTAAGGTAACATGCTATGAGATTTATAATAATATATACAAGAATGGTGACATATTAGTTTGTGCAAACAAGGGAGTAGGAAGATGAGAATGTCATCATCATAAAACTATGCAAACATCGAGAAGGTCCAATAGAAATTTGTGAGGAAATGCAATGGAATTAAAGAGGTAAACTAATTACCACATAAAAGTAGGATTTAACATTTAGTTTTTTCCTAAGAAATGTGATTCCCAACTTTATAGCACACCTTACCAAATTGGACCCTTTCAATTTTATATATACCCAAGTCATGTCTTATGGCACCATGTGCCATTAGCTAATTAGCTTTTGAGTTAATTAGTTCAATAATAAACATGGGGGTAAAATCTTGACAAAATGTACAAACCTTGTTCCAAACCATTGAATAAGCATTTAAATCCCTATATGGGGCATTAAATAGGTTTACAAGAAAACATTATTCCTAGAACCCTAAAACATCATGTAAGCCTACATTGAATCATAGTTCTTAAAACCCTACAACATCAAGTGAGTCTACAAAAACTTTAATCTTAAACTTAATACATCTAAAAATCTTAAATTAGATCTTAGGACTCCTATGTAAACCTCAAAGCAGCATCATTTGAGTGTAGACAAAAACTTTAATTCTAAATCCCTAAAACATCATATGACCTTCCACTAACTCCATTTTCTTAAAACCTTAAAATGTGATATGAATCTACATGAATAGGGCCCTTAATCATGAAACCTTAAATTATCATATGAACCTACGCATAAACCTTAAATATCATATGAACTTACACAAAAACAATTTAATCCAAAAATCCAAAAAATAATATGAACATAAACAAAACTCATAATTTTAGATCCTTAAAACATTGTATGACCCTATGTTAAATTCTCATTCCTAAAACCCTAAATCATTATATGAACCTACACAAATAGGGCCTTTAATCATAAAACCCTAAATCATCAAATGAATCTACCCAAAAGCCCTATCCCTAACCTTAAAACAACAAATGAACCTACTTGAAGTCATGATCCTAAAACCTTAAAGCATCATACAAACCTAGACCAAAGTTTTAATTTTAAAAACTTGATGCATCATACGAACCTACACAAAAACCCTAACCTTAAAACCCTAAATATTGGCCTTTTTGTAAGTGTAGGCAAAAAGGGACATGGAAAGGATTTTGTTGTGGTTATTATTGTGTTTGCAAGTAGATGTTGACTTTTACAAGAGGTTTAAAAAAGAACAGTATATAAAGGTTGCAATAGGGTAATTGATGAAAAGAAAGATGGTGGGGAAAATAGAGGAAAGGGGAAAGACAAGAGAGTATGTGGGAGTTATAAGCAAAATCAACATGAAGAGGTTTGAAAGGGTCTTGTTGTTTTGGGGAAATCAACATTTGAAAAGGAAACAAAAAGTTGTGCTTTCTTATGGGATGTGCTAACCTACAATTTCTTTGAAATTGCACCTTTGGTTTGTAGACAATGGAAAAATGTGGTGCTTATTGTTGATAAGCTATGGCAAGCTTTTCCTCGGATATTTTTCTTGGGCTTATTCATACAAGAAAAAACTAGTTTGATTTAGTGACCAAAAATCTTCTATGTGTAATTTCTTTCTTATGGCCATTGTATAGACCCATGAAGATTGAATTGTTATTTTCTTGTGAAATAATGGTTTGGAAATTAGAGGTTCGCCATGTTAACAAACTAAAAGTCTTCAACATGGGATCTAAACATCCACATCGAGGAATATATGTAAGACATGTGTAAAGAGAAATCCTTGACTACTATTTAAGTCACCACAAGGTTTTTACGAGGAATAGTTGATGTTACTATGTTTTTAAACTTGCTATATCATTCAATAGGCTTAACCTTTGACCCAAATTCTTACTCAATGTGTTAATGTTAAAAACCCATGTGTCAAGGTCAAGTTTTTCCTAGATCTTTGTTGTTACATGGGTGTGCCATGTTGCACAAATTGTTGTATAAGCTTTTCATTCAATATACTTTCTTTGAGTCAATGCTAGAAATGAAGATGCCATTTAAAAAGGTATGCTAATGCAAGCAAGTTTTTAATTTCAATTGGTGTGACTTGGGTTGGAAATTTAATTCAAATATGAAATTAGTTTATTTTCTATGAATTGAAATTTGGAAAAAAAAAGTTTTGCAATGATTTTTTTTTTGGTTTGGTATTGATATGATGTAGTTGCAATTATCTTAGTATATTAATGAATCACACATATGATGTTTGCAAATAATTGGATTTGTGAAAATCAAAAGTTCAGGATAACCCTTGATAATGATTCAAATAATGACATCATGATTAGGTTAGTTCTTGTGTGATTTAAAGTGGGTGTTATTATTGTCCAAGTTAGAGAAGCATGTAAACATGTATGTCTAAAGCAAAAAATAAAATCAAAATACCAAGGTGTTTTGGCAAGCTACATACAAACCCATGTGAAAGTAATGATGGCAAGTTGAAAATGTGAGGGGCAAGGGACTGTGGTTACTATTTATTTTAGTGGGGCAAATTGTAGCTCCTTAGTCACTTAAACACTTGAAATTGTGCAATGATCTGATGTAACACGTGATAAAGTATAATGATGAAACATTGTTTTAATGAAAGATTTTAAGGCAATCAAATAAATGCAAATGTAAGAAACATAACAAGCATTTGCATGTTGCAATAGAACGTGTGGCAACCTTGGTTGTTCATGAATAGGACATTAGTTTGATAGAAACCCAAACTAAACCAAACACCATCAATTGAAAAAGATATAGTGAAAAAAACTACCAAAAGAAGTCCCAAAAAAAACAATGATGGATTGGGGGTTTGAACCCAAATCCTTATGGATCCTACCCATTACAACCTACCCCAAACCTACACAAGCCACACACATTATAAATATACCTATGCCCACATTAATGCATGATACTAATACTCACATTAAACTGACTTGTAGATCACCCAAGTTCAAAATAAATAAATTCCAATTCAATGAAAAGGAATTGGGGTGGAGATCCAACCCTTCACTAATATATATATTCTCATTAGGGGCCTCATACAATCAATACCAAGCTAAAATGTTGATCATCAGCTATAATCTTCACATCATAAATAGCTTGTTGCTACCATACAAGTTACAAGTGCAATAGAAATAGTAAAAAAGTTTGCACCATGAGATATCGGCATAACATATTAAAAATCTACTAGTATGATGCATACCTCACCTTATTGACAATCTAATCATTCATGGCATCCTCAAAAGGAAATCTAAAGTGTGACGATAATATGCAAGCATCTTTACAACCAAATCCAAGTGTATGGTTAGTCAACGATGTAACTTGGATTTCAAAAAAAATAAGGCAGAAAAAACAATGTTCATCTTCTACATTGCCTAAAATTATAACTACATAAGCTTTGTCAACGCAAAATACTTAGACAACTAATGCTGCAAGAGGATGATGAATGCTAATGCAAATCACAATCAAGTGACAAAGTTACACATGAGTTGCGATTCCAAAGTAGCATCATGGTTGCTTTGCATAGTGACTTTAAAAAAAGGAAGTTCCAAGATTTTGTTTTCATCATCAAGAAAGGTTGAGATCTTCACTCAATAAATCACTAGGCCAATAACACCGGTCAAAAGCTACACAACTTTTTCTAATGTGTTTGCAAGTACACTCCTAGAGTGTAACAGGTCATACACAAGAGGCATGCCTTCAAAAAACGAAGCAAGCATTTCATTTTTTGAAATGTTCAATGTAAAAAAAATTCTCTTTTCCTCATGATACATGCTAGGTACCACAAGAATGTTTTTGAGAAAAAAAAGTTGCATGTTTTTTCTACTCAGTAATGCTCTTGAAGCCGGGAGTTCCAGAAGTAAAGTGCCCCTTGGCTCTGCCTCAAGCAAGCGCTTGTTTCCATAACTTGCCACCCCTTAAGTGTTATCCTACACATAAGGTTCTACATGCAAATGTTAAGCCCAACCAAGGGATTGAGTCCCTGTCCTTGGGGTCTTACATTACACACAAGTGGGCCCTATGTTGTTGGCCCAAGTATAATAAGCATTCTGTAAGGTCAGGCAAGGAAATATAACATTTGTCAAAGTGGACTGAAATTCAGAGTTCTTATGGAAAACCATTATTAAAATAAAATAAAATAAAATTCAGAGATAAAAATCACTCTAAATTCAATAGAAATTTCCTTCATTAGTTTAAAGATGGTGAAACGGTGAAACAATAAACATGCACACAACCTCATCAAGGGCCTTCCAGCACAACCAAACGCAGAGTGGGGACCCCACAGTTTACGAGGGTTACTGCATGGTCACATTGAAATGAATTTGCAAACAAACAAAATCGTATGTTAATATATAGACTGTGCATACTAATCTTCCTCCATAGAAGAGAAAAAGATTATAGGATTTTTGGAATTAATCCCAATCTTACTTACTACCATTTTGTCAACCCTATGTGTATAGAGACAAGGGTTATAGTAGCATTCTACTGTAGAGTAATATAGAGAGGGTGTTGAATAGGTTTGTGTATTAAGTGTGCAATTTTTTGTTGTTGTTATAGCCAATGAAATTTCTGCATTTGGTGGTGTGGTTTTTTTTCTTAGTTATCTTGTGTAATGAACTAGCAATTAAATGTGTAATAGGGTTTGCTAGGTATATGAGAATAATGAGGACCAATGGAAATGCTAAAAGAAGAACATTATTTTCAATGTTAAGCAAAATAGGATTGTTTGTAGGCATGAAGATTTTTTTTTGAAAAAAAAAGGCCAATAGGATTGCTGGATTTGGTGGTGTGACTTTGTTTTCTTGGTTGTCTTGAGTGAACTAAGAGTAACGTGTAATACGCTATTTGCTGACAGGGTTCTTGCACAATACTTGTGCACTTTTGTTTTTTGAGATGTTTTTTGACCTAGAAAACAAAACATATTAAAGCATAATACAAATTTTATTAGTAAGTGGTGTAAGTATTTTGAAAATTGAGAAATAGCTACAAAAAGGAAGATTTGGACTGAAAAGGGGAAGCAACTTAAGCAAATCTTAAATCTCATTGTTGCCTTATATGTTTTCACTAAACTTTCACAATTGTGAAACACACCACATTCACCCTTTTCCTTATGCACGCAGCCTAAGATGTGTTTTCACTGACCACTGGAAATTTTGAACCCAACAGCTATCAACTTTCACCTTTAGAAGTTCTGCTTCAAAATAAGCTTATTGCAATATCAATTATGTCATGTAAACACTTGCTAGAGTTTATTAGGCAGATTAGCATGATGGAATATGCAAACATACAAATTCGTTGCCAACCCCAATTGGATGATATGGAGATCAAAGAGGATCACAAATAAGCCAGGCACACCAACTACTATAGGTACATCAATTGACCTCTCTTATAAAAAACCACACCCATTCATTGTTGCAGATTTCTTTGAGCCTGATCAATGGGAGGCAAAAAATGGAATTGGATCATGAAACATACAGTCACAACCCAATTTCCCATGGTTTGAGAAATCCTCACTTCAGAGAAACTTTTGCTTCTGTTCTGATTTGAAAGATGTTGACAACAAGTGAGAGTTAGTAGCTCAATTAGTTATCTCCGGATTGTGAGAAGAAGTGTTCATTTATGAATTTTATGACACAACCAAAGAGTGGATCATCCATAGAATGATCCAAGTTCCACTTACAAACCAAATATGACAAACAAATCTTTAGTCGTGCTTCTATATTTCTGGCTACCTACAGAAAACCAGATACAGAAATATGGTGATTTTTACTCTTTAAAAAAAAGGATGATACCCTCAAGAGTCAACTCCATTTTTGACATTTTGATTTTTAGTTTCACTTTTAGGCAAAATTTCACCAGTAAAAAAGAGGCCAGTGATCTTCTCTATATGCTACCATCATTAGATCCAGCATTACTTTCTAGTCATTGTTTTCATCTTGTATGGTATGGTTCTTGCTTAAGGTGATTTAGAGTTTGGAGCCCAATTGTGTCCTGATTTTTTTGTGACACACTTTGACATCAAATCCAAAAGGATTTTGAGATCTCAACCTTTACCACCTTCCTAGTCCAAGCCACAGTCAAAACAATTCCATAACCAAGATTTGCGACAATCAACAGAGACTAAGCTCATCAGAAGTTCCCCCTTGTGATCTGGAATCATGAAGCCAATAGTGATATAGATGAGCTTTAAAATAGAAAGAATTTGCCTCGTTCAAGCTCAAGAAGTTCTTGACAACCTGCAGTTCAGAACTTATGGAGAACGCCTCGTTACTCTTTTTTGGTACAACCTGAGCCTTCTATCTTATGGTTCATAAATGTGCACCCACTACCATTCCTTTTTATCTTTGCTCATGAAAGTCAGCTCTGAGATTGCAGCATTTGATTACATTATGGCAACAAATAAGTGGGTCAAATTGGATCACACATCCTCATTCAACATCTTCAGGTTAAGACACCTGCTCAGTGTGTATAAGACAGTCGTAAGCATTCCTGAGTTATATTTGACTTGCATCCAAATCCATCACATCAACACAAATTCTAAACATTATTCCACCATTCCAGCAAATCACCAGGGGGCTCTCAGTCACCTTCTTTTTCTTCCCAAGATTGGAGCTCTCTCTAACTGTGGTCCTTGAAGTCTCCATTTTTGAAAGGTTCGCATAGAATCACGTCCCGCTTCAAACACTGTCATAAGAATTCACCCATCATGATGACACAGGAGATAATATCTGCATTTCTGCAGTCTCCTCTTTTGTAACAAGATGCACACAGAAAATAGGAGCAAGACAGGATGAAACAGACACTGGGAAGAGCCTTCAACTTACAATGAGTTTCTTCTTGAGTGAGAAGGGTCATGAACTTTGGTGTGGAAGTTATAGTAGATGTAAGAGCCTTGCAGAGGATGTCCCTATACCTTCCTCGCAGTGTAGACAATAAAAACCCTCCCAGCGATGGATCCCCTGTTCTGTTTTGTATTGAACCAATAATGTCAGGAAAACGACATTATTAACCCTTCAACCAACCAGTTTATCCAGATACTCTCAACTTGAGATCAAAACAAGTTTGCCACCAGCAATTGGTCATCAGCCTATTCTGGAGTCTCATGGGCATTGCAAGATTAGGGACACTTACATATCAGCTAGTTTACAGCCCATCTCATAGAAATAGGGGCACTTGCTTCTAAGGTTTACACATGCAGGATCTGCTTGCACCTCTTTTCTTACCCTGCATCCAAACCAAAACAGCCCCCTCCAAAGGGGCTTCCAATTTGAACTTAGGTGGATTGGTTTGCAATAATCTGTTGCTCACAGACGAAAGTTCAACAGATTCCGCCCTTACAGAATGCAACATTTCTTGTGCATTCTAAACTAGGCAAAAAGTAGCTTCATAGTCAAGTCCTCTTGAATTGAAGAATATATAACCTACAATGCGTTTCTTTTAGTCCACAGATTACATCAAGATATCTTTCATTACATGCTCATGTACAAATGAATTGCTGAGAGGATGCAGTACAGTTCCAAGGTATTTCAACCGGGGGAGAAAGGTCATAGGAGCAAAACTTACTTTGCTCCAAAGCAAGGAGGAAGATTGACTTGGATGATTTTCCGACGGGAAAGGTCTTGGGCCAGCCACAATGGCAATTCCACTACAGCTCCTTTTTCTACCTACACAATTACACATACAGCATCAGCAAACACAACCTCTCACTACCACACACTCTCTGTCAATTCTTCAAAGGTAAAAATGCAGTGGCTTCCAGACAATGGATACCTCCATATCACAAATAAGAAAATTAAAGAATCAATGAGATTGCAAAGAAAAATCCACAATTCTTTTGTTGAAGGGAACCAATTGTGCCAGTTCCAGCCAAAAGTAAGATAACATATGATAGAATAAGTTGGCCATAACCCTGTGGATGTCATTCAAAAGTACCACATCTTCCACCCCTTTTCAGTAATGGCATTGACTAGCTGCCATTACTATACATTGCACTTCATCAGCTTTCAATAGTTGAGGTGGATAAGTACATAACAATCTGCTCAAAACATTCAATTAACAACAGAAATTACAGAAGCAAAAGACTCACAAGACAACCAAAAGGAATAATAGTAGAGCTCTACATTGTCATCTTCAGATCCAGGATCAAGGTAGCCCACACCATTCGCCTTATGATGAAACACAGTTGATACAACCTGCAAGAAGGGAAGCAATTGAAAATCCCAGCAGACGACGATCAGCACATTCTGTTAAAATACAAGTCTCAGCATACAAGAGAGAGCCACAGACTGTGACACAGCTGAAACCCTAAACTGTTGATGAAGCTGGTTGCATCATACACTGGAATCCGAATGATCAAAATCACCTCACTCCATTTTCTCTAAAAGGTTAGAATATTTTTCAATACCTACTCCTCGGGATCTAAAATTCAACGCTAGCCATGATGACAACTGAAACAAAGAATGTTAACGTGATCGACAAGACACGCACACAGACCCACAGAGACAGAGAGCAGGACACGAATGCTTGAAAGAACGAAAGAAGACAAAATAAGCATACCTCGTCCTCCACCAGGATGTCGTTAAGGTCGTAGTATTTCGACATTGTAGCAGTGCTTTGAAGCGGCGGCGCTGCCGCTGCGATGGGAGGAACAAAGAAAGCGCTGGAGCTCTCAACACACACTGCGCGGTTGAACGTTGGAAGAAAATTGGGGAAACGGAATGGGAGTGGAGCAAATTAGAGAAATGCGCATCAATTAGGCATAAAAAAACCGCAAAAAACGGAGATATATATATTTTTGCACCGCAGCAGAAAACGAAGGAATCCGAAGCAAGTGTAGCGCAAAATCCCTTTTCAAAATGGCACCTGAGGTGCGCAGCTTGAGCTCAGGAGAGGAGGGAGAAGAGGAAGAAGAAGTTGGGAGAGCGAGAAAGACGACGGGAATACTCCCGCCCTCACTGTTGCAACAACAATATTCATCCACTGATTCTGTCGACGGGGTCGGGATTTCATCCACTGACACCTATTTTACAGTCTGTAATTGCACGTGAGGTGGCCTGGCCGGGTTTTTCAAACTTCAAACTTGCTTTACTGAAGGAAGGAATCTAGAGCTTCTCTACTAGACTACATGATACATGTGCGTCAATGGAACATGCCCATTTCCCATCCATCATCATATGCACACATAATAATCTCCATAAACATTCATTGTGTATTTTCGGGGCGCATTACAAGGTGCAATTTTCTTAGCAATTTTTCTATAAGGAAACATGCAAATGTTTTGTAAGCTAATATGAGTCATCATTGTTGTGCAAGGATCGTTTGTTTGTGTAAGTGCATTTAGACCCTCGGAGATTATGGAAGCAAAGGCACTAACAAGAGTACCTTCCCTATACCTTCCCCTATACAAAACAAAACACTCCATCATTTGGAGTTGTGTTAAGAAGTATAACCTTTTTTGGTAGCAATCAAACCCCAAACCTAAACCCTTCTCCTAACCCTTTGTCTAATGTTGATTTGTGGATTTGTGTTGAAGGGACTAAAAGGAAATTACAAAGGGAATATGAGAAAAATAGGGTGTTTCAAGATGTATGGATTATAAAGTTTAGGTAGGCCAAGTTCGTTGTGGATGCGCATGGGAAGGTGCATAAAGTAAAATCCAAGGTTTGTACCAAAATAATGAGCAAGGAAAAATTGATAACCCCTAAATTGGACAACCTTTGGAAACATGGTGGAAGAAAGAGGGTTTTAGTTGTAGTCCCATGAGTTTGTAAAATTGGTGAGTATTACATGATAAAGATTATGTCCATGCTAAGAATGAATCTTTATATGCTAGAGCAAAGAAGGGTATATTTGTTCAATAAGTTTACCATGTTGATAATAGAAATAAGAAAAAAATTGGTTCAATTTTTTATTTGTTTCAAGAGAAGAAATCTTGTCCTTAAATTCCACTAGCCAAATTCATTAAATTTTTAGTGAAATAGGACAAAATTGACTAATATGTAACTTGTATTGACATTATGGGTATAAGTTGACCATACAAGTTGCATATTAGTCAAATGTGACCATATATGTCGACCATATGGATATATGAGGATATATGATGGGTATATGTTGACCATACATGGATATATGAGGTCCCAAGTTAATATGACATGGAATAAAGTGTCACATCATCATACAACTTTTTCTAATTTTTTTTTCATTTTTTCCCTTTTTTTCTTTCCCTAGATCATGGAATCACGAGTTTTTTTTTTCATAGTCGACCATGACAAAATTACATGCCATGAACTATTTATTTATTATTTAATTCTGGTTTTATCAAAAAAAGATTTTGATGTCATTTGCCATAATGTATATTTTCATATGTATTGCATTTGTACAAGATACATTGATGCATACATTTATCAAGGCCTAAGACCTCATGGAAGCATACCAAGGTCTTAACCACCAAATCACTTCAAAATTTTACTAACAACAAAGAAAAAGTTTAAATTTACTATGTTTGGCATGGAATTATTTAGGAAATTCAAATTTTAACGCATATTTTCTTTTCAAAAATTTATTCAAAAGCTACAAATGAAAACATGGTATTGAAGCTTATTCAATAATGTATTCAAAAAAAATTATAATTTATAAATAGTATTTGTAATTAAAATAATTTAATATAACATGTCATGAATAAATTTTTTTTATGGATTCAATTTGAATTTAAAAATGCATTCATTAAGTTTAACAACATTATTTCCATTACGTAGACTATGTCCATTTTTTGAGAAATTACAAATTTTTATTATCCAAATATGATTACAAACAAAAAAATGTAAATTATTTTTGTGATGTTGCTAAAATGGCAATCATCCATAAGAAGATTTACACATTTGGTTATAGACAAGTCATGGAATTGGAAACTTGTTAAAATCCTTCAATATTATGGTTACCTACTATAATTTATTATAAAAAATTTCCAACATGTATTTTAAGTTTGACACAATTTGATTTTTTTCTTTCCAAATAATCTTTCGTCAATGGTGTTGCCCCTTTAAATTGGCAAAAATTGGTCACAAAAAAGAAAAAATAATTAAGTAGACAATATAGCCATTTAATTCTCAATATTATATTTGTTTAGGAACATGCATAATACACTAATACAAATGATCAATTACACAACTGGAAAAAATAAACAAATATTATTTCTATTTTATGATGTAAAAAATATTTTAACTTCATTTTCTTTGTAGAAGTAAAAGTAACCTAATTTGATAAAATTTTGGCATTAAATAGTTGGATTAAACCCCTCCCCCCAACCAACATGTTTTTTTTTGTTTTGCATTTTTTAAAATTCGTAATTTTTATTGGGAAAAGCAAATGGTGAAAAGTCAAGGGAAAATGTAAACAACAAAACAAAATCCAAAAAGTTTGAACTTAAAAAAATCAAAGGAAAATGGTTACTCATAATGAATAATTTTAAAAAAATAATTCAAATAATTCGACCTTAAACACATAAACAATTCCAACATCAAATTTATTTGAAAAATTTAAGTTCAATATTTTAAATCACCACAAACTTATCCAATTTTTTTGAAAACATTAAAATAAATAATAATGATTTAATTAAATATTTGTTTGGTGGTGAATTTCCACCATTTTGCAAACATAAAAAAGGCCATCAACATCAACAAATTATATATATGATATAATTCTACAATGGATTATGAGAATTATAGAAAAAATACAAAAATATTTCAACAAATTTATACTTCCATATACATGGTGTATAACCAAACCATGGTTAAATATTCTTGTGGATGATTTTGAAAAACATTACAAATTTGAAAAAAATGAAAAGATTTTAAAAAAATCATCGATCTAATTATTATTGTCACCATTTGTAATTCATTCATTTTATTTTTAAAAATAAAATTGTAAGAAAAAGCTTTTAAAAATTGATTAATCATGTTTAAAGTGGAATTAAAATTAAAATACTGATAATTAAAATAATATTTTAAAATAAGTTAAAAATTAAAAATTAAAAATCCTTATATATATATATATATATATATTCACTTTTTTAAACATAATTGCTTTTAATACACCAAAAGAAAAAATGGGGAAAATCAAATTTTTGATGGAGGTTTTTGGTGTGGCATCATGAAGATTCATAATAGAAAACTTGTCCACATGATGTTTAAAAAACATTAGGGAAAAAAATACACTTTAATTGACATAAACATATAAAAATTAAATATATGAAAAAATTATAATTTAAAGGTCTAGATGCATCATAAAGTTTGCATGCACAAACATTTGATCTAATCATTAACCCATTCAAATATAAATATGAAACCTAATTAATTTTTATACATCCATTTTTAAAAAAAAATGATGAGTGCAAAATTTAAATTGTGAATAATGGATTTAACACATTCAAAGAGAATGATTTCACTCATGTGCAAATATTAATATTTCAAGAGATGTGAAAAAAATCATTAAACTTCTTGAAGGATAAATGTTAGGCATTGAACTATTATGGATGTTTTAATATATATTAATAAGTGCAATATGCAACATTTGAATAATGGTTTCAATAAGTTCAAAGTGGATGATTCAATTCATGTAAAGATGTTGATAATTCAAGAAATGTGAAAAAACTCACGAAACCATTCAAATATAATTACAAAACATTGAATTGCATGTGTTTCAGTATATTCCAATAAGCACAAGATGTAACTTGTGAGTAATGATTTTAACATATTAAATGTGAATGGTTTAACTCAAGTACACATGTTGATATTTGAAAGAGATATGAAAAAAATCATTAATTCGTTCCAATATAAATGTGGGGTTTAAAATTGATATATTTGTTTTAATAAATTATGGTAAATGTAAAATGCAATTGATAAGTAATGGTTTCAACATATTAAAAATTGATGGTTCAATTCATATACCATGTTGATAATTGAAAAATTGTCAAAAAATCATTAACCCATTATAATGCATTGTGTAAATAAAATTAAAGACTATTTCAATTTCGACATCAACACTTTGAAATTATTAAAAAATGAAATAAGGTTCAAATTATACTCATAAGTGAACAACATAGTGAATGTAACAACTATGAACAATATTGACCATTAATTAGTGCAACAACCCACTTGCATACTTAAGATGGCTAAATGTAGTTGAAAAGTGGTCAAGTTGGACAATAGTCAAAATGTGTGGGGGCGAATAAGGACAAGATTTCTTCTTGTGTTTCCACATGTTGGTCAAACATAGACCTATGACTAATTACAAGAGTAAGGGCTAGAGCTATTCCATTTATTTGATGGTAATTTTTTTCCAAAAACCCATTAATAAAATGCAATTGGTTGGGAGATGGCATCTTTGCATGTATGACATGGTAGTCAAAATTTAACCAAATATTTGGTTGAGGGTGTTAGGTTCATTTCTCTCTCTTGTGATGAAATCACAACTATTGACTAATAGTCTTGGGTTTCCATACATGCCTATGTGATTGAAGATTGGCAACAAACACCTTTGTTATTATCCTTGTAGTGGGTTATTAATGGGCCACTTTTGATAATTTGAAGTGCATTTTGGTTGATGTCATGGTGTTTTTTTAATGATTTTTCCAAAAAAAAATGCATCCAAATTTATCACATTTAGAATTGATGGGGTGGGGGTTTTTTTATGATCAATATGCATTGTATGAGCCATCAAACCAATTTGGCAGTCCAATTTTTTGAAAAGTTAGGCATTGTGGGAAAAATTGAAGATGTTATAAATCCATTTTTCTTTCACAATCTAAAAATAATTTACGAGTATGTTGAATTAATAAACATTGTGGAAACAAAATTTGAAGAACATCAAAACTTCTTGGATTTCAATGTTGTTCACAATTAAGAAATTTTTGTATGAATATCATTATTTGGTTTTGAAGATGCATCAAGATGCTGACATTATCAACCAAGTTCCCCAGAATTTGGAGTTACTTTGTGATTTGGAGGTAATGTTGGGAATTTTGTGTATTGTGCCCATGCTTGAACAATTCAATGAATTGATTAAATTCTCCCACTTTTGGAAGTGCTTTGTATGTGATTTTGTTGTTGCAATCAAGTTGTGCTACACATATATCTACTATTCATACATCAACCCCCAAAATGCCTACATGAGTGATGTGTTCAATGGGTCTTGGAACTTGATGGATGATATGTCAAATGTGGTGGTGCATGAATGGGTGCACTATTAATTTGGAGAGCTGGAGTTTCCAAACTATTAGCACTTCCATTAGGATGCATTTTTATTATCTTAAGACATCACTATATGTGCATGTGACTTGTTTTATCTTCTAGTATACAATTAACCATGTGGAAATACATTGTTTTAAAACAATAACCAAGGTTAATGATGAACTTAAAATATGATTTGTTGCCCAAGATGTGATGGATGTTTTAGGGCTAGTTTACCCATAGTACTAGCTGAAATTTTCATGTGAACATACTTTTACAATTCATATACCTATCTTGAAAGGCCTTTATTGTTAGCCTAAAAAACTTGGATGCGCCCAAACCTAGATCTTGATAGTTTCCGATGTGAATATTTTGAACATGTATTTTTTTTCCCCCAAGATCACAATGATGTCCAATGCTCAATGAACTATGTACCAACCCATGGATCTCAATCCAATGTTTATATTTTGGAAGAAGATTTTTTCCAATGCATTGTTATGTGCCTAACTCTCTAAGTGCATGAAAGTGGTAAAATTGGCCATGCTTCAAATTATGGGATATGTGGAAGATAAGAAAACTTTCTCAACTTTGATTTTCATGAAGATGATTGCAAAATTGACTATGTGAGCATTTGGATTTGTTGTTGCATATGTTTGCATAAATATTATATATTGTTGACATTTTTCTTTATGGTGATGCCATAATAGCTTGAATAAATGAAACAACAAGAAGCTTTTGGCTTAATGTGTTTTGGCTTCAATAGCTCATTATAACAAACAACATTTAGTTTTTGTGATGTTGATTAGTTTGAGCTCTGGCTCAAGGTAAATTTCTTCCCCTTTCTCCATTTGATTTCTTTGTATCATTAAACTAATGTATGGCTTGCAAGTTAGGATTGTGTGTTGCCATTGGGTGCATTGTCCTCTGAGACAAGGGTTCAACTCTCTCACACAACTTGTCATTTTTTTTTTCACCAAGTTTTGCAACTCCAATTCTCCAAAACTTGCCGAATGTTTTTCTACTATAACCTAAATTCAAACTTTGTCAAATCTAAAATAGCCACTATTCACAAACCTGATGCAACCTTCAATAACCCAATACACCACACCTCCAAAGGGGAAAATAGTCATCATATGTTTAAATAAAAAAACCAGTATAACTAGTCAAAAGATAACCAGGCATCTGATTGTAGCCACATGGCTTCACAGCTTAAGCACACAATAGCCACTAAGGCCACTACTTTGAAGAACCCTTTGAAAAAAAACACTGCAGAGGAGACAATGCTTCTTCTAGGTCTGTCAGCCCCAAGCCACCCACTTCTTCTCCTTATGGGCATAGCAGTCACTCCAGGTGACTCTGCCTGAGATTGGTGCTCACTACCAGACCACTCTGTGAGAAAGGTTTCTCTGTAGGACCTTACACCATTTCACAGCTTTCTTAGACCTCTCCATACACTAGTAAAAAAACCACAAGCAAGATGCTAGGATTGAATTAACCACCACCTAACTCCCTGCCAAAGGCATGTGTAGAGAACCCTAAACCCTAAACCCCTAAACCCTAATCTAAGTTTCTTTCTCAGCTTCTCTACAAGAGAATCATCTACCTTCCTTAAAACTTGCAATACCAAGGCCAAACAGCATTCCCAGGAACTTCTTTTATAAGTCACCATCCTCAGGCCATTTCCACCTAAAATCCCTGGTCCAACTTGGGATCTCCTTGCACCTCTTTTAGCTCCAGTAGGTATGCAACTGATTTGTCCCAATTCACTTCAAGCCCAGTTGCCAAACAAAAGCAGCTCTCCAATAGATCAGGTTAGTCAAAGGGTTTTTGTTTTGCTTGTTCTTTGTAATGCTATCTCTGTTCTTGTTTGTTGTAACTTCAATACCACAATTTGGAGAGCAAGAGTCTTGGTTACAGATGAGTCGTGTAATTATTGGGGTTGAGAAGCTAATAGAGTTACCCACAAAGTCGTGCTGTCTTTGGGCCCTAGTTTTACCCTCTGAACCCTGTTTCATCCCCAATTTGAGTGTGTATGTAAAGTGAACAAAAATCACGCATTGTTACGTGAAACTGGGTATCAGTTCAGAGGAAAACTGGTTAGGTTCTCTTTTTTTTCCCCCTGTTCACTGTTTTCGTCCTGACTTCTCATCACATCCCCAGTTTTCCTGAAACTGGGGCCCACTACCCCCAGTTTGGGGTACTTTGTGGCTAGCTCAATTTATGAGTGATGGATCAATCAAAGAGACTCATTGAAAAATAATAATTTTGAAACTCAGAAGGCATTCAAAAATATTTATAAATTGTCATTAGAAAGGGTTTGAGCTGATCTAAATTACATGTATTTATGTCCAAGATCACACAAGCTTGTTAGTCTGGCAATTCTTTCCCCAATAAACATGAAAATTTGTTGCCAAAACTAAAAGTTAGGTTGGGGGCAATCAATAGTTGTACAATAATTTTGGCAATTGCATGCTAATCTTGTTGAGCAATTCAGCCATTACATCAGCTCCCCTTCCCTTTTCAAGTGTTGAGCAACACAACACCATCCATTCAAGTCACTCATTTCATGTGTTTTTGAGTCATAGTTTTTTGTTCCATGTGCAATTGGCATGGTTGTGGCAACAAACAAAGGGTGTAGTAGATACTAGGGTAGTCGGGATCGGGGATTTGGTCACACTGTGTATGACCATCTTCTTGACTTCATTACTTTGCAAATCTTTATGAAGGTAGATTTCATGACGTATTCTTGACTTTCATTACTTTTCAAATCTTCATGAAGGTAGATTTCATCATCTTTAGTACTTCCTCTGGAATCTGTGTAAACGATTGTCCTATGATTTTTGCTGCCTTACTCCACATCTCTATTCACATTCAAACTTATATCCCTTGTTCATTTACGGATTTTGTAGCTCTTGTTTGAAACAAGTTGAACATTTTTGTGTATTTTGGGAGCTTCGCTACCTAACACCTATGCGATAATATTTAAGTTGTGAATTTACAAGCATTTTCAAAATTTTGTTCATTTTTCAAGACCTAACTAAGCTATATACATTATACACATTGGATTTCATGTCAACTCTGAAACCACTTCAGTTGTTAATCACTTCTAGGGCCTTAACATACACTCACAAAACCTCATATGGTCCATTTCTAAAAGTGACTACACCTTGAATACTTGGCCATTCTACATTGGCCCTTCAGATTGATACCACTTTTGCTAAATGCACAATGACCAAGACATGTTCTCATAAGTGACATCCATAATGACCACAATATATTCAACCATACTCAAAAAAAGGTTATTATAAATGTTCTTGTGAGTGGTTCCCAATTGTAATTCACCAATACTTAAACGGTGTTTTTGGCAAGCTTGCCATGAATAGTTGGTGAATACTTAGGAAAGGATTTTCAAAATCTCCCAATTTTTGTTCACCTATCCTTGTGAAAGTTTTTTGGATGCTATATGGATTAAAATCATCCATCACATATCAATCCATAACGGGTCCTTAGAAAGTAAAAGATATAAATTTTTGGTCATTTCAATGATGGATCGATCATATGAAAGGATTTGAGACTCTTTCATACAATTCCCTTTGACCCGTCCTCTTTCTCAAATGTTATTACATTTGAAAAATTCCATTATTTAAATTTGATTATAAGTACTTGAAAATATGGTGTTTAACCTTGCCATTTTTCACCTTTGTGTTCATGAACCAGGTTTTTCATGTTATAGATAAGTATCAACTATGTACTCAATTTGCATATCTCATGTATTTTTGTGCGATTTGGATTATATTTAATTATATTACATATTAATTCATAATATCTTTTGTTCACGATCACGCATCAACACATGTTAATGCATGAATGAATGGTAAAAGAAGAAAAACAAAGTAAGTTATCAATTTCATCGATCAAAAACTTGGTCAACTGAGAACAATCTGGCAAGTTTAAATTGAATGGAAAAATCATTAACTAAACAAAATCATTACATTGCCATAATGATACAAACATAGCATTCACAGCTTGTTATTTGGACATTTAACCTTTTTAACTTTTACAAATAAGGACATTGACATTTTTCATGTTTCATTTTGTTCTTTTTGAATTTAGTGTATGTTGAGATACATAGTGATTAAATACTAGTTATTTTATAATTCTATTTTCTCCATTTACTAATTTAAATTTTTAATTAAAAAATTGAAATAGAATAATATACATATTGAAGTACTAAATTCTGAAAATCAACAAAAATTATACATATAGAATGTCAGATGATATCTGAATAATCTTATAGTGCAATGTAAGTGCATGATAAAACAATAAATGTTATTCCACAATATAATACATTATTACAAAACCTTAAGGTGTGGATTAAAAAAAAAAAGTCTTCATTAGTTGAAACAATTGTGGGATGGGTCATGGAACCATTGTTATGAAAACATAACTTTATAAATTATATGGTTTTAAGTAAATTTTCATTTTCAACTCATCATATGCAACCATAACCGTAGGTCATTTGCAACAATCTATGAAAGTGAAGGTTGTATCAATCAAGTGATCATGTTATTATTGGGTGTTAGATGCAGCCCAAATGTAATCGTAAATGGCTGCCATTTTGAGCCGTATTTGTAACAATTCACCTTTGCTTAAGGAAGAGATGGTCAAACATGTGAGTTCTAATGAGATTTAGTTGAAGTTCTCTACAAACATCGATTGCGTGTGTTTTGAAATTGATGTTCTAGATTTGATGTTTGTACTATTATGATCCAAACTTGATTTCAAACATTGTTAGCACCAATGATTTTTTTGGTGCCAAACATTTGCCATTTTCCTAAAAACAAAAGTCTTGAGCAACATGGTCAAGGGAGCTTTTTGGAAAATTTCCAAAAAATATTGTCACATTTTGAGCAAGAAAGTTATGGAAATGCCAAGATTTTTGAAGGATTTGAGCAAATTTCTAGCTTTTTTTTGCAAGCCCACATTGTGTCCCTCGATTTTACTTTAAGAATCTCCACAATCACGTCTTACTCATAAATCTGAAAACTTTGGACTTATGTTGTAATTTACATACTTAAAAAATAATTCACATCTATACAATCTAGACCTCAATTGACTCTTCAAAGTATACTTCTTGTCATTAAGAGAAAACTAACATCCCCCTAGACACTTCTCCTAATCACTTTGTTTCAAATATATGATAGAATATGATATATTGTCAAATTGTTACTTCGATTTTAAAGTTTCAAAACATTTTGCAGTTTGAACTAAAAATAAATCAAATTCAAGGCATGTTCTAATCAAATCTCATCCACTTATAGGCAATTTACTTAACTATTTAGTTTAAATGTTGCCCTCACAAATGGGTCAACAAGTCATTCAATTGATAGGGGGCCCATCAATTTCAAATTTCTCCTAATGAAATTAAGGAAACAAAATATGTTTTGTAATTAACCTTTCAAGCCATGTTGGAAATGGGTGGTACTTAATTTAACTCCCAACTTTATCAACAAATTCTAGATAGATTCTCAATTTCAATCACTCTTTTTTTTTTTCCCTCCAAACTTTGTAGATATAATCTTTTTTTCAAAGTTACACATTTCTGCTGAAATTTTGTTACAAAAGAATAGTATGTTTTACAATTCTTCAACCAAAGACTTGCACGTCTCATGTACACAATGATCATAATGAAAACATTTACAATGTGCACAAGCCCTAGCTTCCATAAACACCCATTACACAATGAACCTCTTTTAGCACCATCCTACGTATATATGATGGATGAACCTGATCCATAAATGACAAACTAATCAATGTACATGAAGTATTGTATGAGAAATCTAATTTACATAATCTATATTTGATGTATGAACTTTTTGACCTATGTTGGGTTTGGTTGTTGGACATCATCTATGACAATGAAACACATGCAACCACAACTTTGGATGAATAATTGCATTTAATGACCTCATTAGTATTGGGTTGGCGATTATGCATAGTATTTACCATAACATATTATGAAATGAACCTAGAAGTACTTGTAACCTGGTCACGGATCCTAAACACTACAATTCACTCGATGCTCCATGCTCACATATGCTCACTATTATAGCAAACTTATGTTTTTTTTCCTTCTACACCAAAATCCTCCTAATCATAACTAGTATAAATGATTTGTTTCTAAAATATTTATCCAAATTCATTTATTTATGGATATTCTCAAAATGGTCGAAAGGTCTCAATATTCTCATATTTGTAAAATTGTGGGACAAGGAACAAGCCATGAAACAATATTCATCTAATATCTTCCTTGGATTTGGGGATCATGGACGGCCAATACAAATGCCAATTGTCATCTAATATTCCATGAAAATGATTGTTTTTCCTTCATGAAATATCTTAAAAAGAACAATGATTTGTGAAGGCAACAAAGTGGCTTTACAATATATGCCACAATGACAAAATGAGTTGCCAAGGAATTAATGTATATACACAAACTAGTTCCAACTTCCAACCACCACCACCACCTCACCTAGTAGTTGTTAATAGGGAAAAAGATGGTGGGTGGAACTAACCATGACTAAGATCCTCTTCCATACATGGGGATCATCACCTAGTATCTATTAGGTATACACATAATGATTTTGCACCTTACAAGTAGCTTTGTAAAATAATGTGAAATAGGTAAACAAATTGTTGTTCAACACATCTTGCCAAAAAACTTTGCTCATTTGTAAACCATGTGAGTCATATCCAAAGGGTAAGGGACAATGATGAAGAGAGAATGCCCTACCCATGACGCTTATTAATCATGAAGCTTGCAACCCCTACCCATGAAGAACAATGGTCTTTTACGAATTTTGTGATGCAGCCAAAAGTGGCAAATCATCCATATAGGAAGATGGAGCAAAAGTGGCTACCATTCCTTCCTAAGAATCTTTAGCCAAAATTCTGGCTATGAACTAGTTACAAAGTACAAATCGTTCATCGTCCTCCAATATATTCTTGGCAATGTACTGAAAATCACATAAGTATGGAAATCTGGCAATTGTAACCAAATTTTTTTCCCCCCACTTCTGATTTTTTTATTAAAAAAAAAAAAAAGGGCCAAAGTGGTGATCATCCTTCAGAAGATTTAGCCACCCAAATCTGGCTATCAACCAGAAATAGATTACAAGTCTTGAATCATCTTTGTATATTTTTGGCTACTTAATGAAAACCAAATAAATGAATCTGGAAATTTTTTCTTTGTTTTTCCTCCTTTCTTTTCTCGCTATTGAAAACCTATAATAAAAGCACTTCTTTTTCAAAATTTTAATTTTTAATTTATCTTTTTTGTTGAAATGTCGGCCAGTTTTTTTTTAAAAAAAAAGTTGCTTCTGCCAAGCAAGTATAAACCCTCCAAAAGTGAAATCAATCTCAAAATTTGATTTTTAATTACATTTTGTTGGACAAAATTTCACAAGTAAAAAAAAAAAAAGAAAAAAAGAAAAGAGGCTTAGATTCAAGGAGGACATGACTGGTGGTGTGCTAAGCCCTAATCCTTCTGACATGAATTGGAGTTGGAACTTGTATCTGGTGAGGATTCCATTTCTCCCCACCCACTGTCAAAGCTGAAAAATTTGAGACATCATGTATCTTCGTCCTTGCACCTGTCTGTTGTTGTTGCCATTCACTTCACTTCACTTCACTTCACGCGCACATGCATATAATCATAATGTCGGATACTTTTGGTGGCTCCCTACATAAGACACTATTACCCTTACAATTATAATGTTTCCAATGGTTTTAAAAAAAAAAAATTAATAACCTTTTTGGATGATTGGAATTTCATCAAATTAGGTTATCAATTCTAAAACCCTAAACATGTTCTGATAGGAAAAAAAAATGAAATTAAAAAAATAAAAGTATAACCTACTCTACCTAGGTAGTATAATTGATTGTTTTCAGGATTGATATTTGAGAATGGACCCCTTATGCATAATCAAGGATGTTACTTTGATAATGAAGCAGATAACTAACTATAACTAGTGGATTTGAAAATTTGAAAATTTGAAAATATTTATACCTTGTGTGATTCAAAAACATTACTAAAAGAAACCTACCTCTTGGCTTGTAATAATCATAATAATAATACTAATTGGCCAACATTAATATCTACTTTTGAACATGCCTATCAGCTAATGTGGGTATCAAATATTTTACACAACTTTCAACCAGCCTAGTATTAGGGTCTAAGGCTAATTATTGGCTGGTATGAGGCGGGTATATACTTGATATTGAGATTTGTTAAGCCGTGATATGAGTCCTTTTCAACAAACTTCATCCTAGCTAAGATAAGTACTAGTATTGAAACTTTTTATACACCTAAGGTAGTTAGTTCCTCCTGTGTCTACCAGGCAAGTTGGGTCTTTTTGAATATCAGGACCAAATATCAATCTCTACATTAGAATTCCATAGATATATGCCCACACAAAATTGGTGTAGGGATCACAAAGGCATCACAAAACACGCTGGCCCTGCCAATAGATAAGATGATGTTGTACAATCTACCTAATGTGTCCACACTCTGAACACCCAAAAAAACATCCATTCCAATCTAAATAGTCTAAATACTTTCACCAAAGAAACCGTTTCACCTAATGTCAAATTGGTTCTAATAAGGTAAAACAAAGGCTCTTGCACTGTGTGTGTGTGTGTGTGTGTGTGTGTGTGTGTAGCTCATGGTCTTTGCCATGGTCTCTCATCCAAAAAGTAAGGTAGCTTGAGCTTTGATAAGCCACCCCCTCCCCCCTAAGAACTAGGTGAAGAAATCTGATTACCTGGATTAGACTTTGGACTTTAAGCTCCAGTGATGTTTTTGGACAAATTTTGTTGCTTTTTCAACAATGAAGTTGAGCAAAAAATAAAAAAGGATTTTTTTCAATGCAAAATTGACTAATTTTTATTTATTTTTAGGGGGAGATAATTTCTCCAAAATTTTTATATGGAAAAATATTTGGGGAAAAGAAAAAGAACCTTCTAGCCTCTAATGAAAAAAAAGGTCTTACCCTTTACCCTTTATTTACATTCTACCCATTGTCATGTGTGCTGGGTTTTGGCCGTGCAAGAGTTTTATTTATGTATTTATTTTATTTTAGTGATTAGCATCTCTCATCTAGGAGCAATTAAATAAAGCTCCTTTTGATTTACTACTAGAAGAAGCTGAATTAGTTGCGGACTACAATATAAAATATTTTTCAATGGGTTTTGCTCTTTTTTTCTTTTCTTTTTTTTGGGGAGAGAGAATATGCTAATAAGATCTTAATGAGGCGTGAAGCTTTGCATTTGGCATTGGTTAGACTTTAGCTTCCATCAAAGCATTTTTGACACAGAAATATTGCCCCCCACCCCCCCCCCCCCCCCCCCCCCCAAAAAAAAAAAAGAAAAAAAAAAAGAAAAAAAGCAAAGCAGCTGTGAATCAAAGGCTGAGGCAGAATTCAGTTTCTAGAAATGGCACATGAGTGTGAAGACCCTGGGTTCTGCCTGCCTGCCCGCTTGCCCCTTGAAATCCACTGGCAGAAAGGTAGGCAGGCAGGTAGGCGGGCAGGAAAATAAAATGTCCACAAAGTCTGCCCAGCTTTTTAGCTGGTCCATTTAACTTTTTTCTCTTTGCCATTGGCTGTTTGTTTTTTAAAAATTTCATTCATGGGTAGCACCTATCCTAGTAGCTTATCCCTTAGCTTATCCCTACGTAGCATGTGAGGAGTGCCAATTGAGTAGCACCAATATGCCCCCAAGGGATGGATGCTTCTTAATTTTTTGAAATGGGTGGGCACAAACATGCCCCCAAAGGGATGTTTCTCATCTTTTTTAATGGGTGGGGAACTTCATTTCCCATCAAGTTCCCAAAGAGTTGTCATCAAATTCCTCTTGTTCCCATCAATAATGCATCAAAATCCTTCAGGTTACCAAACAATCCCCATCAATAAGGCATCAAAATTCTTCAAGTTACCAAACAATTCCCATCGAATTTCCTCTTATTCCATCAATAACTCATCAAATTCCTTTTGTTCCAATCAAGTTCCCATCAGCTTCACTTTGTTCCCATGAACTTCCTTTTGTTCCCAACCCCAACTCTACACAAACCCACACTAAGCTCTAAGCTTTGTGAGAGACTGGGGCAGAGTGCATATATTTGCCAATCCATGTTGGCCTTTTCTTTAATAATCACCAGGTAGGTTTATTTATTTATAATAAAAAAAGAATTGAAATCACAGGTCATCAACATCAATATCAAAAAGGGTGTCAAGTAGGTTATCAGAGAAATTTGGGTCATAACCATCAATTAACCTGCCAATCCTACACCGGTTATAAGGTATATATATATATATTGTTAATTTGGGGGGGGGGGGGTATTAGTATTTAAAGATTGATAGCCTACTTGGTTGGATGATAATAAGGTCATCCAAATAGGTTATTAGATTTTGAAATTTCAATACCATGCGGTTATCAATTTAACCGATCATCACAAAAATTCTTGTCCTCTTGAGAGAATTATTTAACGTTAGTTAGTTGCAGGTGGGGTATTTTTTCCTTCGTGCCCTTTGATTGGTGGATATTGTCCATTTTGCTCTAGCCATAGGTGACCAATTGATCTGGTTACCTCTATGTACATATGGGTTGGACATAGTAAATTATCATCCAATATGGCATAGTGATGAAGTGAACGTAGCAACAACCTTCTCGGGCTAGTGGCTCAATGCTAGAGGGATGAAAAATAACATGCTTGCACACCTAGTGAATATCATCCAATATGGCATGGTGATGAAGTGGACCTAGCAACAACTTTCTCGGGCTAGTGGCTTGATGCTAGAGGGATGAAAAACAACATGCTTTCACCCCTAGTAAATATCATTCAATATGGCCTAGTGATGAAGTGAAATCTAGCAACAACCTTTTGGGCTAGTAGTGGCTTGATGCTAGAGGGATGAAAAACAACATGCTTGTACACCAAGGTTATAGGTACTACACTTACATCCAAACAATAAAGGACAAAGGAAAAAACCAAAAAAACCAATCCATGAAGCTTACACAAGTTTTGTCTTGTCTACAGGATGGGTTTCATAGATATATTCTTTTCATTGTTGAAGGGTCCAATCTTTGCTCCTCTTCACCATCATCATCAGCAAATCTTTTCTAGCTCCCCTTCTCCCAAGATGTTGATACAGACAAAATTATGGAACATGAAACACCACCAACCACCACCACTTCAAATTCCTTAGAGTTCACACAAGAACAAGCAAAAGGCAAAACCAGTGGGATTCTGGAATGAATTTAGGAAGTAGGAATGTGATGATAACAAGTTGCACGTAGTTTTTGTTTTCTCTTTAAGGAATTCTTGTTTGCGGCCAAAGTGGCGATCATCCATAGGAAGATGTAGAAAAAGTGATGATCATCATCCCTAGGAAGATTTAGGTGAATTTGACTATAAACCGTATATGAAATGAAGCACAAATCTTTAATCATCCTTTTTATGTTTTTCACTACACACGAAAACTGGATATAAAAATCTGACCCAAAAAAAAGGATTTTTTAGTGATTGAAATTTGCCGTTTTATAATTGCACCACCAAACAAGAGGACCTTCACATGTTGGAATTATAAATACATTTCATAAAAAACATAACTCTTTAGTGACAAGGGCTTTTGTAAACTCCTTAAGCCATACTTCAATCTCAAACATGTTATTATCATTTTCAAGGTTGTCATCATGTGTATGCTTCAATAGTAGGGTTTGGGGTTATAAAATGTGTCATAAGAAGGGGAATTACAATTTTCAAATCATATTTAGAAACAAAATATGTTATATTATGATGTCCTATCAAAAAATTTCACAACTCATAATGATTTGAATGAAGGATCTAGCATTATAGTGAACATGTTATGAACTTGATCTAAATTTTCGAAACTTCATAAATTGGAAAAAATGTTTGAGAAATTTCACAAATTTTTATTGCATGTTTCTATGGAAGAGAAGAAGTTTCAAATCAACTTGGTCTAGAGTTTCTATCCCACCTAAAACCTACACCATTTTAGCTTTCAACTTGATAATTGGGGTAGCGATAGTAATTAAAGCATCAAATAGAAACAATGATTGTGGGATTGGTTTATAACACAAGTTGTGACCACAAGGTTGAAGCTTGAGGTGATTGCCTTTACAACAGCCCACATTTGGGCCTTAGGTATTCTTTGTTGTCAAGTAATAATTTTTTAGCCTTCCATACTATGTGATGATGATTTGCTTGAATCCCAAAGTTTTCTTGAACATAATGACTTTAGATGCAAAATCAATTTTGAGAAGGGCCTTAAGTTTTTTAGGTGACATCCTAATTTCAATGCAAGTTTTTTTTCATTCATGTCCCTAGTTTTTAGAATTTCTTATTCATGTCCCCATTCATCTTTTGTAAAGTTGTGAGTAGCTTCTGCAACTTTCACACTAATTTGCATCAAACCTTAAATTTTTTATTGTTATGAATAGCATACCAACACATCTTAAACATCACATGATTGAAACACATACCTTCATAAACCTTGAAAAACTTCAAATATTCACAATCAATGATGGAGCACAATGTGAATGCCATGGTTATCAAATTGCTACACTTGCCTTTCACAAATGTAATCACACAATGCAAATCAACCAAAAATTTGAAAGTAATTATTTAGGTTGAATAGCCATACTTTGCCCATTTATTTCATTCACTTCAAATAAATCCATAATAATATGTGCATAGGGGTTTGTGATTAATTTATCAAGTTTATCACAAAGGCAAATGTGTTCATGTCACCCTTGAACATCCAAAGATGAAAACTTCTGAAAATAATGGCTATAAATCCAAGGTTTGAGAGTGCATTTAAATCCATGATTTTTTAACCATTACAAGAAACACTTCATCCACAATAACAACTTGAAAAGGAAAAGGAACCCATGGGCATTGGCATAAAACTGATCTTTTTAGCCATATATATTTTGTGATGGAAATTGTTTTGTAACCCTTGTAGATCTAAAGTACCATATCTTCAAAAAAAAAAATTTATGCACCTCTTCATTCTTTTGGCAAGGATTTGTGAACCCAAAATATCTAGAGATTACATAATTAAATGGCCCGCCCTTTTTCCTCCCACATTATCATGAATGATTTGCATTAACCATTGTTACATTTTTTGCATGTTACAAAGTTTCTTTCAACAAATAGTTTGGGATGCATAAAATCAACATGAATTTTTAGAGGAAATAATCCCATTAGTTTTATTATATTTGATCAACTATTTTTAGAATTTGAATGTTTGGACAAAATGTTTTTTGATGTTTTTTTTTCTTACAAATAGTACATTGCAACAAATGCATGCTTTCAAAATCTACAAATAAATCATCATTCATAAGAAAAGGAAAACCCTAGCAAATTGAAACTTAGTTGTGTGATTTCCAAAATGTACCTTGAACTTGTATAGTTAGTTGCAAGCTATGATACTTCAATTTCCAACAAACTACTAGGTTTCAAATGCATATTCTCCATATCCAAATTATTTGTGATGACATCTTCAAATGTAAGCGGTTTGTCAATCACACTAATGTTTTCAACAACTAAGCTCTAATTTGCAATAGAACTTCAGTTTGCAACAAAGTGACTTGTAATAAAACTTAGATCTTGGACCTCAAATCTTCAATAAAAATTACCTGCAAATGTAGTTCAAAACTCTTTCAAATTTCTTTTGCTCATAATTCGGACTTCTTTTGTTCACAACTTAAACCTTTGACCTCCAACAAAACAATTTGACAAAACACAAAATCCAAATCATTGCCATTAAAACCTTAGACCTTTTTCTCACGGATCAACCTTGTTTGAACTATTCAAACCTTTCACTAAATTCACACTCTCACAAAATGTTGAAAGCTTTAAAGCTTAGAGCTTGGACCACTTTTATTTAGACCTTCAACCTTTTACCTACAACAAAATGACCTGTAACAAAACTCAAAATTTATACCTTTCATTAAACGAAAAACTTGAGTCCTTTTAATGGTTGGGTGCATTGAAATCCTCTTTGGCAAGGCAAGTTGTGACAAAATACTTGCTTGTAGTTCCAAGGAGAAACCTTGGAAACCCTGCACCCAAACTAAGATATGCATAGGATAGGTATGCATATTTGGGATGCCATAAAATACTAGCAATGGATATGCATAATGAAAGTTTTCATTGAAAACACACACATATATATAACACCTACATTTGTTAGTTACCCATAATGCCAAATATGGGAGATGGTCAAAATCTGGATATGCATTTATGCATCTCTAACTATTATGCATGTTGATAACTAGTACCCACAAATTTGCTACAATTGCTTTCAATTTTGTTTCCCCCACCTTTGATCTGCTGGGTTTTTAATTATTTTTCCAATTAAGATTGTTAGGAGTGGTGATTGTCCATAAGAGGATTTAGCCAGATTTTGGATATAAAAAGAATATGAAGGTGAAAATATTTAGGTATCCTCCTCCTATATTGCGGCCACCCTATTGGAACCTGATATAGAATCTGGCGTTTAAAAAAAAATTAAAAATATATTCATTTTTCCAATATTCAAACTCCCAAAAAGTCATTTCATTTAAAAAAAAATTCACTTAATTTTTTTCTTTTTGGCAAAACTTGACTGGTAAAATAAAAGGCCACCATTGTAGCTAGTTTCTTTTTTATAAATTTTATTTTAAATTTCTGTTTTCTGTTGTAATTTAGATAACTGCACCCAATTGTAGAAAATTGCCAACAAACAAAACCTTCCTGAGACTAAAAACTATGTCTCAATCTGGGGAATTTTATGATTTTTTAAAAGTAAATATTTTTTTTTAAAAAGGGGAGGGGGGGGGGGGGGGGGGGGGATCTGTACATAATATTCCTTTTCGGGTGTGGCCAAGTGAAGAAAATTTTTGCCCCCAAAAAAATTCACTAGCTGTAGCACTCTTTTCTTGGGAATAAAGTTGGGCAGGTTTACATCATCTTTTCAATTACCTTACTACCTTGGCAGCTTCAATAGTAATTAATATTATCTTCAGAAAATTTGGAATTTCAAAATAATAAAAATTTATTTTAAAAAGAAAATATTGAAATTTCGAGAATATTCTATTATTGGAAATGGAATTTTCAAAATTTTAATTAATTAATTAATTATTCAACAGCCATGTGTCAAAGCTGCCAATGAACTGGAGGGGCGGGGGGGGGGGCTACATGTTTTTCCCTAGCTGCACACTGCAGCCACCTCACAACAACACTCTCTGACTTTGCAACATCTGAAACTTCAGAAAATCTCGCCTTTTTGCAACACCTGCAAAGGGTAAAAAGGCCACACATCATGACCTGAAAATGCACCTGCTGCAAAAATTCATCAAAAGTATGACATCTATTAGAGTTATCCGTTAAAGTCACCCTCTCTCTTCGCCCTGTCATTGGGACTGCTTTCACCCCCCCCCCCCCCCCCCCCCCCCCATCCCCTCTTTTCAGTGACATCGGCAAAAGTAAAGGAAAATTAATTAAATCTCAGTATGAAATGCTGTGTAACTCAGCATTTAATGCACAAGGTTCGAGAGTAATTATAGTAGTTGTTGTATAACAAGTAGGAGCAGTGAAAATATTTGTAGCAGCAGCAAGTGGAGGCGCTCAAGAAAAAGGAAAGACAGGATGAAACTCAGTGTAGTTTGGGTCCCAGTTATTTCGCTTTGTACACTTTTCATTCCCAGTTACACATTTGATGCCCTATTTAAAGCCAAAACTGGCCGTTCTCGCCCCCCTAATCGCAGGACTTTACGGATGACTGACTCTATTATCTCATGGCTTTTTTGTTTTGTGAGAATTTGAGGAACTTGAGAAATTTACACTCCTCAAGTTTCTTAGAGCTGGTTGAACTAGACCACCCTATTTGTAACAGAATATTTCAGTTTGGAGGTATTTTTGATTTGGGTGGTTGCACGTGAAAATTTGGCTCTCACAAAAAAAATCACTAGGGTAATCGGCCAGTGATCAAACACTTAAGTGCTCAGGGCAGGCCGGATCCAAGGGGAGGGCTCCATTATTTTTGGTGTCAAAATAAAACTTGAACCCCTCCTATTGATGCATCTGGAACTCTAAAAATCATCAAAAAGGAAATAAAATTAAGAAATTTATGGCTCCCCAAAGTAAAGGGGTCAAAAACTCAAAAAAAACAAACCATCAATAAATACAAAGACCAGTTCCCAAACACCAAAAAAATTCCTTGCATGTATGTTGCTCTACTGCTATTAGAGTTCAAACATGATTTGTAAACCTTCAGATGACACTCCTATAACATTTTAAATAGGTTAAAATGAATAAGAAATAAGAACGTTATCAGGTTTGAAAGCAGGAGGGGTCAAAATTGCATTTGAGAAAACATATTTTCTTTACAGCTCTTTGTTGGCGGGTCCTTTGGCTTTGCATTTTGAAAGATGATTTGTAGACCTAGAAGGCGCTCCTATAACATTGTAAACCACTCAATGTTCAGTCATAGGCAGGTGATTAATGATGGGCAAGTTTACTCTAGTAACCCAGAAAAAAAAACCCTAAACCCTAAACCCCTTTCACTAGCCATGTGAAGAGTGCTGTATCCTATGCAAATAAGTATACAATATATTACAAGTGCAAAGGAGAAGCCCCTTTTCACACCATTTGAAGAATATATACATGATTCAAAGTACAGGCCACTTTATAGATTTGGTAGATACCCTGGTGCAATAAATGGTTGGTAGGTAGGTAGGTAGGTAGGTAGGTAGTAGGTACCTACCTACCCTTGAAACCTTAATGGCACCAGTCTGGTGTGTGGGACTCCCTTGTGCCAGTACCTGCCTTTGTATGAATATATATTTTTAAATAATCTATACTAGCACATGCCTAGTATTGACAATTTTTCAAAAAAATTTGATACCAGCTTCATACCATGCCATATGCTGAATAATTGATATATTTTAAGATTTTGATTTCAACAGGTGGATTTTGAATTTTGGAGTTTTCAATATGTAAGGGAATATTATAATTAATCTCAAGATTCTCTTTTTTTTTCCTCTTTTTTCCAAAATGAAAATGTAGACTAAAAAAACTCCAAAAGACTTGTCATGTGTCCATAAGGAAGAGCATTACCAATTTAGGAAGGGTGTAAATTGATGCTAACGGTAATGAGTGTATTTCCGTGCCTTGTTGCAAGGTTTGATTAAAGTACTACTTCCTTTCTAAAGGACAATTTAACCTTTTAAATCATACAAAAGATATGTGTTGTCAAGTATTATAGGTAGTATGAGAATGCATAGATGTGATTTTCTTTTGCTACTCTAATTCTTATATAATATGTACCAAAATGGGCTCATTGTACCCTAGGTTCAAAAAAGTGCATAAATTTAGAAAATATGCAAAACATTAAAATAAAAATAAATCTTCTAGCTTGTGTGCCTTTGAAATTGTGCACTAGTTACATGGAAGAATGCCCTTGATACATGAAATTTTTGGCATTAGCTTAATTCCCTAATGATTCACACCTGCATGATCAAAAATTTGATGGTTTTAATATGAGTATGAAAATGAGATTAAAAAGGGATGTATTTTGTTGAATAGCCATTGATTTTTAATTGATTCTATCCTCGTGCTAACCACACAAGTTTTTTTTTTTTTGATTTTCTTTTTCTTTTTCGGCTTTGCCATGCGCTTCATTAAGTAAATTTGTTTATAGATTTATTTATTTTCCTAATCCAACCATACCCACCTACAAACTAACACTCTCATCATCCTAGCTTAATTTTCAAGCAATTGACCTACTCTTACTTGCATGCTGACCTACCCACTTATTTAAAAGACCCATCAAGGTCCCAATGCCATGGGTGATAGATGGAAATATTGTGTAGTCCACCCTCCTCCTCACAACTTCATCAAATGAACCTTCCTTTTATCCTTTTATGAAAATACAAGGAAACATTTATGTGGATATTGTATACAATGGACCAAATCATGATGTGATGAGGACTTGAATGATGATGACCAAGTTTTTGCACATGGGTCATGATGACATGGGCAAGCTATTGAGGAATTTATATTTTAAAAAATTAAGTCTTTTATAATTCTCAAAAGTTAGGCAAAAAGACAAAAGGGCATAAATGATTTTAAGTGAATGAATGCAAAAATTGGATTTGGTGGGTTGAAAAAACATTAGGTGATGTGAGTAAGTTTTTGTAATATTCACATATTCAAATCTTATCATGCACCAATTGGGTCTCTTGGTGAAGGTACACAATACAATTGTATGCAAGTATTGCAAAAAAAAAATTTGCTTGAAGTTATTGGGTGAGTATTGCATTATAAGAGCATCGAGGGTTTATCCAAGCAATGAGGATATTGCATTCTTGACTATGGTAATAGTGACCGTAAACCTTCATTGATGAGGGAATGGTTAATTCATCATGGCCATAGGCAATGTTTTTCTTCTACATGAGGGTATTGTTCATTTGGTTGTATGGTTCATGTAAACCATTTGTGATGAATAAAAATATGGTGTGGAATGTGGCATGACAAGTATGTGCAATGTGGCATATGGCGATCTAGGCCCATAATTGGGATTGGAAAATAAAACGGGTGAAAAATTTACATAAATGAGTCCATGGACATGTACAAAATTATATATAAAATGCTCAATTGATTACTTTCAAAAATGTGTGGTGACTCAAGACTTTAGACTAGAGTTGACATGAAAAAAAATCTGTGACGATGGTGGGTTGTATGAAAACAAGAGTGTGGTGACCAAAAGCTTGCAAGAAAAAAAACCAAATTCATGAAAATATTGCTTATGAAGTGATTGATCCAAGAGTCCAAATTTGGGATGAAATCAAAAATATGTGATAGTGGGTGTACGAAGAAACAAAAAGGAGACGAAGAGTGGGGATCCGAAGGAAAGATTGAAGTGAAGAAAGATTGAATGAAGTGGAAAGCAAGAGCTGTGTGTGGATTGCATGAGGATGAGGTTGGCAAGTTGAGGCAGTCTTAGGCCAGCCTGGTTGATCTTGGATTTCTCCAAGGTACCAACAAAACAACAAACACACACACACACACACACACACATACACACCAACAACCACAACAGGCTAGCATTACAGCTGTGAGTTTGTTATACCACCCAGCAAGCATGGCAGAGCAGGCTGCAGGTGTGGCTCTGGAGTCTGTAATCTGGACACATCAACGGGACAATCAACTAGGGAGGTTGAAGAAGATGAAGATTCATGATTCGGCAGCAACACTCCTTAGTTGTCCATCTTCTTATCCCCAAAAGTGTGGATTAAAAAGTCTAGTGAAGCCAAAAGTGGATTAGTGATTGAAAAGTTTAGCAATTAAAAAAGAAAAGAAAAGTAGATTAGTGATTCATTTCCTCTTAGTTAATTGGGTGATTAAGATGGGGAAGTCCACAATTTTAAGTCCCTTTTAAAAGTTCATGTGAATGCACCCAAGAAGTTTACCTGCAAAACTTTCAAGTAATTTGTGGTTTTACAAATACCACATGATAAATTTCCTTGACTAGTAGAAAGGCGGTGGGCGTAATAAAAAAAGCAGGTTCATTACAGCAATAAAAATGGCTTGTAAAGTATGCTTTGGATGAAGCGGAGCCTGCAAATAGTATGAAAATGGGTTTGGAGTTTGGAGCCGTAAATATGACAATGACTTCACCCTGTCTTTGGGCCTCCTTTCACCCCTTATCCCCTCTTTCAGTGGTATTCGCAAAGTAAGGAAATTTTTATTAAATCTCCAGTACGAAATGAAAAGCTGAAACTCAGCATTTAATGCACATGGTTGGAGAGTAATTATATAGGTAGGAGCAGTGAAAAATCATATATGTAGCGGGCAATGAAGGCGCTCAGGAAAAAGGACAGACAGGATGAAACTTAGTTTCCCACCAAAATTGATGGACTTTTGAATTTCACACCAAAATTGATGGATTTCTGAGTTTCACCCCTCCCCTTAATTGCTAATGTACTTTTTTGCAGGTTTTTTTAAAAAATCTCACCCGTGTATGACCAAACTCAGGGTTCTCGTGCTGTGTTTTCCTTGCTTCACAGATAACTCTATTATGTTACACAATTTCCATGTTTATGGGTATGGCAGGGGGAAACAATTCACTATGCATGTTTTGAATGTGATATTTGGGTGAGTGTCAAGTAAAGGTCCAGATATGGAGTGTGGTTGTTGCACCTACTTTTGAGAAGGGCATGAGGGGTTTAAGAAAAGTGATCAAATTTGAGCTTTCCTCCATTCCTCTCTGGAAACTCTGAAAGCCTTGGAACTTAATCTTTGTCTCTTGTAGCCACCCACCATTTCAAGGATCTTTAAATATAATCCTCTAAACTCCTGGAACAAAGCTACTTTTATAAAGGAGTCAAGTTGCCCAATGCAAATAGTATATGTATGGGGAATATATGAAGAAAAGAAGCTTGCAATCAACATGATTTTGGAACCTGTTGTTTTATTTTACCCTTATAGTGAACCAAGCTTGAATTTTGTTCTAAATGCACAAAGAGGTGAACCATATATTTTGTTATTGTGGAAATTTTGCACCATAGAAAATGAAACAACAACAACAAAAAAGAAGAAGAGAAGAAGTATATGTATGTATGCATTGTGTGTTAGGGGCTCAACAAACCCACCACCTTTTCATGTCTCTTCAACAAATTATAATTTATGTGTAGGGTAACTAGTTGATCCCTTTTGGGACCTGGAGTGGAGGTAGGCTTACCGTTTAATATTATGAGTGGTATTAGTATGTTCCCCTTTCGATTGTTGGTTTAATTATTATTATTATTTTTCTAACAAGTAAATTGGATGTGCAATGGTTATAGCCAAGAAAGAACTGTTTTCAAACCTTCTTAAATTGATGTTCAATAAATTAACAACTGTTAGATTATTCTTGTTGCCAATGTAGTTAAGGACTCTCCATATAATTATGGCAGAATAGTTCAAATGCTATGAAAGGGAGGCAACAAATCTGTACTTTGAAAATGCTTGAAATGATGCCATGTGACACTCTAAAATCAAATTTTAGATTGCATTTTGAACCTTGAGGCCAACCTCCACTAATAAAGCCCTAGGGTGGAGTCATTCCCCCCCAAAATAAGGGACCTAAGACAAGGTGGTAACCATGTTTGGCCCATCATTTTGGGGAAAATTCTCCACTTGGGAACTTCACCCATCCTAAAGCATGAGGTGAAAATGATCATGAACCTAAACAAACATAAACCATGAGGCATAGTAGGGGGAGAGCTTTTAAGCCTAATCCATAAGAGCGAGAGGAACCCTATGATTAAGATCAGGTACAATTTTCCTCTTACTTTTAAGAAGTAAGCATAAAGATCTCTCCTCTTTTCTTATAAAGATATTGATGAATTATTTAAAGGTGCCCTCCAAAGACCCTAGAACATTTGTCCCAAGTGCTTTACAAATTCAGGTTTAGCCAATTTGACTTTATACAACTATCTATGGAATGAGATAAAAGGTGGTGGGTGCAAAAGAAAAGAAGGGAAGGGAAAGGAAATGAAATGAAATGAAAGGAAAGGAAAGTCATTATGCAAAGTCCAATATGTGGCATCAGAAGCAATTAGCATCTGGACAAACCCAACCTTCAGCAACACAACACATACTTGCTTTTTATTAGCAAGCTGATAACTTCTGACTTTAGTCTCATTCCATACAACTACCAAAGCTAACCCTACTTCAAAGTCCAAATTTATCATTTTTCTTGGGTAGGGCCTCTATAAAGACCTCACTCAACTCAACAAGGTGCATGAAGGTAGTACCTAGTTTTCCCTAGTTTAGGTGCTGGTTAAATTAATCATTCAATCACCCCTGGCCACCCTTGTTGACCAAGCCTTTGTTGTTGTTTCCTTCACGCATCAACAAGCTTGGAATAGAGATGGAATGTCTTTGACATATCACATATCACCACCCCCTCTATATATAGGACCTTAACACTTGGCAAAATAGTGGTACAGGATGGTTAGGAATAGGTAATAATAAAGGTATTAAAACAAAAATACACCATATATGGTCCAATGTCAAGATATTTACATTAGTTTTTGTTTAGCTTTTAAAACATCATTGCACTTCACATTATCTTCATGGGATTGTGTTTTGGTGTGTTGCCCCCCTATTTCCTTTGGAAACAACTTGTTGTTGTCTTAGGGACAACTTTGTTTTGCCTTGATATGTCCATTAAATGTTGTCTTTTGGGATGCTTCAGGAGAACTTCTAGTTGGACTATTGTGGAGGGTTCAATTTGCAACCCTTGAGGCCAAACAGTAAGCCAAAAATGCTCAATGCTGGCCCCAAGTTTTTTCCAGCCCTGACTCCTATTGTAATGGCAACTTGTCTTAGTGAGTTTATTAACCTAAGTAACCAGTCAAGTCCCGAAGAATTCAAAAGACTTTGGGTTAACCCAACATGTCGTGGGATGCACATGTTGCTAGGAGTTGGGTGTTACAATGTACATGGAGCTTGGGCGTGTGGGATTGTGAGGGACTAGTGAAAGGGGCATCTGGGCTAGTCCTTGAGCAAGACCTTGAATTGGTAGCTAGGGCAATGGAAGGTGCCATGGAGATGAAGACAAAAAGTTCAAGCACTCACAAATGTGAAAGGTAAATTTTTGGGTCGTTCAACACAATTTGTGTGAGTATACATGTTTTCTTCATGATCCACCTTATTTTTGGGATGGGAATTTTTAGTGACAAGGGACATGTTAGCATGAGATAGAATGTTCAAAAACATCATTCAAAGGTAAGAATAGACTTATAGTACATTCTAGAGGGCGAAGTAATTAGCATGTTACACAACTATGAAGTACATTTTATAAAAGCAACACAACCATTTACATGTTGAATCACTCATCTGCAATCAATAGAACAAACATGCATCTATATTTACAAATTCAAAGCATAACATCATTACATTTTGGAGCCATTTTTTAGTGGTTTCAAGTTTCAGAGTTTCAAATATCAAGCCCACAATCTTCAAAATAGAATTCTAAATATGAAATTCGATCTATTAAAGAAATACCCCAGACCACATTTTAAAAAGCTTAAGTGGCATCCTCCTAAAGGAGAGAAGTTGCAAAAACAACATCCTACACATTCATAACCAAATGAATCATCAACCCAAATTGATGTGAGTCATGAGGGTGGCAAACTAGTCTAACAAGCTTAATGAGACTTATTTAACATATAAAGCATACTTAAATCTGAGAGGTGCCTTCAACCCAATTATTATTTTATTTCATGTTATAGGCACTTTTTTTTTTTTCCTTCTAAGGAAATGGAATCACACCCTAGGGAAGTTTGCTACTAAGAAATTATTTACTAAAAGTTCATGAAGGGGACATGGGTTATGGGTCCCCAAAAAAAAAACCCATTGAGAGTATTAATGATTATGAGCAAATAAAGAAGTATACATAAAAGGAATGTGGGAAGAGTAGTTAAGCTAAATCTTCTTCGTCAGATCTTAATGAACTAAGATTTTATGGACTTGAGGTACCAGTTGGATTGAATGAGTGGGGAGCCTGGACTAGGGAGAAGCTCAAATTGTTTCCAAAGTTCATGAAGGGAACATGGGTTATAACTTATAACTTCAGATTTGATGAAGGTGATTTGGAAATTTTTTACACCCAAATGGTGAGAAAGATATTGAATAATGAGGTTTTTAAATGAAAAAATCAATTAAATTACCAAAAAAATGATTTTGGAAAGAGAAAACTTAGTTGGGTATCCAATTCACACATGGGTGAGAGGGCACAGGCTACACTAATATTTATAATGTTTAGAAGCAACCCAAAATAAATTGGGGTCTTTAGGTTTTATAAGTGTTGGGCAGTTTTCATATTTTTGAGAGAACCACTGGTCCTGGTACTCAAAAAGAAGAAGAAAGAGAATCAGTCTGGTTTTGTAATATTTTAAATTAAAAATCTTATACCCAGGTCGGCTTACAAATTATCATCAAAATGAGAACACGTAGTTTTGAAATAGATGAGGTTTAATCCCATGATCTATTTTCATGGTAGATTTAAGTGCTAAAACATAAAGTCACACTTCATCCCATAATATAATGCATATTATTATTATTATTTTATGTTTATTTTTCCTAATAATTTTAGAGTTAAAATCATTGAGATGTCTAAACTTTAAATTTAAAGCTTTACCTTTTTTTTAATGTCTACTTCAAGGGTTGTGACATAGTGATTAATCCTTCTTAAGATTTTTTAAAAAATTGGGTTCAAACCATGTGATAATACTGAGTAGATTACTCTACTTATTTTACTTCTTATAAACTTATATTTTCTATACTTATGCAAGCATGAAAATTGACCTTAGGGTTCACTTGAGAACGTTAACGAGTGTCTGGTTTGAACTTCTCAAACCCAGCCAATTTTCAGAGTGCTGGGGTCTCACTCAAAACGAGAAAAAATTGGACTGGAAATTTTGAAAATTTCACAACATTTTGAAAATCAAGTTGAGAACCAGCTTGAAACCCAACAGATTTATGATACCCACCCAACACTGAATTTTACCATAGTTGCACCAGTGTAGGTGCTGGTTAACCCTGGGTCCAATAAAGAAGCACTAAGGAGACCCATGTAGCCTATAGGCAACCCCTACAAGGCACCCCATGATTGATTTATCTACCCCATAGAACCAGCTCTTTAGTGTCTTTTTTTTTTTCCTTTCTAGAAAGAGAACCCTTATGACTGGACTGGGGGGGATGATGGGTTGGACAGTTGTTTCAGTTCTAGTATGTTTTGTTGTTAGTGGTGTTGTCACTTTTGACTAGGTTTTGAACCTTAATTAGAAAGCATATGAGTGTGCACTCTTTTGGTTGTTGTTTGTTTGACTGAGTAACAATAGTTACAAAGCATTTAAGTGTGTGTGGTCAATGAAACCCCACAGTTGCAACACTGAAAGCACCATCAAACCTTCCACTCTGGTTCTAGAATGGGTCATATGCAAAATGCATGCAACTCCCTCGGATTTCTTTCTTTGTTTGTTTCTTTCTTTGGTGTGAATTAAAAGGAAAAGATCTTGGGTCAACACTTGGCCTCCAGGACACCATTATATTTAATTTGTGGGAACTAATCTCACCAATTTTAGCTCTCACAAGTGTAGGCACTCAAGGAGAATGTGTTCTGTCTTTCTTGACAACCTATTTATTGTTTTGTGTAGTGCCAAATTGACAAGATATTTTTAGTCGAACAAATTTTTTACGTTTTTAAACGTTTGAAAAATTAGAATTAAATGACACAACATTATTACACAAATGTGGACGCAGTTCATTAGTCCCCGTTCATTAGATCAACAAATTCATTGTATCTCCACTAGATCCTCTTCATTATGATCAATGAATTCACTCAAAGTCTAGTGAAATCATTTGACGAAGATGCACATCTTTTGTTATAATGCTAATATTATACCAGTGTTAGGCATGTAACAAGTTGGAACCCTAGCTTATAGATTGGTGGTATTTACTAGTTTGGTTAACAAAGAACCAACTGGTATGACCTCAGGCAATACCAGCCCATGTATGGGTATGTGCCTCATAGGGACTTGAGGCAATACCAGTTTTATACCTGGTTTATAGCAATCTCAATACCAGGTATAAATCCGCCACACACCAGCCAAAAATCAGCCTTAAACCCTAATTACCCAGATGAAGCTAGTCTGAGAGTTTGAAAAAAGAATATCTGAATATGAGCATGATGTTGTTCAGGCTTCAAAATGAACGGATACAAGTTTACATGTGTTTCAAACCTTCAAACAACTAGTAGAACTTGACAACACTCGTTTATAAGTTATATCTTTTACGCTATATATCAATGTTGGGTGGTTCTTTCAGTTTGAGAAGAAGAACCTTTGATTCTTGTTATGCAAAAGATATCTGAACTGGGTTAAGGTTCCACTTTCAGTCTCCAAAAATGCTAACAAAAGTTTTTTGGGTTCTGCCTTTTGTGAATGGGTTTTTTCTTTTGATTCTTGATTTATGTATTTGTTTAGTTCATAAGTGATTTTTGGTGGTTCCCAGCTAACTTTCAGTTAGGGTGATTTAAGGTTGCTAAGTCTTGATTAACATCAAAGTTGTTAAGGCAAAACCAAGATATATACATGTAATCAAAATTAAGGTTATTTTCTATTATTTGGAAACAGATTAAGTTTATTATAGGTTTGATTAAAGTCAATTTAAGTTGATTAAGGGTTTTAAAAGTTGTGAAAGGTTATTATAAGGATGGTTTAGGTTATTTGAGGGAATTAAGGGTTGTTAAGATGGAATTAACAACATGTGAAGACCCATTACTACTTGCACTAGAAAATTGTAATCCTATTTTGCATGTGAGAATGTGAAAAGCTTCCAAAGCATTATTAACAATTTGGACTAAGGACAGATTTTTTAACACTAGAACTTTGAACTCTTTCTTCATTAGGTATTGGGACTCTTATATTATTATTATGATTTCAGACTTTTCATGTGAAATTAGGCTTTTCATTTTACTTTACACTTAGGACTACTTGGTTCAGAAATTCTTTTCACAATTTCAAGTAGAAAAAAACTTCATAATTTCCTCAGAAGTAAGTGGATTTTTAAAAGAGGGAAAAAAAAAAAAACCAAAGGTATGTTTCAAAAACCTTTCATTTTGACTCATTATCATTTGGGTGAAAGGGGGGGTGGGGTGTAGGGAAGGGTTAAAGCCCAAGACCATGAGCTTTACAAGAATAATAAGGGCCTGGGTTCCTCCTCCCCACCAAACAACTTGAAAAAAAAAAGACCCCCAAAAAAAAAGAAATTCCAACCATGACTAGCAGACGTTTTTTGGGTGCAAAACTTTCCCCAAAATGCAAAAACTAAAAGGAGAATAGTTTTTCCTAATATTTCCCATTTTTTATTTAATTTTCTGAAAATTTGGCCAGATTTTGTGAGAAAATTATATCAATTGAATTTTTTTTTTTGGCCACATTTGGACATGGATTTGAGGTTTTGTCGCATTTTTAAAAAAATAATAAAATTTCAACTATTTAGACATAGGTTCTAAAAACCCTATGACCACCATTTAATGCTAAAATCCCCTCTTGGGATTGCTAGGCTGCCAGCCAATGACACAACATCAAAACTATTATTAAAAAATTGTAATAAAAATTATTATATTTATATTTATTAAAATAAATAAATAAATAAATAAATAACCACACATACTGGTGATTAGTAGGAAGGGTGAAAGTCAATAAAAGCTGGGAAAACGAGAAAATGCGCATCATGGTAAATAATAAGTAAAAGTAAATAAATTCCCAAGTGAGAGGAGGCAAAGGTAGTAGGCTAGCCAAAAGAGGTAAATTCGAGTTTTCTACCCTGTGCTCTGTTTTCCAATTACCGCGGTCGGTAGTCCTCGCGGCTGCGCGGAAATAGGGTACTGTAGCAGTAGCCCTTCCTTTCTCCGGGTCACCGTCGTCTTCGTGGGTCGTCGTCTTCTTCGCGTCACAGGAGGAAGAACGCGTGAGTGGGCGGAGAAGGAGCTGATGCTTGCTGCTGCTTCTCCTTGTCGACAACCGCTTTTGATTGTTGCAGGTCCTGATGATCTCCTACTAAAATGCAAACGTACTAGAGCATTTCTTTCCACGATTCTCTTCCTCTTCAAACTGTCTTCAATTCGACTGCCTCTTTACAGGCCAAAAAAAAAAGAAAAGAAAGAAAAAAGAAACTTCTCTCTGTTGCTCTTAAGAACAACTGCTGCTGCTGCTGCTGCTGCTTCTAGTTCTTCTGATGCTGCTGCCGTGCTGAGGCCCTCTTCTTCTTCTTCTTCTAAGGTCTCAGACTGCAAGTTCTTGTTTTCTATCTACAACAATTTTTTGTGTGTTTCTTCACCGCGTTTTTATTTATTTGTGTTTCATAAAAAATTTGGAGTGAGCTTTGTTTGAAGCCTGGACACGACTTCTTACTCTGTCGTCAGCAGGTGAAATGGGCTTCTTGTGATGGTGAGGAAGGAAGCAGCTAGCGCCCATGTTGTCCAAACTTTTTATTACTGTGCTTGTTGATTCCTCCAGGAGCTTGTTTATGTCTCAATGTTTCGCTAATTGGACCTTCCAGGAGTTTGGTAGACTAGGACTTTGACAAGCGGACAGACACACAGAGAGACACAGAGACACATAGAGAGCAGCTTAGCTGCTTGCTGCAAACTAGAGCAAGCCTCGACTTAGAAGCTCTAATATCACTCTAACATCAAGCAAGCTGCTAGAGCTTGGCTGCTGCAAAACTAGAGGAAGCCGCAGCTTGAACCTGCTACACTCGAGATAAGCAAAAACAGGACCGGGGAAGCTGCCTGATTGAAGAAGACATCTATCTGCTACTGAGGCTGTTGGGACTAGATGGGGAAAGCAGCTGGGATCAGACCTCACAAGCAGTCGTGCGGCTGCTGGCCATCGTTACTGCCTTGGATGATGCAGCAGCAGCTACAGTTTCAAGCTTTGCCAGGAAGTGCCGCAGCTATGAGTGCTTGGCTCCTCATGTCGTCTCCAAGGAAAAGCAGCTCCATGAGATTTGGCAGCAGAGCTCACATCACCAGCTGCTGGCTCACTCTGTTGACTCTCTTTGCCTGCATCAGTATGTTCAAGCTGTTTCTCCTATCATGGAATCCGTCATCGGAGACCACTGAGTTTAGCGATTCTTCTTCTTCTTCTTCTTGCAGCCCCTCGCTGCGGCCGTCCTTACCCATACGAGAGGTAAGGATGCAAGCAGTGATCTCCAACTTCCCGGAACCGGCGCTTGCAGTGCACGCGGTGAGCTCGAATCTGACAAGACTGGAGCAAGAGTTCTGGCAACAACCAGATGGGCAAGGATTCAAGCCTTGCATCCAATTCAGCGACGAGTACAAGCAGGAGAGTGAACAGATTGTGGCGCAGAGGGAGAAGTACGTGATGGTGGTGGTGAATGGCGGCTTGAATCAGCAGAAGAACCAAATCGTGGATGCTGTGGTCATGGCGCGCATCTTGGGTGCCAATTTGGTCCTTCCTTTTATGCAGATCAACCAAATCTGGGAAGACGAAAGGTGGGTAATATGTTGCTTGCTCGATGAAGGCTAGCTGCTCATGAATTGATGATCTTCTTCAATGCTGTTTTGCTATGCTTGCTTGATGAAGGCTAGCTGCTCATGAATTGATGATCGTCTTCAATGCTGTTTCGCTTCTTTGTTTGATGGCAGTGAGTTTGGGGACATTTTTGATGTGGAGCATTTCAAGACAAGTTTGAAAGATGATGTGAGAATCGTATCCGCATTGCCCTCAAGACTTCTCATGTACAGACCCACAGATGAGAAGAACATTCCTCTCAATGCAAGTCCAAGATGGTTGCGTGCACATTATGCGAAGAAGGTATCTACTATTTTTTCTTCTCCTCCTCCTTTGTTCTCTTCTGATTCATCTTCTCATTCTCCTCCTTCTCCTTCTTCTTCTTCTGCTTCTTCTTCATCATTGGTTCTTCTTTTTCTCCCTCTTCTTCTTCTTCTTCTTCTTTCCTGGGGTGGTGTAGTTCTTCACTCAGCCTTGATTTTTGGCCATTTCTTCAGCGATTGAGAGTATTTTGTGCATCTGAAGCCAAAAAAATTAATTTGTGAAACATGTTTCCTCAATTTGACAAGATTAGTTAAATCTTGTGTGTGTGTGTGTTCAGACACTCATGAGTTTTATTTACTAAGTTTGAATTTTTTTTCTGTGTGTTGTGGGAATTGATAGCTGCTTGGAATGAATGGATTCAAGTTCCATGACTGACTGATAATTATCATGGTGGTTGTTATGGATTTTGTGTTTTTTGGGAGAACAGATGAGCCAAGATGGGGTTCTCTTGTTGCGGAGTCTTGATTCAAGGCTCACTAAGGATCTTCCCGCAGATCTTCAGAAACTCCGCTGCAAGGTAAGGAAAAATATAACCAGTGCATTATTATTATTTCTCAAGTTTCTCTTCTTCCCGTGTTGTGAGGTCTCAAGCCTTTTTTAGGGGAAAAAAAGACGAAGAGGGTGCCAACACAGAGAGAAAGTGCCCATCTGTTGGCACCTTCTCTCCTTTGCCATTGTATTTTCTGAATTCTGAAAAATCAGTAACCTTTGGGCCAGTGTCCCTCTCCCCCTGTTTTGGGTTTCCACTTCAGAAAACAAATACCAGATTGATTGCTCCTTGACCGTAAACAAACAAACAGACATTCATGGATATGAAAACTTGATTTGGCACATGATCTCACAAATTAGTCCACCTTTTAACACTCCAAGCCCCTTTTGCTTGATGTTGCAAATTAGTGAAGTTTTTGCACTCCACAAGCTTGTTCACACAATCTCACAAGTTAGTGAAGTTTTTTTTTTTTTGCATTCTAAGTGTGTTCACAAAATCTCACAAATTAGTGATTTTTCTTTTAATTAATTTTTTTTTGCATTCCAAGCTTTTTCACATGATCTCACAAATTAGTGAATTTTTTTGGCACACTGGACAAGCCTTTTTTTCACATGTATGAATGATCTCACAAAAGTGAAGGGTTTTTCTGGCACTCTGTCAATTGTAATTGCAGGTTGCATTCCATGCACTCAGATTTACAGCACCGATCCAGGAGTTGGGTGACAAATTAGCAGCAAGAATGTGGAGCCAAGGGTCGTACTTGGCTGTGCATTTAAGATTGGAGAAAGATGTATGGGTGCGCACTGGCTGTCTTCCTGGGCTTGGTGAGGAGTTGGACGAGGACATACGCAGAGAACGAAGAATGCACCCAAGGCTGCTCACTGCTCGTACTCGAATGGGCTTCACAGCACGCAAGCTTGCAGGCCTTTGTCCTCTCACTGCTGCTGAGCTTGTCAGGTACTTCAAAAAGATGAGCTTGGCTCAAAAGTTGCTAAATTTGGTGCTTGTCTCGAAACACCTTCAAGGGGGGGTTGCTATTTGGGGTGCTGCACACTCAAAAAGAGGTGTATGGGCATTGGAGAAACTACTGTACTTATACAATACAATGGGTTTGGTTGTGTTAAACTAGGCTCTTGAAGGCATTGGGAGCAGGAGATAGAACAAGGATTTACTGGGCAGGAGGAGAGCCATTTGGAGGAAATCAAGCACTGGAGCCAATCATGAAAGCTTTTCCTGATCTTTACAATAAAGACAGCCTTGCAACAGTGGAGGAGCTTGCGCCTTTCAAGAACAAGGCATCCAGTCTTGCTGCAATTGATTACCTTGTCTGCTTGAACAGTGATGTATTCATACAATCACATGGTGGCAATTTTGGGCGTGTGATGCAGGTATGTAAAATCTCATTCTTTCACTCGTTTTTATAACTGTGTTTTTCATTCTCTAGAGTCTGTGTTTTGTTCTCTTTCAATTTTGTGATGTGGCTCAAGTGGTGGTGATCATCCCACCCACAACGAGGATTTAGCCAAGTCTGGCTATAAATAAACAAAATATGAAAACTTGTGTCTATATTTCTGGCTACCTACTAGAACTTCATATAGGATCTGACAATTTTTTTGAAATTCTTTTTTGAATTGATGCCAGGGTCATCGAGCATATATGGGACACCGCAAGCACATTGTACCAAACAAGCGGCAGATGATCCAACATTTTCTCAACTCAACAATGCCAACAGCAGAGTTTGATGAAACCATCCGTGCACTTCACAGCGACAGAATCGGTCAACCAATTCACCGCACCAATAAAAGTGATCGGGATGTGCTTGCATACCCTGTTCCTGAATGCATGTGTCAGCAGAACCCCACACCGTTGTTGCAGCAATCATCATCATCATCATCATCATCATCATCATAGTAAGAAAGAAAAACTACTCATTAACTTGAAAATTACTAATTCTAGCCCAGCTACCTACCTACTACTTACAGTTAGGGTTTAGGGTTTAGGGTTTAAACCTTAAACCCTAAACCAAATTTTTTGAACTTACAACCCATTCTTTGAACTGGTAAACAAAACCCAGCAGCCAAATAAACATTGAATTGTTGTAAATGGAAAAGTATATATAAGACTTGAAAGTGCTAGAAGGGCAGCAGCTGCCACAGAGGTTAGAGGGAACAAACCCGAACACACAAAAAAATTCCATGATACCAAGAGTAGGAACTCTAACAGGTACCCAGTGTGTACATTTGTATTGATGATATATAGCATTAGAGTTGGAGTAGGCAGCTCAATCAGAACCTCCATCAAAGACTTTATACTCAATCTCCTTTTTACCACTGATAATAAGTTTGTGTCTATCAATCAGCTGAATCTGCAAATTTACATACCAGTTGTAAGGTAATGGCACAATTTTGCCATGGACCCATTTTTTTGTAAAACATGAGGATTTTGTAGCAAAGGAATTGACTTCTTTCTCTTTTCATGTTATCTATGTTCATTCTCCCATGTTTGCTTGTCTTGTTTCATTGTAAAATTTTGATGTAGGAATCTCAGATACTCAAAAACAGGGAAGATTTTTTTTCCAACAAATATTGTATGTTTCTGAGATACAATTTTTGGAATCTTTTTCTTTTTTTTTCCTAGTGTAAATTTGACTATTATTTGGTAATTTTGGGAAAGAAATTGTCAATTTTTCAATATTGTGAACTTGGGAAAAAAAAAAAAACCCTGGAGTCAAATTTGTTAAGATGCTACTAGTAAAATCTACAACACCATTCTCGCAAAGCTTTCAAAATTGCTAGGAAACTACTCTAGGCTTTTGGTTTGACAAGGAAGGAAGGAAATGAATTGTGATGCCTTCAAGCATTGCAACCCCACCATCAAATGTTGTTGGAGCATAGCAAAAGGTCACTAGTTGAAAGTGGAGGGGTATTGGTGTGGAGTGGCAGTTTTGTTGAACATGGTGGGTTAGTGGGGAAGGCTAATGGAAGATTGGTGATCATGGACATTGACCATTTGAAAGACATACTTCTTTGTTTGAGTCAATGATTTCCATTGTTTGTTTCATGAATAAACATGACTAGGGTAAGCAGGCCCGTCACCCAACATAGGTCAATCATCCATCACTTAGAATATCATTTCAAAAAGATAACTCCTTACATTTCTAGTTCCCATCTCTTCTTCATTTCTTGCTTGTTTATAGTGATCTAAACAATTATGTGTGAGTTAAGAGGAGCTTTACATAACCTATTTGAACTCCAAAGGCAAAGGACCTATGAAAATGAATCAAGAAAAAAAGCAGCATGTTAAAATTTTACGGGTCATCATGAAATGTTAACAAACTTTAATTTTGTACCCTATATTTTTCTCATTTTTATTTTTTTCATTTTGAATAATCTAAATTGCTTTGGGTGCACCAAGAAAAACTTTACACAAACCTTTTGAACATTGTACACAAAAAAAAAATGTCTCAAGATTTTAAGCTTTCAGAGTTGCTTAAGTGTTAGATAATCACCATAAACATGACCCGATGAGTAAATTAAAGATGAATCTTGATGTCTTTATACACAATGACAAGTTATTAACAATCTTTTTACAAATATAAGCTCCAACAATCCTAACAATCTACAATTTGTTTTGACCAAAACACATAATTGTTTGTGTTTATAGAGGTGAGGAAAATGATTTTGTAATTTGTTAGATTTGTGTGCTTATTGAGTCCAAATCGGTTTCATATTTAGGTAGTAAAAAATGAAAAGGAAGTCTGAATTGTTATGAACGAACCTTTTTTTTTCCCATCTTACTAATATGATAGTCATTTTGGCTCCATTAAAAATTTAAATTAAATATAATATAATATAATAGCACACAAACATATCATGGCAACCCTTTTTAAATGTCTAAAAGGCTTTGAAAAGGGACTAATTCTACAAAGGAAATGTCAAGGACCTAAAAGGGTCAACAATTAACCCTAGAACCTAGATGATTTTGGACTCTAGATTAAATTATTTCAAAGATGTAAATTTGACAAACCTTTCCCCAAAAGAACACCACACCCAATAAAGGAAGAAAAAATAATAGAAGGATTAGTTTTTAGTTCAATAACCAACCTAATAGGTCCTAATTCAATTACCAAGGGCAAAGTTTTTTAGATACCCAAAGCCTTTGCAACGTGCAAAAATGCTAAAACTTAAAAAGTTTCATGATAGAATCAAAGCAATTAAAGAAAATTTCCACCCAACAAAAGAAGTAAATCATATATTATATTTCCAAATAATAATTTGTAATTATTGTCAAAACAATTAACTATTCCCGAAGAAGGATATGATGGGCCCAATTTGAATATTTAATTTTTTTGAAAGATTGGAACAAGTGTATAAAATAAAAGGCAGTTTTTTGTCAAAATTATTAATTATTTTAAAACTCAAGATGGTCATTTAGTGTAAAGTTTGGGATCTACGTGCATGGCCATTTTTAAGGGGTATTAAATAATTGTCCAAACTATTTTTTATCACCATATTATTATCTAATTTTCTAATATATACATATTAAAGGCACCCTATATTAATTATAATCTATTATTTCAGATTATTATATACCTTATATTATAATTAAATTGATTATTTGAATGAAATGAACTTTTTAAAAATTAATTAACTTATAATTTCTACCCAACAACCAATATATTGCACCTTATATTTTTATTTATGTATTTTAACTAATTTTCATTACACATATGTGACCTAAAACATAAATCTTCATTTTTTCACAACAAAGCATCCTAAAATGCAAAAATAAACATTGGATCTACAATATGAAAATGTATTAAAATATTTGATAAACACCAAAAAAAATCTTATTTATTTCATATTGCTTTATTTTCCCACCAAAATAAAAATTTCCAATAGCAAATTAACTAACCTAAGCCAACTAGGTTGGAGATTCAACATTTAATATATCAATGGTCTCCCTCTTACTTAATAGTGATCCTTTGATTATAGGGTTAAAAAACGAAGTGTAAGGCATTAGAGGGTACACCCATATCCTTTTAAATTGTTCAAAAACAAGTTTAAATGAGGGAGATATAACCCCTTAAAACTTTGGGGCATAAACTTGAAAAAAAATTGATAACCCAAGAAACATATATTTGTTATCACCTATAACCAAACAATCAAATGTTAACAAATGGGCATTACTTACCCCATCACCGAAATGGACGAAAAAATAAAAACCTTATGTTTTAATTTCATACTTGTATGCGCAAGTTAGTGTATAAACTAAGGAAAGGCTTAGGAACCCATGGTTATGAATATTTGAAGGTTTCATGAACCTTAAACTCGTGGATGCACATGAGTACTGCCTCAAGTCTATGGGTCTTGTGATTCTATTATTGCAATACTCTCATTATGTTTAATATCATATTTGTGCCCTTTTATGCTTGGAAGCTTTTGGTTTTGCCCATTTTTTTCAAATGTTCCCCTGTCCCTTGTTGTGACCATGATCTTCTTCCTACTCCGTTCCATGTAAAGACCATGTGCTTCCGCTTCAAACTCGTGTTTGAGTTGTTCAAGCTTATTTTCATGGTTCCCAACTAGGTGTGTCAAATCTAAATGACCCTCTTCATGAATCCATGTTCCTCCCTATTGTTCAAATGAATAATCTCCTACCTTCTACTTTTTTTGGGGGTTTTTGTTCTTATACGTGTGAGTGATGCACAAAGGCTTTAGCAAGTGATGATAATTTTTTTGTTTTAGATTCCACCCATGGTTGTGATGGTCTTAGTTATATTTGTGACCTTCTAACCTCCTCCCCACTCACCCCCTTTTTCTTTTAATTAGGAATTAGAAAGGTGGAGCTTTGTTGCAACATGCCCTCCTATTCACATTTTAACTTTTATTCATTGGTTGGCCTCTTATTGAATTTTTGTTGTAATTATGAGGTTTACACTTTTAAAAACCCTAATGGATGTGCTCATAAACAAACTTAAAATAGTTATGAAAGAAGTCATATGTCTCCTTTACAATTGTTGCATACCAAGCCAAATTATCTTTGTTTTTGCATGTTTATTAGTTGTTATTTGAGTTGTTTATTTTGCCATAATCAAACAATCTTTCTCTATTCTAACTTGTTTTTCCTCTCTTTCTTTTCGCAAAATTTAATTTAATTTTTTTACTATTGCTTTATCCATAGCTTTTATTGTAAGATTTACTTAAGTATTCTTAAGATGTCACAACATTGACTATGTATGAATAATCTATCCATGACTTTTTGTCCTTGGCATTTTTGGTAAAGAAATGGGGGAGTGATAACAAGTTGTGGAAGTTCATTACCTCCTAAATTAGATTTAAAAAGGTTTACAATTCATTTAGTAAACCAAAACTATGATCAAATTAGGTTTGATGAAATATTGATTTTTTCTTCACCATCTTCTACCACCATAGAGTTGTGGGGCATCTCAACATAGTGACATTATTCATGTTATGTCATATCTAAAAAGATATATTCAACTATTCTTTCATGACTATCCTATATATATTGAGTAATTATATAACTATTGATTGTTCCACTACTTGTTGATTGTGATTGATTTTGTCATATAATCTGTATTCATGTTCATTTCCTCATTATAATTTGATGTTGTGTAAATGTTTAAAGGTTTTTTCTTATGATTTATGGCCTTAGGGTTAAAAGGTTATAATGTTGTAACCGTAAACCATAACCTAATGTTTTGTTTGTTTAATGACTTGTTTAAAATTTTGTCCACCCATCTAGCTAGAATAATTTTCTCTAGTTATTTATGATTGTTTCTAGCCATAGTTGTATCCTTTTTTCTAATGTTGTTTTGAAAGGTTTGAAGCAAGAGACATCTAGGGGTTGGAGTGCATATAATGGGTGAAAGGGTACAGTAGTCAAGTTCCTATGCATGTTTTATTATTTTTAATGTGAACAATGACCATCTAGCATTAATAAATGTCTATTGGTTAAAATAATTCCACCTAGGAATAGACCTTTTATAAAAGTACCATGGGGGGACATTATGTGTTCGTTTTTCCTTCTATGTGGATCAAAAGGGTATTACTTGGAAGGTATTATGTGAAACAACTTTTAAAAATTCATCCTATTATTATCATATTTTTTAATATCCACCTATTAGACCCACCTTAAACTTAATTTAAATTGTATGTTTGCATTGGATTTTGGCACCACATATTTGTTTAAATTAAATAAATTAGCTATAGACATGAAAAATGATGAAGGAAGGACAAAGATTTTGTGTGACTCAAGAAGAATCATGCATGAAAATGTTCAAATTTAATTCTAAAAACAACTTATTCAACATTTTAGTACCAAATCACATTTTAAATCACAAAGGCCAAGTTTGGCATCACAAAATCATTACACACAATGGACATTTGATGTTTTTTTCAATTGGGAAATAAACATGAAAATGAAACTTATTGGTTTTAGAATTAATGTGAACATGGCATGGAAAACAACCCAAACAAATGAACAACCAAATCGTTGCACATAAACCTTCATCAACATAATTCAATATTCTATAATATGATTACACGTTTTTTTACTCAAGTCCATATATAATTTATACAAGGCATGCATTAATAAAAGGTATGTTTCATGACTTGTTCGCCTTCTTCAATGAACATGTCTTTTTCAACAACATCCATAGTTTCCTCCAATGTTTTAGTTCTCCATTTTGCTTTTCAAGTTGTTTGATGCGCTCCACGTTCCTAGATAAACCCAATATGGGTCTAAGTTATTCAAACAGCGGAATTGTGAAGAATTCAGGGCACGTTCCCAACTCTCAGCATTAAAAGGGGTAGAGCGGTGTGTTGAAGCTTCAGGATGGGACTAGGAAGAGTAACAAGCTTTAATTACTTACTCGAACCTGCATTAAATTAATCAACAAGTTGGTTAGTATAATTTTTGAAACACCTTTAGTGTTAGGACAAGCCACAAGCAACTTTAGATTCACAAGACTCACCATAGCCCGAACTTGGGGGAAGCCATCACCTTCCTCCATATAACATTCTTTGTGCCTCCTTGCGACACCCACATCCGAATGGCTTTTTGTCCCGGGACTTCCAAGGAGTAGTCCCAAAATTGCCACGATTTGGACTCCCACAACTTTGTGAAACTATAAATTTTTGCTCATACTTCTGATTGGGACGAGGTCTAAAGCAAAGTTGTAGCTCTTGTTGAGAGCTTTTCAACGGTGTGTGAAACTCCCCTTGCATGCATCAGGGTCAGGTCGATTCCTGACTATTAGTTTGACTCCTGACCTTTCTTTTTGCTATAACTTTTGCTACATATGTCCAAATGGCTCATGTAAGCTCGTTTTTGACATCTACACTTCAATAACTTTTCAATGATATAAAGAACGCCCCAATGCAAAGTGTTTTAACCCCTATAATCGAACTTTGAAGTTTTGGGAGTCCTCGAGGACTCCCAAGTCCTCATTTCAGGAGTGTGAGTCTCATCCTCAGACTCTTTCAAAGTAGGTTTGCGACATTGTTACAGGGGCCTATTAACTTGTGGTTTGTTTTTTATATGTAATGGAAGATGAAGGGGCACATCTTCTTCCAGTTCAATGTTAGATTGTTTAGTATGTTATTTTTTCATTTGGAAGGCACATTGAAGGTCATGACAAGCCCATTCTTCTTGGCCCTTAGCTCCAGCAAATGAGGGGTGTGCATTATGTACTAGAGGTATGCCTTTCTTTTTCTAAAAACGATGCAAGAGTCAAGAAAGTGGGTTAGATCAAAATGTGTTAGTAATAATTTTGATGTTAATGATTTACAATCTAGAGGAGATGAAAGTAGAAATTTTTAAAATCATTCCACACTAAATTGATGTTTTTTTTTGTAGATGTGCAAATTGTGTGTGTGAATTTCAATGTATGGTAATTGATATGATATAGTTGAAATGGGCCCTTATTTGGGCTTAACTTTGGATGTAATGCTCTAGAATGTGGGACTACATATTGCTAGATCTAACAACAATATAAGAATTCTTGAACTTATCATTATGAAAATTGTCTATGATTTTAACCCCATTTCATTTTATACAAATTTTGGCACTTTCAAATATATTTTTTGCAATTATAAATGTATTTTTAGTGGGGACTTTTTAAATGCTCAATTTTTAAATTTGATTCATACACTTTTACATCTACTTTTTGTTGTGATTTTATTTTCTTTTAGATTTATCACAAACCCTTGTATTTTAATTATTAACACTATTGCACTAAAAACTTAAGTTTATAATAAAGACTCGAGTTCATTTGATATTACTAACATTAATTAGTAGGGGGAACATACTTTGAGAATTGGGAGGGGTAGAAATGAAAGAATTGGTGCTCACATGAATTTGGCTTTCAAAATATTACCTTGTTCTTTTGATGTTTTATTTTGGCAAAAATGTGAAGTGCCCAACATTGCAAAGAATTTGCAAGGGGTTCTTCATTCCGTTCCTTTTATTTGTAGGATCCAAAGATTATATTGTGTTTGTTACTAGGTTTCATTGTCTTTGGTAATCTTTGTGCATTGTAACATTATTAAAGTTTTTGCATATTCATGATCAATTGCATGCCCTTTAATGTGACAACCAACCCATGTAACAAACATATAACATTTGTTTGTGTTGATGGGTTTTAAAAAAAATTGGCCCAAGTGATACACATAGCATTTTTGTTGGTAGAAATATTTCCAAATTGGCCGAAATGACCCTCATAACCAAATGCTACAAACACCATCCCATATGTTCCACCTTATTTATGATCACTTGTATGCACTAGAATGTTACAAGTCACATCCATCACCACAAATAACCACACAAAAGGGTGATATATACATATGTACAATCCTCCATCCACACCCATAATGAATCAAAAAATCAATTTCTATATGGATGTGGAAACAAAATCCAAACACACTATTTCAAGACAAGGCATTCAGTGATAACATTTCTTTGAATGGTTGAAAAGGTAAGTGTGTCCATTAATTGGCTAGGTATCGCATTGTAAAGGTGTTTTGTTTTAACATGTGTTCAGTGATAGGTGTGGTTACCCTAGATGCATTCGCACAAGAAAAGATTATTGACGATTAAACAACAAACATAATTATTTCTTTGTCAAGAAATTTTTTGGTTTTAATTACAACTTTTAAAGACTAACCGTTGTTAAGTAACAAGTGGTATTAAGGTTTTAAGTGTTTCTTTTGTGTAGCATCATTGATAAATGGCCCATGAAAGAATGAACATTAATTAGCAACATTTTTTAAAGAAAATGTCCAAACATTATAAAATGTCAAATATTTTCCCCCAAATAAGAAAGATAGTCAAAATGTGACAAATATTTCCTTAGAAAATGTTTTCCTAAAAATGTTGGTGAATTTTTATTTTTGGAAATAAGGAATCTATGATTTTTTTTAAAAAATTTATTGGTTGCCAGGTACCAAAAATTTGTGACAAACATAAAAGAAACCCCAAAGAAAAAAAAACCATTAATATGCACCAAGGTTTTTTCCCAGTTTGGCAAGGTAGGTGACCTAGCAACCATTTGCAAGCGGTCTTATCCAAGCTTGGCGACAAGTTAGAAAGTCTAGTAGAAATTGCTAAGAAACAGATTATGTTATGGTGACAAGTTAGGAACTAACATAATACCTTGGTGGTTTCGACACAAATTATTTTTTTCAAACAATTTTTTTTGTGAAGGGTAATGAAAAATATTTGAAATATTTTATTTTGATAGGGAATTTTCAAATTTGAGTAATTATTTAATTGTTGAAGATGCCCTTGTAATATGTAATTCAAATATGCCAATTTGAAATTTAATTCCTTCAAAATGTGGTGACATTGAGCAATTTTTCCAAAAGAATCTTTTTGTGCCTTTACACACCCTTTTTTTAAATAAATTAATTTTAAATTTTTATTTTTTGTGTTACCAAGTGACAAAAAAATTGCCGGAAAAGAGAGAAAAACATTGGTAGGTACTTGTTGAAAATTTTGCAAATTTTTAGTTTTAGCATGCTCAAAACACTTGGGGAGGGCATTCCCTTGTCATTTTGGTGGACACTTGACATAAATGGGTATTTTGTGAAGGGGTATTTTAAAAAAATAACCCTATAATTATATAGTATTTTATCATATAACATTTTTTAACATGTTTCTTTTCTACACTGATTTTATTTTTAAATTGAATCTGAATTCCAACATTTTGTCAAAGTATTGACCCAAGAAATAATTGTTGAAAATAGAATATCAAATATCTGGCATTAAAGGATTCTTTTTTCTATAATTTTTTTGGGGTTTCTAAATTTTGGTTCTTTTGGGGGGTGAGGATCAAATTGACATTTTAACAAAAATTATTCCAAAATTTTTGCCAATTTTGGTTCCACAACAACAATTTTTCCTAGGAGGACAAAAAAGAAAAAGAAAAAACCCTTTATATATGAATAAGTTGTGAAAATAAGTTTTCAAAATTCACATGATCATTTAAATTGATTATGTGAAAAATAATTATTTATTTGCAAAGTTTTTTCTTGTATCAATGTGTTATATGTAACCTTTTGTTTAAATTTTTTCAAGCTTCCAATTGACTCTCCTTTCATCTTTGATAATGCATAACCTTTCTTCGTTGATTTTTGTTTTATTTATACATATGGTTATTATGAATCTTCATCCACCCACAAAAGGTTATGAAACTTTTACATCCACCCTAAGGACAATTATGGAACATTGTGGCTCACTTCGAACACTCTAAAGAGAGGGTTTAAATAAAAAAAAACCAATTACACCAAGACATTGGGTATAAAAACCATTTCAACATTCCTTCAACTCAACATTTTTTTTGAGGTTCTCATTTTTTTATTAAAAATTCAATAATTGTTTGACATGTGTCTTATCACATTAGTTATACCTTATTAATAAGCTTAAATAAAATGTAATTGGAGCCTTTTTTATAAACCCTATATTAATTAAAATGTTTCTTGCCCATTAATTTTATTTTGAAAAGTTTTAAAAAATTTACCTTAAAAAAATATGAAACATTATATTGTTTTGCATGTTAAGTGGTAATATTTGGAAGTGGCCTCCCTTGGTTCAAATTAGCATGATTGTGTTCCATCATCGGTCAAATCACACCTATTATTCTAGTATGGCCAAGTATATATTTGCTTCATGGCGAGGTTAATGTGACTAAAGGTGATTAATAGGCTTGTGCAATTATTCGAAAAATAGTTCCATTGGTGGTTTACACAACATATTTTGGATGAAATAGAACATTTGTATGTCCAACCATAGTGATTGCACACCTTAGTGAGTTAGTCCAATAATGATAATTTTCTAGTTTTTAAGTAGAAAAAAAAAGCATATCTTTTTATTTTCAACTCCATTAGTTGGGTTTTTTTGGGCAAAAGCAATAAAAAAAAAATTCCTTCATTTTCTTGCAACGGTTTCTCCTTCCACCATGGTACATTTGTGGTCTACCCAAATGTGATGAACATATCTTTGCATATATGTAGGAGATTAAGAAACTCATAAAACATGTGAAAATTTCTAGAATATATGTGGTTGGATGCATGCATATCTATATCTATTTATTTCTATAGTATGATGTTCTTTTTTTGGAAATATCATGTTTCTCATTAGCAATCATTCATTAAGAAATTTAGCATTAATTGATGACAATTTTTTTTTATAATAAATGGATGAAAATTGCTTGCCCCAAAACTGAAAACTTACATGAAATGTGGTGAAATTTTCGTTCGAACTTTTTTCCTCAAAAAGTTGGCAATTTTTTCCTTAGAAAAACAAGGAATTTGAGACAAAATATTCCCTTTTTACTTTTCAAGATAGAAAATGTGCAAGATTTCATACAAGCAAGTAACGTTGCTTAGATGTTGTCTAAAGTTCAAAATCCAACTTCAACAATTATTGGAGTTAGGCCATGCATATAACACACTTTGTATATGGTGGTGTAGGCTATACACCATTCAATGACTGCATCACTCCATCTGAGTGTGCTTTATGACGGTTAATAAGTGAACAAGAGGAATGAATGCATTATGGGAATTGAGGTCCTAGGCCCATTGG